>CM043885.1:5513865-6031269 GCA_024034495.1 Camelina laxa | reverse complement strand
TCTCAGAATCTCCTGTCTCAACTCCTCATCCTTGGGCACACAAACCCGACCGTGCACCAAGATAGTACCATTATCTGAGACCTGATACTCGAATCCACATCCTTAGAGCATTCACTAGCCCCCAAATCCTTCTCCTGAGCCAACTGCACCTACTCAGAAGATCTGCTCTATCTACTGCTCCAAACCCAACGGTTCCTGTGAAACAGCGCACAAGCTCAAAGCACTGATCTCCCCTACTAGAGGCTCCATCTCCTGCTCCTGAGCCGAAGCTATCCTCTTCCGACTCAGAGCATCTGCAACCGTGTTAGCCTTACCAGGATGATAGGCTATCTCCAAATCATAATCGCCACAAGCTCCATCCACCGCCTCTGTCTCAAATTCAACTCAGGCTGAGTGAATATATACTTCAGACTCTTATGATCTGTAAATACCTGTACCTTCGCACCATAAAGATAAGATCTCCAAATCTTCAGGGCAAAAACTACAACACCCATCTCCAAATCATGTGTAGGATAGTTGCCTTCATGCACCCGCAACTGCCGTGATGCATAGGCAATCACCTTCCCATGCTGCATCAGAACACACCCCAAGCCAACTCTAGATGCATCTGTATAAACCACATAGGGTTCTCCCTGCTCAGCAAAGCCAACACTGGCGCAGTAGTCAACATCTCCTTCAGGCTTGCAAAGCCTTCCTCACACTCTTCTGTCCAGAGAAAAGGAACATCCTCCCTGTCAACTTAGTCATAGGACGTGCTCTGCTTGCAAACCCCTGCACAAATTCCTGTAGTAACCTGACAGTCCAAGAAAACTCCTGATCTCTGTGGCATTCTGCGGTCTAGGCCAATCCCTAATAGCCTGAATCTTCTCTGGATCCACAGAAACCCCCTCTACAGAAACAATGTGACCCAGAAAGCCCATCTCACGCTGCCAAAAACTACACTTGCTCAACTTGGCAAACAACTCTACTCCCGCAGCTTCTCCATAACTGCCCTCAAATGCACTGCATGCTCCTCAAGACTCTTGAATAAACCAGATATCATCGATAAAATGATGACAGATACATCCATAAACTCCTGAAACACCACTGTTCATCAATCTCATAAACGCTGCTGGCGCGTTAGTCAACCAAAAGGCATCACCACAAACTCATAGTGCGCATATCTCGTCCTGAAAGCAGTCTTCCTCACATCTGCCTCATCTATCGGTATCTGATGATAACCCGATGCCAGATCTACCTTGGAGAACCAAGTAGCACCCCTCAACTGATCCAACAACTCATCGATCCTAGGAAGAGGTACTTGTTCTTCATAGTGACCCGGTTCAACCCCGATAATCAATGCACAACCGGAAACTCCCTCCTTCTTCTTGACATATAACATTGGCGCTCCCCACAATGATACACTAGGATGGTTGAATCCCTTACTCAACAAATCCTCTAGCTGCTTCTTCAGCTCTACCAAACAAACACTCAAGTATGCCGACATCAACTCGAAGCCACCTGAATGTCAACCCTCTTGTTCGTCCAAGAACCTCTAGTAACTTGTCTCTTAGGGAAAACTTCCACAAGATAGATTAATCTAAAATTAGCTTTCCGCAGCTATTCTCCACAACAAATCATCAATACGAGCGTAATAAAACAAACAAGTACCATACGTACGCATATTCCGATTCACTGTATCAAATGCTTTTGCAGACCGCCAACTTAACCTACTTGACTTGTTTCCCCCAGCAAGCTTACCAAAACCTTAAATCTAGTAACCTTGTCCATCTCCAATGAACTTCATCCACCATCGTCGCAACGATTAGTTTATCCTGCCATGAAGGTATCTCATGAATCTTATGTACCTGGCAACCATGCCCTTTCCGGCTCATACCTTCTGCAGCTCTTCTTCCCGGGACTCCAGAACCACCGACCACTCAATCCTAGCACATCAACCACACATTCTTGACCGCTCCGGTCATAAACCCTGGCCCACTGGCCAACATAATCCTAAAATCCAAGATTAAACCACCATCACTCTCGAGGTCTACATTCCGTCGTTATGTTTATACTCACTTTCAATACATTGCTGGCTCCCAACTCTTTCACTCTTAGGTCGCAACCTTCGAGTCATACCGATCTCACTCTCAGACCAGCGTCTTCGACTTATACCGTCTCACTCTTGGACCACAATCCTCAAGATCTCGATATTAGGGGAACTACTCATCCCCTCAGGAGAACAGCATCCCCTCTGCCACTCTCAGAGCCCTCAGCCCCTCGAGCTATCGGTATTCTAGGGAATCACCATCCCCTCAGGAGCAACAATCCTTAACGACTATAAACATCTCTCGACACAAGTACCTCCTGTGGTCTGAGTATACCATTGCAATGTTACACCTGCCCACTCAACTTATAACATCCAACTGGATTAACCACCAAGCAGAGAAATATCTGCTCCAACTGCATATGTCCACCTATCCGCCTCTCTAGGCCCGATACCCCTTGAGAATAATCTTATACCGGTCATCTACAACTACTCATCCTCTTAACATAAGATGGAAACTCCTCAACATCCGCTGCCCTCGGCTGCACCCCCCCATGCGGTACAACTGAAGCCTGCACTGGTACCCCTCTCGTAACCGCTCCAACAGCACGCCAATAGATCCGCCAAGCGATCATCTCGACCCTGGGCTCCACCTGCTGCAACCCACACTTGAGTTCCCAGCACCCCCGACATTCACACCGGCACCCTCTCTGGCCCTCCTGATACGCTTGCGACCCTCTGACGTACCTCATCGTGGAACTCTGGACCACACCCTCGCTGGCCTCGGGACCCGCCCGACCATGACCACGACCACGTCCCCGTCCATGACCAACAACTCAAACACCTTTAACCACTGCACTTCCAAGAACAGAGGCTAACAAGCATAAAAAAAATCAATACCACACAAAGAAACATAACAATAACTCACCGTGGAATCTCATTGAAGCTCGAAGAGGATGTTTTAGGACTCCATGCCACACACAATTGACTAACTCACATAATCAATCAAGACATGCAATCCCAAACATCTACAACACAAAGCTTATTAAACCCAAACCTAGAACCGTAAGGGCTCTGATACCAAAATGAAACGACCAACTTTTTTTTTAAAATAATAATAAATAATAATAATAAATAATAAATATATAATATAATATAATAATAAACTACAACTAGTCCCATATCCACTAGCCACCTAACCACAATCACAATCATCAGCGGCAAACATTACCATATCCAATAAATATAAATAGCCAATATTAATTCAATCACAAACTAATGATCCAAACAACATCCAAAGAACCAGAAATCCTAAACAACATTCTAGGACTCCACTCTAGCAACCTAACAGAAGCCAGACAACCAAACGAACCACTAGAACATCCTCCTCTTCATCGCCCTGATTCCACGGTCACACTTTGCCTTTACCTGCACCACAAACACATATTGCAATGCATGAGTATTTAATAAACACTCAGTAAGGTATCCTCCCATCTACTGGGCTATACACACAAGCAATAGAGACATCTCTACCATCAACCATTAACCAACAATCATCAATCAACAATCAACAAGCCAAACAACACATAAACAACCAGATTAGAGAAATCTCCAGCTTAGATAAGCCATGGTCCTGCACTTACCTTAATAAGTGATTCACAAAACTAAATACAACCAAATGAGAGGCTTTCCAATATCCAAGAAACAACAAACTTGCTCCTACAACCAATCACAACAACAAACAAATATTAAAAACAAACTGCTAGAAAAACAAAAAGAACAACCTCACAAGTGAAACCACGAAATCAAAACTAACCGTTAACTTTCTAATCCTCCAGTGAAAAGCAAGGTATATACGTCCAGAAGCTCCCACAAAATTTCAGCACGATCAGATTATAGATGAACCGTAATCGTCCCCGTAACACCCGCTGGTCTCAATCCGCGAATGAGAAGAAACACCCCACAAAACTGCCAATATCTCCTAAACTATTAACCCAAATTCAATTCTGTAAAAAGGAGAGTGTACGAAAATCTCTTACCTACAACCATACCAAAAATCAGTACCTTTCAAAACGATTTGACCGTCAAATCTTCCTTCTCCCAAACCCTGACAGTTCTGTTTCTCTCTTAACACTAAGGAAAAAGCTTGACCTCCTTCTCTTTCTCCTTTGCACCAAATAACCAACACTTAACTGTCTTTCTCTCCCTCTCTCAGATGAAAATGTCGACCAAAGCACAAAAGCATGAGAGGAGGCCTGAGTTGAGAAAGAGATTAGGCTTTTTGGTTTAGTTAGATTAAACCCGGATTTAATTAAACAAATTAATTAAAATCTACTCTTTGGTATACTCAACATAACCCAAACTCTATTCCCGGAACACTGATGTTACAGAAAGAGTACTCCCGTTGTAAATGCTTTAAGTAATTTTAAAAATTTCATTATCATAAAACATCAGCTTTTATGCGTACAGTATGTCTTTCTAGATTTTGAATTAAAGTTTTCATTTTAGGTTTTGAATTTATGCACAAAATCTAAATCACATCAATTATTCATTAGAAATAATCATATTAGTCATATATATCAAAACATTTTATTTTTGATTCACATAATCATAAATATTTAACAAATAAGAATAGATAGATAAATGATATAGGATATGTGATATCCATAAATGGTATACAACATATTGTATCATTAATTTAAAGACGAAGCTTGGTTTCTTCTTCTACAACTTTAATCTTCTCCTTTAGTTCATTGAGGTAGAGTTTACGTAGTAAGATTTCCCACTTTAGTTTTCGGACTATTCCAAATCCACCTCTTTCTGAATCATTTTTCCAAGCGTTACCTTCCATGAGTAAAGACGATGCCAATATGTATTTTTTTCTCTTCTGTGGGCGAATCGTATCATCTTCATAATATTTGGGTACCAAATAATTTATGTGCATTTTTATACTCATTTTCTCTGTAAAAATAATTAATATTGATTAGTATTAATAAAATAACTTAACTGATCATATTTATAATAATAAATCTAGCAAAAAATATATATAAGATAATATAATACATTCTGCAGGGAAATAAGGTGCAAATTCACAATTTTGAGGACATATTTTGTTTTTGGTGGTACACAAAGCACACGGAGCACGAGTAACATTGATTACTTGCACGTCCATTATGATTTTCTGAGTAAACAAAAAAAGTTCAAAAAATTGTAATTACAGTAGATAAATCTATAGATAAAAATTTTTTGAAGCAAATTTATAGATAAATCGTTGGAAAATAAAGTCAAAACTTTACTAAATATACCGAAAAGATAAGCCTAGAAACTTACCAACTCTTTCTTTTTAAATTTTGAAAATAACTTGAGATTTTGTTTGACTGAATTTGTTTTGTTATATATATTTCTGTAGTTATATATATATATATATATATAATAATTTTTCCAATCATTGTAATAACTTAAATAAAGAACCTTTATTAGGCCAATAAATAGTTCATATTAATTATTACTATTTAATAATAATACAAGTTTTTCACATCAAATTTTATATATATATAATTTAATTATTTTTATATTTAGACTACTTTTCCAGTCATAGGAACTGAACTATTTTTAATCAATTATATGAGTAAAGAACACATATTACATTGACAAATGTTTGCATAACAATTAGTACTATGTAATAATAATAATAATAGCTTTCACACAATCTTTTATTTATATTGCTTTAATTATTTATATATATGGTAACATACTTTTAAGACTTTAAAAATGTTTTAAGCCTTGACATTTTTTGTTTTTTACCAATCACACTTTTTTGCTATTATATATATATATATATATTTTTTAAGTTTGAAAGCCACTTTTTTTCTTCCTTCCTTTCTCATTTGTTTTTAAAGCTGTAAAAATAAACAATTATAAAAGTATTCTTTTTCTCACCCTCTATATTTAAAAGCCCTCCAAAAGCACATATATATTTTACATATATTATATTTATAAATTAATTATTCTCATTTTTTTCTCTTTTTTTTAAGATCCATTTCAATATTAATTTTTTTTTTCATCATCATCATTAATAATGAGAGTAAAAATATCATAGAGTATTAATACGGTGTATTCAATCTAATATTCCAAGTGATTTCAGTTTTCATGAGATTTTAAATAATTTTGATGATTTTAGGGAAGTTGATATGATTTGTTGTAAAATTCTTTAAAATCCCACCTAAAAGAATTTTTTATTGGTTACATATTTGTTTTCTGAGTAACGGAAAGAGTGCTCCCGTTGTAAATGCTTTAAGTAATTTTAAAATTTTCGTTTTCATAAAACATCAGCTTTTATGCGTACAGTATGTCTTTCTAGGTTTTGAATTAAAGTTTTCATTTTAGGTTTTGAATTTATGCACAAAATCTAAATCACATCAATTATTCATTAGAAATAATCATATTAGTCATATATATCAAAACATTTTATTTTTGATTCACATAATCATAAATATTTAACAAATAAAAATAGATAGATAAATGATATAGGATATGTGATATCCATAAATGGTATACAACATATTGTATCATTAATTTAAAGACGAAGCTTGGTTTCTTCTTCTACAACTTTAATCTTCTCCTTTAGTTCATTGAGGTAGAGTTTACATAGTAAGATTTCCCACTTTAGTTTTCGGACTATTCCAAATCCACCTCTTTCTGAATCATTTTTCCAAGCGTTACATTCCATGAGTAAAGACGATGCCAATATGTATTTTTTCTCTTCTGTGGGCGCGAATCATATCATCTTCATAATATTTGGGATACCAAATAATTTATGTGCATTTTTATACTCATTTTCTCTGTAAAAATAATTAATATTGATTAGTATTAATAAAATAACTTAACTGATCATATTTATAATAATAAATCTAGCAAAAAATTATATATAAGATAATATAATACGTTTCTGCAGGGAAATAAGGTGCAAATTCACAATTTTGAGGACATATATTGTTTTTGGTGGTACACAAAGCACACGGAGCACGAGTAACATTGATTACTTGCACGTCCATTATGATTTTCTGAGTAAACAAAAAAAGTTCAAAAAATTGTAATTACAGTAGATAAATCTATAGATAAAAAATTTTTTGAAGCAAATTTATAGATAAATCGTTGGAAAATAAAGTCAAAACTTTTACAAAATATACAGAAAAGATAAGCCTAGAAAATTACCAACTCTTTCTTTTTTAAATTTTGAAAATAACTTGAGATTTTGTTTGACTTAATTTGTTTTGTTATATATATTTCTGTAGTTATATATATATATAATAATTTTCAATCATTGTAATAACTTAAATAAAGAACCTTTATTAGGCCAATAAATAGTTCATATTAATTATTACTATTTAATAATAATACAAGTTTTTTCACATCAAATTTTATATATATATTAATAATTTAATTATTTTTATATTTAGACTACTTTTCCAGTCATAGGAACTGAACTATTTTTAATCAATTATATGAGTAAAGAACACATATTACATTGACAAATGTTTGCATAACAATTAGTACTATGTAATAATAATAATAATAATAATAATAATAATAATAATAATAATAATAATAATAATAGCTTTCACACAATCTTTTATTTATATTGCTTTAAATATTTATATATATGGTAACATACTTTTAAGACTTTAAAAATGTTTTAAGCCTTGACATTTTTGTTTTTTGCCAATCACACTTTTTTGCTATTAGATATATATTTTTTTAAGTTTGAAAGCCACTTTTTTTCTTCCTTCCTTTCTCATTTGTTTTTAAAGCTGTAAAAATAAACAATTATAAAAGTATTCTTTTTCTCACCCCACTATATTTAAAAGCCCTCCAAAAGTACATATATATTTTACATATATTATATTTATAAATTAATTATTCTCATTTTTTCTCTTTTTTTTAAGATCCATTTCAATATTAATTTTTTTTTTTCATCATCATCATTAATAATGAGAGTAAAAATATCATAGAGTATTAATACGGTGTATTCAATCTATTCCAAGTGATTTCAGTTTTCATGAGATTTTAAATAATTTTGATGATTTTAGGGAAGTTGATATGATTTGTTGTAAAATTCTTTAAAATCCCACCTAAAAGAATTTTTTATTGGTTACATATTTGTTTTCTGAGTAACGGAAAGAGTGCTCCCGTTGTAAATGCTTTAAGTAATTTTAAAAATTTCATTTTCATAAAACATCAGCTTTTATGCGTACAGTATGTCTTTCTAGGTTTTGAATTAAAGTTTTCATTTTAGGTTTTGAATTTATGCACAAAATCTAAATCACATCAATTATTCATTTGAAATAATCATATTAGTCATATATATCAAAACATTTTATTTTTGATTCACATAATCATAAATATTTAACAAATAAGAATAGATAGATAAATGATATAGGATATGTGATATCCATAAATGGTATACAACATATTGTATCATTAATTTAAAGACGAAGCTTGGTTTCTTCTTCTACAACTTTAATCTTCTCCTTTAGTTCATTGAGGTAGAGTTTACGTAGTAAGATTTCCCACTTTAGTTTTCGGACTATTCCAAATCCACCTCTTTCTGAATCATTTTTCCAAGCGTTACCTTCCATGAGTAAAGACGATGCCAATATGTATTTTTTCTCTTCTGTGGGCGCGAATCGTATCATCTTCATAATATTTGGGGTACCAAATAATTTATGTGCATTTTTATACTCATTTTCTCTGTAAAAATAATTAATATTGATTAGTATTAATAAAATAACTTAACTGATCATATTTATAATAATAAATCTAGCAAAAAAATATATATAAGATAATATAATACATTTCTGCAGGGAAATAAGGTGCAAATTCACAATTTTGAGTACATATTTTGTTTTTGGTGGTACACAAAGCACACGGAGCACGAGTAACATTGATTACTTGTACGTCCATTATGATTTTCTGAGTAAACAAAAAAAGTTCAAAAAATTGTAATTACAGTAGATAAATCTATAGATAAAAATTTTTTTGAAGCAAATTTATAGATAAATCGTTGGAAAATAAAGTCAAAACTTTTACTAAATATACAGAAAAGATAAGCCTAGAAACTTACCAACTCTTTCTTTTTTAAATTTTGAAAATAACTTGAGATTTTGTTTGACTTAATTTGTTTTGTTATATATATTTCTGTAGTTATATATATATATATATATAATAATTTTCAATCATTGTAATAACTTAAATAAAGAACCTTTATTAGGCCAATAAATAGTTCATATTAATTATTACTATTTAATAATAATACAAGTTTTTTCACATCAAATTTTATATATATTAATAATTTAATTATTTTTATATTTAGACTACTTTTCCAGTCATAGGAACTGAACTATTTTTAATCAATTATATGAGTAAAGAACACATATTACATTGACAAATGTTTGCATAACAATTAGTACTATGTAATAATAATAATAATAATAATAGCTTTCACACAATCTTTTATTTATATTGCTTTAATTATTTATATATATGGTAACATACTTTTGAGACTTTAAAAATGTTTTAAGCCTTGACATTTTTTGTTTTTTGCCAATCACACTTTTTTGCTATTAGATATATATATTTTTTTAAGTTTGAAAGCCACTTTTTTTCTTCCTTCCTTTCTCATTTGTTTTTAAAGCTGTAAAAATAAACAATTATAAAAGTATTCTTTTTCTCACCCCACTATATTTAAAAGCCCTCCAAAAGTACATATATATTTTACATATATTATATTTATAAATTAATTATTCTCATTTTTTTTCTCTTTTTTTTAAGATCCATTTCAATATTAATTTTTATTTTTTCATCATCATCATTAATAATGAGAGTAAAAATATCATAGAGTATTAATACGGTGTATTCAATCTAATATTCCAAATGATTTCAGTTTTCATGAGATTTTAAATAATTTTGATGATTTTAGGGAAGTTGATATGATTTGTTGTAAAATTTTTTAAAATCCCACCTAAAAGAATTTTTTATTGATTACATATTTGTTTTCTGAGTAACGGAAAGAGTGCTCCCGTTGTAAATGCTTTAAATAATTTTAAATTTTTCATTTTCATAAAACATCAGCTTTTACGCGTACAGTATGTCTTTCTAGGTTTTGAATTAAAGTTTTCATTTTAGGTTTTGAATTTATGCACAAAATCTAAATCACATCAATTATTCATTAGAAATAATCATATTAGTCATATATATCAAAACATTTTATTTTTGATTCACATAATGTAACATCCGCAAACCAAAGATTGGTTTTTGGGGATGGGTGTCGATCGACACCAAGGGGGTGTCGGTCGACACCACTTATTTTTCGGTTCGATCAGAATGAGTTTTTAATCGATTTGGTTCGGTTTGGTTTAAGGAAAACCATTGAACTAGGTCTTAAAAGGAAGGAAACGACCTAGGTCGTGTTCCAGAGGTTGTGGTCGCCGTTTTTGTTTGAAAAAGAGGAAAAGAGAGAAAACAAGTGTTCTTGAGATTGTGAGTGAGATTGGGAGATTTCTTGGCTGTTCTTGAGAGATTGGAGGCTGGGAAGGTGCTAGAAGTTTGCTAGGAGTGAGGATTCGTTCTTATTGGTCAGAAACTTCCTGCAAAGAGGTGAGTGCATGACCATGGCTTATCTAAGCTAAGATCTCTAGATTCTAATGTGACTTGGTGCTTATGTGGTTGTTTCTTTGAGTTCTCTATGATATTTCGTTGCTAACTGGGCTGGGATTGGCTTCTGGGAGTGCAAGGAGCGGATTGGAGAAGATTGGAGGCGAGATTCGGATTTCTGATCGAGGGAAATCGATGCTCGGTATCGGTGTCGGTCGACACCAGTTGGGGTGTCGGTCGACACCAAACGCGAGGACGGCTCGGGACTTTGGCGAGTGTTGATCGATGCCATGTGGAGGTTTCGGTCGACACAAACTAGGGTTTTCGGGAGTGTCGGGCAGGGTGTCGGTCGACACCAGTTTGGGTGGTCGACACCAGGTAGTCAGTGTCGATCGACACCACTGGTGTCGGTCGACACCCTTTTCAGTTACGATGGATGTCGTATGCTTTTGTATATTGCCTGGTTTGTTTTATTGTTTGTTGTTTGTGACATGTAGAGATCTTATTGCTTGTGTGTATAGCCCAGTAGATGGGAGGATTGCCTCACTGAGTGTTTATCAAATACTCATGCATCTCAATTTGTGTTTGTGGTGCAGGTAAAGGCAAGGTGTGATCGTGGAATCAAAGGCAATGAAGGGGGGATGTTCTAGGGACTTGATTGTATGGTTACCTGGCATTGTTAGGATTGCTGGTTGTTTGATTATGCTATTTGGAATTTATGCTGGATATTACTTTATTTGGTTATTGGTTATTGTTTTATTGGTATGTTGTTGGATTGTTGAATGTGTTAGGTGGCTAGTGGGTATGGGACCACTAGTTGTAGTTAACTATTATATTATTATTTATTATTTATTTATTTTTAAAAAAGGTCGGTCGTTTCATTTTGGTATCAGAGCCCTTACGGTTCTAGGTTTGGGTTCACTAGGTTTCTGTTGTAAATGTTTGGGATTGCATGTCTTGATTGATTATGTGAGTTAGTCAATTGTGTGTGGCATGGAGTCTTAGAACATCCTCTTCGAGCCGAGTGTGTGATTCCACGGTGAGTTTATGTTTCTGTGTTATAATAGAATTGTTTGCTTAGCCTTCTGTTCATGGTAGTGCAGATGGTTAGAGAGGATGCTGTGGCTGGTCGAGGTCGTGGACGGACGTGGTCGTGGACGCGGACGTGGTCGTGGTAGGGGCAGAGTCCCAGTGGTTAGTGAGACCGAGAACCAGAGTGTGACAGCTGAGGTGTTGGCGAGTTGCAGGGTGTTCCGGGGATTCCGTGAGTGTGGCAGGAGGGGCGGTGTTGATGCTCCAGTGGCCGGTGATGCTAGGGTCCGGGTGTGGGGGTCCCAGCGGGTGGAGTCCCTGGTGTTGACCTTGCGGCTTTGCTAGCACAGGTGTTAGAGCGGTTACCACCAGTGGTACCGGCTCAGGCTCAGGTAGTGCCACCAGTGGTAGCGGAGGAGCGGCAGCCAGTGGCTGCGGATGCGGGGTCCATGCTCGTTATCTCAGCATGTTGACAGAGATGGGTCGGTTGCGTACTGAGCAGTTTTCAGGAGGTGTAGATCCTACTGCTGCGGATGCGTGGAGGACGAGAGTGGAACGTAACTTCCACACTCTGAGATGTCTGAGGAGTTTTGGGTGGACATAGGGTCTACTTTTTGAGTGGTGATGCTGAGTTGTGGTGGAGATCTGTGGCTGCTAGGAGGGTGCAGCGGGAGATGACTTGGGCTGACTTTGTTTTGGAGTTCAACCGCAAGTATTTTCCTAGAGAGGCATTGGATCGTTTGGAGGTGCAGTTCCTTCAGCTGTCTCAGGGGACACGGTCAGTGCGGGAGTTGGACTTGGAGTTCAGTCGACTTCTTTGTTATGGAGGTCGGGCTATGGAGCCTGAGGAGGCTCAGATCAGGAGGTTCTTGAGGGCTCTACGTGATGACTTGAGAGTTCACTGTAGAGGGAGGAGTTATGCTACGCGTGCAGAGCTGGTTGAGACTGCAGCAGAGATTGAGGAGGATATCCGGACACAGTCAGTGGCGGTAGCTCCAGCAGTTCAGCCTAGTAAGGCTCAGCAGCAGGGTGGTTCTAGCAGGGGCGGTAGGCATGCTCAGGGAACCAAGAGGAAGTGGGAGGCTACGCAGAAGCCGAGTGGTGCGGGTTGCTTCGGTTGTGGGAGCAGGGATCACAGGGTTGCTAGTTGTCCCAAGAGGAGTGTTCCGACGGCAGGACTTCGGGTGTGTTATCATTGTAGGGAGACAGGGCACATCAGGCCTTTTTGTCCCAAGCTGCAGCCGGCAGCAGTGGCAGCGTTGCAGCAGGTGCAGCCTGGGGGTCAGCAGGTGGCACGGATTGAGCGGGGGCCTCGGGTTTACACGACAGTGGAGACTGGTGGAACCAGTGCCGGGGCGATCACAGGTATAATCTCTGGTACTTAATCTTTGTGAATTTTAGTAGGGTCAGATTTTATGTTTCCTGTGATAAAGTGTTAGGTTCTCAACACATGAGGTTTGTGTAGGGACCTTGTTGGTGGGCGGTTTAAGTCCCACGTTATGTTTGATTCTGGAGCTTCGCATAGCTTCATTACTCCAGAGTGTGCAGAGTGTGCGGGGATCAGCGGGGATCCTGGAGAGCGTACAGGAGTTGTTAGAGTTGCGGGAGGCAAGTTCCTGAGAGTTATTGGACGAGCTAGAGGAATTGATATTCAGATCGCAGGAGAGTCATGGCCAGCGGATTTGCTTATCAGTCCCGTGGAGTTTATGATGTTATTCTCGGGATGGATTGGATGCATCGGCATATGGTGCATTTAGATTGCTATCGGGGTAGAGTGGAGTTTGAGCGTCCAGGAGGGAAGTTGGTTTTTCAGGGTATTAGACCAACATCAGGGAGTCTCGTGATCTCAGCCATTCAGGCTGGGAAGATGATCGAGAAGGGTCGTGAGGCTTATTTGGTTACTATATCTATGCCAGAGTCAGTGGGGAAGTCTACGGTTAGCGGTATCCCAGTAGTGGAGGAGTTTGAGGATGTGTTTCAGTCTTTGCAGGGATTACCACCATCTCGGTCGGATCCTTTTACCATTGAACTGGAACCGGGGACGACACCGTTATCCAAGGCTCCTTATAGAATGGCTTCAGCAGAGATGGCAGAGCTGAAGAAGCAGCTAGAGGATTTGCTGAGTAAGGGATTCATCCGTCCAAGTGTGTCACCGTGGGGAGCGCCGGTGTTGTTTGTCAAGAAAAAGGATGGGAGTTTCCGGTTGTGTATTGATTACAGGGGTTTGAACCGGGTCACTGTGAAGAACAAGTACCCTCTCCGAGGATTGACGAGTTGTTGGATCAGTTGAGGGGTGCTACTTGGTTCTCCAAGGTGGATCTGGCATCGGGTTATCATCAGATACCGATAGATGAGGCAGATGTGAGGAAGACTGCTTTCAGGACGAGGTATGGGCATTATGAGTTTGTGGTGATGCCTTTCGGGTTGACTAACGCACCAGCAGCGTTTATGAGATTGATGAACAGTGTGTTTCAGGAGTTTCTGGATGTATCTGTCATCATTTTCATCGACGATATCCTGGTTTATTCTAAGAGTCCTGAGGAGCATGCAGTGCATTTGAGGGCAGTTATGGAGAAGCTGCGGGAGCAGAAGTTGTTTGCCAAGTTGAGCAAGTGTAGTTTCTGGCAGCGTGAGATGGGCTTTCTGGGTCACATTGTTTCTGTTGAGGGGGTTTCAGTAGATCCAGAGAAGATTCAGGCTATCAGAGATTGGCCTAGACCGCAGAATGCCACAGAGATCAGGAGTTTCCTTGGATTGGCAGGTTACTACAGGAGATTTGTGCAGGGGTTTGCAAGCAGAGCACGTCCTATGACTAAGTTGACAGGGAAGGATGTTCCTTTTGTCTGGTCAGAAGAGTGTGAGGAAGGCTTTGCAAGCCTGAAGGAGATGTTGACTACTGCGCCAGTGTTGGCTTTGCCTGAGCAGGGAGAACCCTATGTGGTTTATACAGATGCATCTAGAGTTGGGTTGGGTTGTGTTCTGATGCAGTATGGGAAGGTGATTGCTTATGCTTCGCGGCAGTTGCGGGTGCATGAAGGCAACTATCCTACTCATGATTTGGAGATGGGTGCTGTAGTTTTTGCCCTGAAGATTTGGAGATCTTATCTTTATGGTGCAAAGGTACAGGTGTTTACAGATCATAAGAGCCTGAAGTATATATTCACTCAGCCTGAGCTGAATTTGAGACAGAGGCGGTGGATGGAGCTTGTGGCAGATTATGATTTGGAGATAGCCTATCATCCTGGTAAGGCTAACACGGTTGCAGATGCTCTGAGTCGGAAGAGGGTAGCTTCGGCTCAGGAGCAGGAGATGGAGTCTCTGGTAGGGGAGATCAGTGCTTTGAGCTTATGTGCTGTTTCACAGGAACCGTTGGGTTTGGAAGCAGTAGATAGAGCAGATCTTCTGAGTAGAGTGCGGTTGGCTCAGGAGAAGGATTTGGGGCTAGTGAATGCCTCTAAGGATGTGGATTCAGAGTATCAGGTCTCAGATAATGGTACTATCTTGGTGCACGGTCGTGTGTGTGTGCCCAAGGATGAGGAGTTGAGACAGGAGATTCTGAGAGAGGCTCATGCGAGCAAGTTATCCATTCATCCAGGAGCGACCAAGATGTACCGTGACCTCAAGAGGTACTATCATTGGGTCGGGATGAAGAAGGATGTGGCTAGTTGGGTTTCGAGGTGCGACGTATGTCAGCTAGTGAAGGCTGAGCATCAGGTTCCTGGCGGGTTACTGAAGAGTTTACCCATTCCTGAGTGGAAGTGGGATATGATCACTATGGATTTCGTGGTAGGATTGCCAGTGTCACGGACCTTTGATGCTATTTGGGTCATTGTGGACCGGTTGACTAAGTCAGCACATTTTCTGGCCATTAAGAAGACTGATGGAGCAGCGGTCTTGGCTAAGAAGTATGTGAGGGAGATAGTCAGGTTGCATGGGGTGCCAGCGAGCATTGTGTCTGATAGGGATTCTAAGTTCACTTCGGTGTTCTGGAAGGCATTTCAGGCAGAGATGGGCACTAAGGTGCATATGAGTACAGCTTATCATCCCCAGACTGATGGACAGTCAGAGAGGACGATCCAGACGCTGGAGGATTTGCTGAGGATGTGTGTGTTGGATTGGGGTGGCCATTGGGCAGATCATCTGAACCTGGTAGAGTTTGCTTACAACAACAGCTATCAGGCAAGTATTAAGATGGCTCCTTATGAGGCTTTGTATGGGAGGCCATGTCGTACACCATTATGCTGGACTCAGGTGGGGGAGAGGAGCATGTTTGGTGCTAATTTTGTTCAGGAGACCTCAGAGAAGATTCGGGTTCTCAAGCTGAACATGAAGGAGGCTCAGGATAGGCAGAGGAGTTATGCAGATAGGAGGAGGAGAGATCTTGAGTTTCAGGTAGGAGACAGAGTGTACCTCAAGATGGCCATGTTGCGGGGTCCGAACAGGTCATTGTCAGAGACTAAGTTGAGTCCGAGGTATATGGGTCCATTCAGAGTGATTGAGCGGGTTGGACCAGTGGCATATAGATTGGAGTTACCTGAAGTGATGCGTGCATTCCATAAGGTTTTCCATGTGTCTATGTTGCGGAAGTGTCTCCGTGAGGGAGAGGAGGTGTTGGCTAAGATTCCTGAGGATCTTCAGCCTAACATGACTTTGGAGGCGAGACCAGTGAGGGTTCTCGAGAGGAGGATCAAGGAACTTCGGAAGAAGAAGATTCCTTTGATGAGAGTCCTTTGGGACTGTGATGGTGTTGAGGGGCAGACTTGGGAGCCTGAGGCAAAGATGAAGGCAAGGTTCAAGAAGTGGTATGAGAAGCAAGCCGCGACTTGAGCTTGTTTATCCGGGTCCCATCTGTATCCGTGGCTGGAGCGGGAATGGAGTATTCCAGCCCATCTCTCTTGTTACTCGGTCGCTTGGGGTGGTTGGTTGTGCGACTCAGTAACAAGATGAGGTGGTGTTCGGGGTACAAAGTTTCTGTGAGGCGGGGTTTTGGAAGAAAGTTTCCTGAAATAGAAGTTTTTCCAAAGATGGAAAGTGCTAAATATGGAAAGTTTTATGGGAGTTAGAATTTGTCCATTTTAGCAGTGGAGAGCCTTAAAGGGGGCTTGGGTGTGGCCTTAGTGGCGGACTTTTGAGTCAGTGTGCCCGTGTGTGACGGTCCTCTTTAGAACATTTGTGTGGCCTTGGTGGCGGTCCTTTTTAGGACGTTTGTTTGGCCTTTGTGGCGGGCTGTTTAGCCAGAGTGTCTTTGTGACGGTCCTTCGGGACAGATGGCCTTTGTGGCGGGCTGTTTAGCCAGAGTGTCTATGTGACGGTCCTTCGGGACAGATGGTCTTCGTGACGGTCCTTCGGGACAGATGGCCTTTGTGGCGGGCTGTTTAGCCAGAGTGCCTTGGTGGCGGTCCTCTTTAGGACATTTTTTTGGCCTTGGTGGCGGTCCTCTTTAGGACATTTGTTTGGCCTTGGTGGCGGTCCTCTTTAGGACATTTTTGTTTGGCCTTTGTGGCGGCCCTTGTGGCGTATATGATCCTTGTGTGGTCATGAGGTATTCCAGTGAGGGAATATGTGGTTGGTAGGATATTGAGATGTTTTTACGCGAGCCACGGGAAGGAAACCTGTATGGGGATAGGACTCGGACGTGTTCAGAATCGTTTGCTTGCGACTCTTGGGGGACTTAGGTTCTCCCAGTACTGCCATATTCAGAGACTTTGTGGCTCGGGAGTATGGTTGGTATATCGACTTCGGATGACGATCCGGGGGCGCGCTGTAGGGTGGCAACCCGAGAGACAAGTTTGGACTTTTCCTTATATATTATGGCATGCGGGCTTCGGCCTGATGAGGAGCCAACATTTGGCATGCAGACTTAGGTCTGATGAGGAGCCAATAAAAACTCAAGGTTTAGGCCTATGAGTAAAGGAAAGTCCAAAAAGTCAAGAGCAAATGACGCCTGGAGCGTGAGTCTATCGCCTAGAGGTGACCTTCTGTAGATCGGTCGGAGGAGTGCAGGCCGTGGAGACGGTTGCACGGGAGTCCTTGACTGATGGTTGTTCGAGATTCGAGGACGAATCTAGATTGGTGGGGGAGAATTGTAACATCCGCAAACCAAAGATTGGTTTTTAATCGATTTGGTTCGGTTTGGTTTAAGGAAAACCATTGAACTAGGTCTTAAAAGGAAGGAAACGACCTAGGTCGTGTTCCAGAGGTTGTGGTCGCCGTTTTTGTTTGAAAAAGAGGAAAAGAGAGAAAACAAGTGTTCTTGAGATTGTGAGTGAGATTGGGAGATTTCTTGGCTGTTCTTGAGAGATTGGAGGCTGGGAAGGTGCTAGAAGCTTGCTAGGAGTGAGGGATTCGTTCTTATTGGTCAGAAACTTCCTGCAAAGAGGTGAGTGCATGACCATGGCTTATCTAAGCTAAGATCTCTAGATTCTATGTGACTTGGTGCTTATGTGGTTGTTTCTTTGAGTTCTCTATGATATTTCGTTGCTATCTGGGCTGGGATTGGCTTCTGGGAGTGCAAGGAGCGGATTGGAGAAGATTGGAGGCGAGATTCGGAGTTTCTGATCGAGGGAAATTGCTGCTCGGTATCGGTGTCGGTCGACACCAGTTGGGGTGTCGGTCGACACCAACGCGAGGACGGCTCGGGACTTTGGCGAGTGTTGATCGATGCCATGTGGAGGTGTCGGTCGACACAAACTAGGGTTTTCAGGAGTGTCGGGCAGGGTGTCGGTCGACACCAGTTTGGGTCGGTCGACACCAGGTAGTCAGTGTCGATCGACACCATCTGGTGTCGGTCGACACCCCCTTTTTCAGTTACGATGGATGTCGTATGCTTTGTATATTGCCTGGTTTGTTTTATTGTTTGTTGTTTGTGACATGTAGAGATCTTATTGCTTGTGTGTATAGCCCAGTAGATGGGAGGATTGCCTCACTGAGTGTTTATCAAATACTCATGCATCTCAATTTGTGTTTGTGGTGCAGGTAAAGGCAAGGTGTGATCGTGGAATCAAAGGCAATGAAGGGGGGGATGTTCTAGGGACTTGATTGTATGGTTACCTGGCATTGTTAGGATTGCTTAGGTGGCTAGTGGGTATGGGACCACTAGTTGTAGTTAACTATTATATTATTATTTATTATTTATTTATTTTAAAAAAAAGAGTTGGTCGTTTCACATAATCATAAATATTTAACAAATAAGAATAGATAGATAAATGATATAGGATATGTGATATCCATAAATGGTATACAACATATTGTATCATTAATTTAAAGACGAAGCTAGGTTTCTTCTTCTACAACTTTAATCTTCTCCTTTAGTTCATTGAGGTAGAGTTTACGTAGTAAGATTTCCCACTTTAGTTTTCGGACTATTCCAAATCCACCTCTTTCTGAATCATTTTTCCAAGCGTTACCTTCCATGAGTAAAGACGATGCCAATATGTATTTTTTCTCTTCTGTGGGCGCGAATCGTATCATCTTCATAATATTTGGGGTACCAAATAATTTATGTGCATTTTTATACTCATTTTCTCTGTAAAAATAGTTAATATTGATTAGTATTAATAAAATAACTTAACTGATCATATTTATAATAATAAATCTAGCAAAAAATTATATATAAGATAATATAATACATTTCTGCAGGGAAATAAGGTGCAAATTCACAATTTTGAGGACATATTTTGTTTTTGGTGGTACACAAAGCACACGGAGCACGAGTAACATTGATTACTTGCACGTCCATTATGATTTTCTAAGTAAACAAAAAAAGTTCAAAAAATTGTAATTACAGTAGATAAATCTATAGATAAAAATTTTTTTGAAGCTAATTTATAGATAAATCGTTGGAAAATAAAGTCAAAACTTTTACTAAATATACAGAAAAGATAAGCCTAGAAACTTACCAACTCTTTCTTTTTTAAATTTTGAAAATAACTTGAGATTTTGTTTGACTTAATTTGTTTTGTTATATATATTTCTGTAGTTATATATATATATATAATAATTTTCCAACATTGTAATAACTTAAATAAAGAACCTTTATTAGGCCAATAAATAGTTCATATTAATTATTACTATTTAATAATAATACAAGTTTTTCACATCAAATTTTATATATATTAATAATTTAATTACTTTTATATTTAGACTACTTTTCCAGTCATAGGAACTGAACTATTTTTAATCAATTATATGAGTAAAGAACACATATTACATTGACAAATGTTTGCATAACAATTAGTACTATGTAATAATAATAATAATAATAATAGCTTTCACACAATCTTTTATTTATATTGCTTTAATTATTTATATATATATGGTAACATACTTTTAAGACTTTAAAAATGTTTTAAGCCTTGACATTTTTTGTTTTTTGCCAATCACACTTTTTTGCTATTAGATATATATTTTTTTAAGTTTGAAAGCCACTTTTTTTCTTCCTTCCTTTCTCATTTGTTTTTAAAGCTGTAAAAATAAACAATTATGAAAGTATTCTTTTTCTCACCCCACTATATTTAAAAGCCCTCCAAAAGTACATATATATTTTACATATATTATATTTATAAATTAATTATTCTCATTTTTTTCTCTTTTTTTTAAGATCCATTTCAATATTAATTTTTATTTTTTTCATCATCATCATTAATAATGAGAGTAAAAATATCATAGAGTATTAATACGGTGTATTCAATCTAATATTCCAAGTGATTTCAGTTTTCATGAGATTTTAAATAATTTTAATGATTTTAGGGAAGTTAATATGATTTGTTGTAAAAATTTTTAAAATCCCACCTAAAAGAATTTTTTATTGGTTACATATTTGTTTTCTGAGTAACGGAAAGAGTGCTCCCGTTGTAAATGCTTTAAGTAATTTTAAAAATTTCATTTTCATAAAACATCAGCTTTTATGCGTACAGTATGTCTTTCTAGGTTTTGAATTAAAGTTTTCATTTTAGGTTTTGAATTTATGCACAAAATCTAAATCACATCAATTATTCATTAGAAATAATCATATTAGTCATATATATCAAAACATTTTATTTTTGATTCACATAATCATAAATATTTAACAAATAAGAATAGATAGATAAATGATATAGGATATGTGATATCCATAAATGGTATACAACATATTGTATCATTAATTTAAAGACGAAGCTTGGTTTCTTCTTCTACAACTTTAATCTTCTCCTTTAGTTCATTGAGGTAGAGTTTACGTAGTAAGATTTCCCACTTTAGTTTTCGGACTATTCCAAAACCACCTCTTTCTGAATCATTTTTCCAAGCGTTACCTTCCATGAGTAAAGACGATGCCAATATGTATTTTTTTTCTCTTTTGTGGGCGCGAATCGTATCATCTTTATAATATTTGGGGTACCAAATAAATTATGTGCATTTTTATACTCATTTTCTCTGTAAAAATAATTAATATTGATTAGTATTAATAAATAACTTAACTGATCATATTTATAATAATAAATCTAACAAAAAATTATATATAAGATAATATAATACATTTCTGCAGGGAAATAAGGTGCAAATTCACAATTTTGAGGACATATTTTGTTTTTGGTGGTACACAAAGCACAAGGAGCACGAGTAACATTGATTACTTGCACGTCCATTATGATTTTCTGAGTAAAGAAAAAAAGTTCAAAAATTTGTAATTACAGTAGATAAATCTATAGATAAAAAAATTTTTGAAGCAAATTTATAGATAAATCGTTGGAAAATAAAGTCAAAACTTTTACTAAATATACAGAAAAGATAAGCCTAGAAACTTACCAACTCTTTCTTTTTTAAATTTTGAAAATAACTTGAGATTTTGTTTGACTTAATTTGTTTTGTTATATATATTTATGTAGTTATATATATATATATAATAATTTTCCAATCATTGTAATAACTTAAAATTCAGAACCTATATTAGGCCAATAAATAGTTCATATTAATTATTACTATTTAATAATAATACAAGTTTTTTCACATCAAATTTTATATATATTAATAATTTAATTATTTTTATATTTAGACTACTTTTCCAGTCATAGGAACTGAACTATTTTTAATCAATTTATATTAGTAAAGAACACATATTACATTGACAAATGTTTGCATAACAATTAGTACTATGTAATAATAATAATAATAATAATAATAATAGCTTTCACACAATCTTTTATTTATATTGCTTTAATTATTTATATATATGGTAACATACTTTTAAGACTTAAAAAATGTTTTAAGCCTTGACATTTTATGTTTTTTGCCAGTCACACTTTTTTGCTATTATATATATTTTTTTTTAAGTTTGAAAGCCACTTTTTTTCTTCCTTCCTTTCTCATTTGTTTTTAAAGCTGTAAAAATAAACAATTATAAAAGTATTCTTTTTCTCACCCCACTATATTTAAAAGCCCTCCAAAAGTGCATATATATTTTACATATATTATATTTATAAATTAATTATTCTCATTTTTTTCTCTTTTTTTTAAGATCCATTTCAATATTAATTTTTATTTTTTCATCATCATCATTAATAATGAGAGTAAAAATATCATAGAGTATTAATACGGTGTATTCAATCTAATATTCCAAGTGATTTCAGTTTTCATGAGATTTTAAATAATTTTGATGATTTTAGGGAAGTTGATATGATTTGTTGTAAAATTCTTTAAAATCCCACCTAAAAGAATTTTTTATTGGTTACATATTTGTTTTCTGAGTAACGGAAAGAGTGCTCCCGTTGTAAATGCTTTAAGTAATTTTAAAATTTTCGTTTTCATAAAACATCAGCTTTTATGCGTACAGTATGTCTTTCTAAGTTTTGAATTAAAGTTTTCATTTTAGGTTTTAAATTTATGCACAAAATCTAAATCACATCAATTATTCATTAAAAATAATCATATTAGTCATATATATATACATTTTATTTTTGATTCACATAATCATAAATATTTTACAAATAAGAAAAGATAGATAAATGATATAAGATATGTGATATCCATAAATGGTATACAACATATTGTATCATTAATTTAAAGACGAAGCTTGGTTTCTTCTTCTACAACTTTAATCTTTTCCTTTAGTTCATTGAGGTAGAGTTTACGTAGTAAGATTTCCCACTTTAGTTTTCGGACTATTCCAAATCCACCTCTTTCTGAATCATTTTTCCAAGCGTTACCTTCCATGAGTAAAGACGATGCCAATATGTATTTTTTTTCTCTTCTGTGGGCCCGAATCGTATCATCTTCATAATATTTGGGGTACCAAATAATTTATGTGCATTTTTATACTCATTTTCTCTGTAAAAATAATTAATATTGATTAGTATTAATAAATAACTTAACTGATCATATTTATAATAATAAATCTAGCAAACAATTATATATAAGATAATATAATACTTTTCGGCAGGGAAATAAGATGCAAATTCACAATTTTGAGGACATATTTTGTTTTTGGTGGTACACAAAGCACAAGGAGCACGAATAACATTGATTCCTTGCACGTCCATTATGATTTTCTGAGTAAACAAAAAAAGTTCAAAAAATTGTAATTACAATAGATAAATCTATAGATAAAAATATTTTCGAAGCAAATTTATAGATAAATCTTTGGAAAATAAAGTCAAAACTGTTACTAAATATACAGAAAAGATAAGCCTGGAAACTTACCAACTCTTTCTTTTTTTAATTTTGAAAATAACTTGAGATTTTGTTTGACTTAACTTGTTTTGTTATATATATTTCCGTAGTATATATATATATATATATATATATATATATAATAATTTTCCAATCATTGTAATAACTTAAATAAAGAACCTATATTAGGCCAATAAATAGTTCATAATAATTAATACTATTTAATAATAATACAAGTTTTTTCACATCAAATTTTATATATATTAATAATTTAATTATTTTTATATTTAGACTACTTTTCCAGTCATAGAAACTGAACTATTTTTAATCAATTATATGAGTGAAGAACACATATTACATTGACAAATGTTTGCATAACAATTAGTACTATGTAACAATAATAATAATAATAATAGCTTTCACACAATCTTTTATTTATATTGCTTTAATTATTTATATATATGGTAACATACTTTTAAGACTTTAACTTTGCTAGTCACACTTTTTTGCTTTTATATATATTTTTTTTAACTTTGAAAGCCACTTTTTTTCTTCCTTCCTTTCTCATTTGTTTTTAATACTGTAAAAATAAACAATTATAAAAGTATTATTTTTCTCACCCCACTATATTTAAAAACCCTCCAAAAGTACATATATATTTTACATATATTATATTTATAAATTAATTATTCTCATATTTTTCTCTTTTTTTTTAAGATCCATTTCAATATTAATTTTTATTTTTTCATCATCATCATTAATAATGAGAGTAAAAATATCATAGAGTATTAATACGGTGTATTCAATCTAATATTCCAAGTGATTTCAGTTTTCATGAGATTTTAAATAATTTTGATGATTTTAGGGAAGTTGATATGATTTGTTGTAAAATTCTTTAAAATCCCACCTAAAAGTATGAGATTTGGATTTCTGTATTTTTAACTAAAAAATCATCTCAAATCCTCCAGAATCCCAAAAAATTATAAAAATCCAAATCTACAAACTATTTTGAATAATAGTGGATTTTAATATATATTTTTAAATCATTAATTCAATAACCGTGGTTTTCAGGAGACTTTTTAAAATCCATAATTGAATAACATTGGATTTGAAACGACCAACCTTTTTTTTTAAAATAATAAATAATAAATATAATATAAAAAAATATAAACTACAACTAGTGGTCCCATATCCACTAGCCACCTAACCATAATCACAACAAACAGCGGAATAACAATACCATAACCAATAAATAATATCCAATAAATATAATAACCAATAGAATAATATCCAGTATAATTCCAACCATAAACCAATGAACCAGCAATCCTAAGCAACATTCTAGGACTCAACTCTAGCAACCTAACAAAAGCTAGACAACCAAGCGAACCACTAGAACATCCTCCTCTTCATTGCCTTGATTCCACGGTCACATTTTGCCTTTACCTGCACCACAAACACATATTGCAATGCATGAGTATTTTATAAACACTAAGTAAGGCAATCCTCCCATCTACTGGGCTATACACACAAGCAATAGAGACATCTCTAACTATCAACAAACAATCATCAATCAACAAATCAACAAGCCAAACAACACATAAACAAGTAGATTAGAGAAATCTCTAGCTTAGATAAGCCATGGTCATGCACTTACCTTAACAAGTGATTCACAAAACTAAATACAACCAAATGAGAGGCTTTCCAATATCCAAGAAACAACCAAACTTGCTCCCACAGCCAATCACAACAACAAACAAATATTGAAAACAAACTGCTAGAAAAACAGAAAAGAACAACCTCACAAGTGAAACCACGAAATCAAAACTAACCGTTAACTTTCTAATCCCTCCGGTGAAAAGCAAGGTATATACGTCCAAAAGCTTCCCACAAAATTTCAGCACGATCAGATTATCGATGAAACCGCAATCGTCCCCGTAACACCCGCTGGTCTCAATCCGCGAATGAGAAGAAACACCCCACGAAACTGCCAATATCTCCTAAACTATTAACCCAAATTCACTTCTGTAAAAAGGAGAGTGTACGAAAATCTCTTACCTACAACCATACCAAAAATCAGTACCTTTCAAAACGATTTGACCCGTCGAATCTTCCTTCTCCCAAACCCTGACAGTTCTGTTTCTCTCTTAACACTAAGGAAAAAGCTTGATCTCCTTCTCTTTCTCCTTTGCACCAAATAACCCAACAGTTAACTGTCTTTCTCTCCCTCTCTCAGATGAAAATGTCGGCCAAAGCACAAAAGCAAGAGAAGAAGCGTGAGTTGAGAAAGAGATTAGGGCTTTTTGGTTTAACCGAAACTGAACCGAACCCAAATCAAAATAGTAAATTAATTGAATGGATCCTAAACTCCTATATCTGAAATATCTGGAACCAAATGGATATATCCAGAACTGAACTGAATACCCGAGCGCCCAGGACTAGTCTCTACAGCTAAAAGAAACAGTCGTTACCAATTAGGATCATAGACTTATTTTACAATAATAAAAACTAAACTACTTTAATCTATTATTTGAAAAACAACAAATATTATGCCAACAAATGTTCATAACAATTAATACTCGGGAAAACTAACTAAAATATCACAATTCATTTTTTTATAACAAAAATATTTTTAAGAAAACTATACTAATTCACCACTTTTGCAAAAAGAAAAAAACTATTTTGTCATATGTTTTGTCATGTCTTCATTCTCCCCACAATACAAAGAAATACATGAAAAATGTCTAGAAAACCCCAACTTTCATCAAATTATGGACATTTAATTCCTCAACTTTCAAAATAACATTTAAGCGTAAATCCTTTGTTGTGAGTGTTTTTTTTTTTTTTTTGGTTGCAATTGCAACTAACCAAAATAACTTTTAATTGTTTGATTGGTGGTGAGTATAAAAATCGTATAAACATATTTGTTAGTAGATGTGCCATATATAACTTTTATCATGAAGGCATACAATAACCACTACAAGAAACACGTTAAATAACGTCGGTTTTATAATAAGTCAGTTCTTCAACCGACGTTAAATGTTAGAATGGAGCGGGTATTAGCATCATTTGCTTAACCAACGCTAATATTTATTTTATTTTCTAAAAAAGTTTAATTTGTCAATGTATTATGTCTAAAAAACGATGATGTCTTCAAATTAATCAAGCTTTTTAATTAATTAAATCTTCTTTTTCTTCAAAGCTTCTTCTCGTTTCTCAACCCAGAAAATACAGAGCAATCAAAATCAAAATCAAAATCAAAATATGGGATTTTTCGTTATTATGCATTTCTAACTGGATTAAAATCACTCATCAGTATCAAGTCTCAACGAATCCCAAATCCTTCACCAACTTCATCAATTTTGATTTGAAATTTTTTTCTAGCAACTCGAGAAGAGGTTTGTAAGGTTTGAATTTCTTAAAATTTGTTGTGTTACGTCGATTCTAACAATGATTATGAATCTTGGTTAAAGGATTCGTGAAGATATTTAGGATCAATTTTTCAGCTTTGGTGTTTAAGGTACCATTCACTTGTCTACATCTAGATTTAGTGTTGAGCTTTGTTTTTGTACGATTTAGCTGCTACTTCATTTCTTATTTGTTCCTGTTTGATACTTGTTGTAACACCCGCGAACCAAATTTTGTGATTTGAAGGTGGGTGTTGATCGACAACATGGGAAGTGTCGATCGATACCATCTTTCGCGTTCGACCAGATTGTTTTAATTTGTCGATTTTGGGTCGGTTTGGTTTAAGTGGAATCCCTAAACCAAGTATTTAATGAAAAACTCGACCCAAGTCGTGAGTTTGGTTGTTGGTCGCTGTTTTAGAGAGAAACAGAGGGAGAAATGTGTTCTTGAGAGTTCGGAGGCTTTTGGAGAGATTCTTCGCTTGTTTGGTGAGATCTGTTGATGTGGAGTGAAGATCTTGTGCTAGGAAAAAAGGAAAAGGCTTCTAAGAGTTGGATTCGTCGTTGTTGGGTCAGAACTTTCTGCAAAAAGAAGTGAGTGCATGACCATGGCTGATCTAAGCCTGAGATCTCTTTTGTTTTGCTTGTTTTGTGTTGTTGTGGTGTTGTTCTTGTTTGTTTTGGATGCGATAGGGTTCCTTTAGTTTCATGTGGCCTTTGGGCGAGTTTTTGGACGGATTAGAGGTGGTTAGAATAAGAGATTTGATGATCGGCTTCGAGCAGAACGTGTTTAAATAGTCGGTGTCGTTCGACACCAGGTGTGTGTCGGTCGACACCACTCTGGTGTCGGTTGTCACCAACTTGTCTGATGCGTGGTTTCTTGGTTTGTTGTGTTGTTTTTGTTGCTTAACATTTGAATCTCAGATGCTTGTGTGTATAGCCTAGTAGATGGGAGGATTGTCTCACTAACTATTCGTGATAATACTTACGCATCTCAACTGTTGTTTTTGGTATGCAGGTATGAGACGTGGAATCATGGCGATGAGGAGGATGATGATCTAGGGTCTTGGTTATTGTGCTGTGGTTATGTTGTTGATGTTGGAACCTTGGATAGAGTTATGCTAGGCTGTTGGATAGAACGGATAGGATTGTTATTGTTTTGAAGTTATATATTTGAGATGATTAATGTTACATGTTTCCGCTGTGCATGTTATTGGATGTTAGTTTATTATTGGTATTGTGGTTGGTTAGTAATTTGTGGGTTGTTGGTTTAATTAAGTAGTATCAAATGCTTAATTATATATTGTTATTATTTAAAAAAAGAAAACGGGTCGGATTCTTTCACTTGTGTTCAATGGAAAGTGAAAAATGTGAGAAATATGAGCTCAAAGGAAACAAATTTTACTTATGATCATTGGCTGGTTAATTGATATTGATTCTGGATATTGTTTCCAGAAGAATATATTGTTTATTCTAAAAGCAATAATTGCTATCTTTATAGGTGTAGATATGTCCGTGACTGATTCTCAAGTTTCACATAATGAAGATTCTTTAGCTCCACCTCCACTTGGACCAGAATTAGTTAATGGGAAATGGAGAGTTCGTGTGATACGTTTGTAAACTTTAATATTGAATTGCAGTTATGTTAAATATATCTCCCTAAACGTCATATTTTTTGTGTGTGGGTTAGATGGTGATGGAAACATTACAGAGGAAAGGATTTCAGGAAAAGAAGTGTGGAGCATGCTACATCGACGGGTTATAGTTGATTTCAATAGAAGAGGACAACCTATAAAAGATTCTGGAGGTTTGTTTGGTTCGTGGTTAGGCTCACTAAGTAATGATCTTAATACACTACCTAATAACTACAGTGATTGGAGGAAAGTTCCCAACTACAAAAGAGAAATGGCTTGGAAAGTGATTCAGGTATTTTTCCTTGTTTCACTACATATTATCTTTCTTTGTGTTTATCCTTCTTGCTTAAACAGAAATTTCTTTCAATACAAAAAATTTCTTTGTGTTTATCTTTACATAAACAGAAATTTTTTTGGTTTGATGACCCAAGAAGGAGAAAGAAATATGTTTTGTCCACTTTAGGCAATAGATGTCGTGTCTTAAAGCTACGACTATGGAAGAAGTAGAGAAGAAATTCTCTTGAGGAATCATTTGATGCGAGACCAGGACTGATTCCAGTAGATCAATGGAAAGAATTTGTGGAAATGCAATTCACCGATAAAGCTAAGGTAAAACTTGAATAATATAGTTAGTACTACTTTGTATATATACTGATATGGTATAAGATTGCAATTCTAGAAAATAAGAGAGCACAATATTAAAAGTCGAATTAACCACAAGATACCACATGCACTTGGAAAAAAGAGTTTAGCGAGAAAGTCTAATGAGATGGTAAGCTTAGTTATATCTTGCATTGCGTTAATTATTTCTTATGGTTTTGTTTATCTTTAGACATTCATTGCAACTACACTTTGTTTAGGAAGAGCAGACTGGCTTAGAACCAGATCGAGCTGATCTTTTTATTGCATCACGGACTAGATCAGATGGAAGTTTAGTGTGTAACAAAGCAAGATTCTCTGTGGTAAATTTTCTCTCTTTTAAAATATGATAGTGGTGATTCTTTGTCCTTTTCTTAAGTTATATTGTCTCTGTGGTAAGTTTGGTGATAATTTTTGCAGGATAAGCTTTCACAAGTAATGAATCTGAATATAAGAAATGAAGTACTAAATAATGAGGCTAGGCCAAATGTTGCATTTGAGCAAGTTTTTGGTCCTGAGCATCCAGGACGAGTTCGATTGATTGGACATGAACCCACACCGTCCAAGTATTTTTCAAATCTAGAATCTACTACGTCTAATGCCGAGATGATAGATATGAAGCACCGTATGAAAGGACTTGAAGAGAAACTAGAGAGCGTGACTAATGTTATGTTTGCTCTTACTGGATCAAGAACTCATTTTCAGGTAATATACAATTTCTTTGTGATTAATAAGTTATCAATATTCATTGTGATTAAGAAGCATCATAATGTTTACAAAAGAATGCAATAGGTGGAAACACAAAGTTAAACACCAATCTTCATCAATCATCTAGTATTAACAATAGTGACCAGGTAGCAAAATTAGAATTATATGTATCTTATGCATTACACTTAACGTAGAACTATATACAATTTATCTACAATCTATCTACAATTTCAGAAAAGTAGCATTAGGAAGACTTGAACTGAAGCAGAAAGTCATTGACTTGAAACTTGAAACGACCCGACCCATTTTTTATAATAAATAATAATAATAAACAATAATACATAATAAATAATAAATAAATAATTTAAAAATATTTATTAAAATATACAGAAACTCAAATCAACAAATAAGCAGCAGAAAATACCAATAATTAACCAGAATTATAGACCAAAAGCTAGCAAATTAAACCATTGTTCTAACACAAACATCCCAATGCTAGCAACCTAGCAGAAACCAAAGCATAACAACTAAGTCCCTAGAACATCTCCCTCTTCACTGCCATGATCCCACGGTCTTACTTTGCCTCTACCTGCACCACAAACACAATGAGATGCGTGAGTATTACCAGAAATACCCAGTGAGGCTCCTCCCGTTTACGAGCTATAAACACAAGCAAATCAAGAGTATAACTACAAATAAAATATAACAAACCAACCATTTAACAGAACAACCAATAATACTTTCACCACACCTACACATCATCACACAATACAAGTTATACAACCACTACAAGAAAACAGTTTAGAACTGACGAGCAAAACCGTCAATAAGCCGTCGGAAACACGGATTACCGACAAATTACTGACAGACGCGTCCGTCGGTTCTAGATTGTCGGAAAAACAAATCTGTCGTAAATCTGTCGGAAAGTACCGACGGATTTCTGACAAACGATTACCGACAAATTACTGACAGATGTTTTGACGGTCGGTTTGCCGGTAAATCCATCGGTAACTAGCTGTCGGAAATCCGTCGGAGACAGCTTTGTCAGTAAGCCCATCGGTAATTTTCTGTCAGACATCCGTCGGAGATATATTTCCGACGATTTTACCGACCAAACAATATCGGAAAATCTCCGTCGAACCGACGGAATAACCGACGATTTAATGATGGAATTTCGAGAAAGTCTGTCGTTTCCGACAGATTACCAACGGTGTGTTTTCGAGAAACTCCGTCGTTTCCGACAGATTACCGACGGTATATCGGAAAATGTCCACCTTTTCTGACAGATTACAGACAGTATGTTTTCGAGAAACTTCGTCGTTTCTGACAGATTTCCGACAGAAGTTTCTTTTTTTTTTTAAATAGCATAATTATACAAATTTAATTATGAAAATATTCATTAAAACTGAAATGTTTATATATTTAAATTCAGAAAGTTAAAAGTTTGAGAGAAAATATTTTTTAAGTGAAAAAAATATTCTAATAACTGAAAACAAATAATTATTCCAAAAAGAAAGCAAAGATTCAAGAAAGCCTAAGAAGCGGAATGTCTTGCCCGCATCTCACTCATGAAAGCTGCTAGGTCCGCGTCCCTCTTCTTGTACTCCTCGTCCCTTCTTTTGTTCTCCGCTTTTTGTTCTTCCATTTCCGCTTTTTGTTCTTCCATTTCCTTTTCCAAAGCTGCAATCCGAGCATCCTTCTCTTGCGTAGCTTGTTGGAACTCTTGGGTGGGAGCAAATGAGAACCCCGATGAAAGAGAAACCGAACTTCTTTCGGATAGATTTTCTAGTCCAAAAACTCGTCCCTTGGTTTTAGTAGTTTCCTACACATGCATTTAAAATTATATAAACATTTTAAAACAAAAGTAAAACAAAAGTTTTAAAAATAAATGTTACCTCGAAAAAATTTCGTTTAATTTCTCTCTTCTAAATTCAACCGTAGACTCCGATCCATCAACCTTAACAAATGTTTCACGAAAATAACTACAACCAAAAGAGAGGCCCTCCAAATGCCAGGAACAACCAAAATCGCTCCTACAACCAATCACAACAACAAACAAGCCTTGAAACCAAACTGCCATGAAAAACAGAAAAGAACAAACTCAGGTGAAACCACGAAATCCAAAAGAACCGTTAACTTTTGCAATCCCTCCAGTGAAAAGCCAGGTCTAGACGTCCAGAAGCTTCCCACAAAATTTCAGAACAATCAGATCTCTGATGATTACGCAATCGATCCCGAAACACCCGCTGGTCTCAATCTGCGACTGAAAAGAATTCCCCACGAAACTGCGGATATCTCCTAAAATATTAACTCAAATTCACTTCTGTAAAAAAGAGAGTGTACAAAAATCTCTTAGCTACAACCCTACCAAAAATCAATACCTTTCTAAACAATTTGAACAGTCGGATCCTCTTTCTCCCAAACCCTGACAGTTCTGTTTCTCTCTTTACTCTAAGAAAAAGCTTGATCTCCTTCGCTTTCTCCTTTACACCAAATATCCAAGAATTCTCTCTCTTTGTCTCCCTCTCTCTGATAACAATGTCGACAGTAGCAACAAAAAATAAGAGGCGTCGACAATAAAAGGGGGAATTAGGGGTCTTTGGTTTAATTAGATTAAAACAGAATTTAATTAAACCAAAATCAATTAAAAATTTAATCAAGACTGCATACTATAAAATATAAATTTAATCTAAAAGTTGCATAGAAAGTTGAAAACATCCTATATTGTGAAACAAAAATAATCCTCTAAACATCCTATATTATGAAACGGAGGGATTATAAGACACCTATATTTAAGGATAACTAAATGGAAGGAAAAAAAATAAAAATAAGGGAATGAAAATCTAAATTTAAATTAGTATTATTTTAAATATTATTAAAAGATAGAGACACTAAATTGAGTAATACCGATGGACATGCTCTTACAAAACTGACGTTATATTATTAGAGTCATTTTAAAATTGACGTTAAAGCTTTATAAAACTGACTTAAAAACCCTTCTGTTTTTGTAGTGAATGAAAGATTATACAAAATATATTTATCTATACTAGTACTTTTGCAGCAACTTTTTGCTCAAAAATACTTTTTGGAAACTTATAGAATTAAATGCAATTGAATTAAACTTGCATTTAATATTTTTTAAAAACAAAATGTTAATGAAATCGGGGATTTAAATCGTAAAATGATTCTAACGGAATTAATATGTAAAATGAATTAAATACCATTGATTCACTTAACTTAAAAATCCTAAATTCAGAATCTTAGTAGAAACAAATTAAAATCATTTAATGAGGTATATCAGATCATAATTAATCATTCCATATCCCAACAAATTATTAAGGAAAAATATTATCAATGCTTTCAAAACCTACTATAAAACTAAGAACACGAAATATTAAGCTATCATCAAAATTTAAACTTTCTAACCAATAAATCTATTAACTGCTAACATTTATCACATTCCTCTACATATCACTATAAATAGATCAAAGTCTTTTCAACCCATCTCACATCTTACCAAAGCAAAATCGCTTTTTTTTAACATTTCATCTTAATTTTGTTTTAAATCTTTTTATAATTATCATAGTTATCATTTGTTTTTCTTTAAAGATTTACAGTTAAAACCTCTCATATTTTCAAGATATCAATATATGAATTAAATTTATATAATCTGTAAGTCCTTTATTTGCTTTCTCTTATTTTATAATTTATATGATTTACACAATTTGGAAGAAAAAAACAAATTGGTTTTTGTTGAATTCTTTTTGCTTTCTTTTTTTTGGCAATTTTTTTTCTTTTCGTTTTGTTTTGAAGGTTTCTTCAATTGAAATTTATATTTCTGAAATTTCAATTATGAGAAATATTCATACTTTTTAAAAAATTCTAAGTATTATAAATATTTAAACTTTATAAAATGTGCCAATTTTATAAAATGTTAATGGTTAAAATCTTAATAAATATCATACTAACTCAATCTAATACTTATAATACAAAATAATAAATATTAAAAATTAAGATGATATAGTGTGAGTTAAAATATCTTGGGACGGGGTTATATGGCGGGGCGGGTTTGGTCGATAGTTATATAATTTTTAAAATATAATTAGTTCGGTGTTACACGGCTAAAACATCATTTCATTATTTTGTTAACACTATCGATATTAGAGAAATAAACTTATAAAATTAAGTTGATTAAATTAATATTATGTAAAAAAAATTATATTGCTATATTATATAATTTAAACTATAAATTAACAATTATTATACAATTATAAAATATTTATCAAACAAAATAACTTATAATTTAAATGTTTTAACTATAGATAACTTGCTCCGCGGTATACCGCGGATCCTAATCTAGTTTGAGATATAACCAGGCCCGGCAATGGCATAGTGCAAGAGGTGCTTTTGCACCATATCAAATTATTTTTGAAAATAAATTACAAGATTTTATACTCTTAACATTTGATATTTTGACAAAAAAAAATATCCCAAATTTCTGAAAACTACAAATAAGACCTCCAAATTGAAAATAAAATTTTTTTTTGCACAACGTCCAAATAAAACTTGAGCAGGCCCTGGATATAACAATAACATGTTATCCAATAATCTCAAACATATACGTTCATAAGAGACAATAACACTAGCGTTACTTAAGATTTTTACTTGACGAAATGGGTAACTTAACTATAGCCAATGAATCATGGAGATAAGATAATGTTTTGTAAAGATTCAAGAGATATTCTTAGTGACGTCTTGAATAAACTTTAGAAGAGCAACATGCGAAGATCCACCGTCCCTTAAAGCAACGTGGCTCTTCTCACTAATCTCCTTCACTCTACTCCTCACGTCACTATCCTGCTCCATCAAACAATTGATCCCTCTCTCTATCTCCTCCGCCGTCATGAAATCCGACTCCACCTCCATAAAACCCAACCGGAAACTATTTCGAATCTCCACAGCTAGACCTAACTCATCAACCATCTCGAACGCGTTAATTTGTTGCTCAGCATAAAGGGGCCACGTGGCTATTGGAACTCCGAACCAAAGACTCTCTAGTGTCGAGTTCCATCCACAGTGCGAAACGAATCCTCCGACCGCAGGTTTTGCAAGTATGGCGCTCTGTGGTGCCCAACCTATAATCTTACCTATCTCTGCCGTGCGCTCTAAGAATCCCTCCGGGAGAATCTCCTCAAGATTCGTGAATTCTTCAGGAGGTCCCATTGTTCCCTGTGGCTGAGCACGACGAAGAGACCAGACAAATCGGTGACCACTTCGCTCAAGCGCGATTGCGATTTCCCTAGCTTGGTCCTCACGGAAACTACCCATACTTCCAAAACAGAGGAACACAACAGATTTACATGGCTGCTCGTCGAGCCATTGTAAGATCTCTGATTGCTTATCCCCTGCTGAAGTTGGACTGTTGATTTTAAGATTCATAACGGGTCCAACTGTGTACACCGGAGGAAAAGAATGATTTCCACCGGAGAAAAACTTCATAGCTTGAGGCTCAAGCTCTGCGAACGTATTTACCAAAATCCCCTTAGTGTCTATGAATCTTCTGGTTTGGTTAAATATTTTATGTAACCCCTCTTTGCTGAACATCACGGAGGGGAAACACTTAACCGGTAAAGGACGAGTCAAAGTTGGGATCTCTAACTCAGTGGTGTCCGAGTCCTTCAAATCACTGACGTCATAGTTCTTAACGTCGTTAAGGTACTGAATATGAACTTGCAATCCAAGAAACGTAGCGTTGGAAGTGAAGAACATGTAACTCGGAACGCCTAACTCGTTGGCGGCATCAATCATACTCGTGCAGAACATATCCACCACGAATCCAGCAAGTTGAGCCGGGTCAATAAGTTTTTTTGTGGTGGCTATCACCTCTGGTCCGAAGCTATCGATGTAGGCGAGAAAATTTGGTTTGGCATCATCGGAGTTTGGTTGATCGGCTACGGATAGAACGTGATAGCGAAGGCGGTCCTCAGACGCGGAGGAGAGAGAAGAGATGTAAGAGGCAGAACCGCTACTGAACCCAAGCATCTTAGGGATGATGAGGATGGTGATCGAGAGATGATCATCGCGGTCGACAAGAAGCTTAGCCACCTCTACTAGTGGCCGGATGTGTCCTTCACCAGGTGATGGTATGAAGACAAGCTCCAATTTCATTTCGATAATTTATCTGTCAATCGATTTTTTCTAACAAACAAAAAATGGTTTCCAAGTGGTTTTTGTAATTAAAGGCGTTACAGTGAAGCGATAAGACTCGTCATGTGCATACATGACACGTTGTAGTGGATCTGAGATAAACGATATGTTTCTTCTTTTTTAACTTTTGTGCAACCACACAATCTTTATCTTCAATGCTTTTAAATAAAAAATTTTGCTGCTAAAGATGCTCTACGATATATATTTTTTTTTTTTTGGCAGAAATAAGGTCTTAATTTCTTATTATCATACATTTAGGGAAATACTTGTTTGTTTCATTGACAATTTGTCAGCATATATTTTATTATATGATTGGTTCTGGAAATATCAAGCTTGTGGTGGGGTGATAATGGACAAGGCACGACTTATAAGTTATAACAGACTTTGTTTTATGTCCACATAAAGACCAATCCAAAAAACCTACTCCCACTCTACCACCTTCTTGATTACTGATGCGAATATGACAAACAAATAATTCACATCTACGTCTTGAAAACTATAGTTTGGTCTGTGATAGAAGCAAGCGTAGCCGTCCGCTATAACACTGTTTAAATTAAGAATCATTTACGTCTAAGAAATCATGATGTATAATTGTTTTTTTTTTTTCGTTTTTTGTGGGTTGATGTCAGCTTTGAACGTTAAGGTGGGTTCAAGATTCAGTATCCAACTAAAGCACTTTTCAAGTCGTGAACAGAATCCCTGCACATCCCCGACTTTGCATTTTGTGAAATAACTTATGACATAAAATCGTATATTAATTGAAAGATTAAAGTTCTTTCACTGTTAGATAGTTTGATACATGCAGAAATTATAATGCACATTGTTGTGGTGTGATTATTCTTTGCAGCTAACAATAAGAGATCAATGGGACATAAATTAAATTTATTGTACCTTGACTTTCAGATTGAGTCATTTTTGTGGTCTTCAATTATTTCATCATAAAGACTTTTAATAGGACCACACATTCCTATGGAACATTTTCGACCACGTCTTGAACAAACTTCTTCAAAGCACAGTTCGAAGATCCACCGTCCAACAACGCCACGTTGAGCTTATCCTTCATCTCCATCACCCTCTTCCTCATCTTGCTATCCTCCTCCATCGCACACTTGATCCCTCTCTCAATCTCTTCTGCCGTCACAATCTCTGACACCCCAACAACAAAATCTCTCCGATACTCTTTCCTCACATCCGCCGCCAAACCAAGCTCCTCCACCATATGAAACGCGTTGAACTGTTGTTCCGCAAAGATAGGCCACGCAGCCATCGGAACACCGAACCATAGACTCTCAAGAATCGAGTTCCATCCACAATGTGTTACGAACGCTCCTATCGCAGGACTCTTCAGCACATCTACTTGTGGTGCCCAGCTTATGATCTTTCCTATCTCCACCGTCCGATCCAAGAAACCTTTTGGAAGAACCTCCTCCAAGTTCGTGAATTCTCCGGGAGGAGAACACACAATGTCTTCCACCAACGGTGAAGCCCGACGGAGCGACCACAAGAACCTATGCCCGCTCCGCTCTAGCGCCACGGCTATTTCTCGTGTTTGATCTTCATTGAAACCTCCCATGCTCCCGAAGCAGAGGAACACTACAGATTTAGTCGGTTGCTCTCTTAACCAACTCAAAATCTCCCTTGTCTTCTCATCGTCTCCGTTGGTTTTGAAGTCCATAATGGGTCCAACCGCGTATACCGGAGGAGTATTCGTATTCTCGCCGGAAAAGAACTCTAACGCCTGAGGTTCCATCTCAGCAACTGAATTCACCAAAATACCCTTCGTTTTTGTATAACTTCTAAATCGACCCAAAGCGTAAGGAAACAGTTTCTTGTTTAGCATCACGGATGGCAAACACTTCGCTGAAAATGGTCGAGTCAGAGTTGGAACGTCAAACTTTATCTCAGAGTCTCTTAGCTCACTTACATCAAGTTCTTTTTTGTCGTAAAGAGATTGAACATGGAACTGTAGCCCAAGATATGAAGCGTTCGATGTGTAGAAGATATAGGTCGGGAGGGTAAACTCGTCGGCGATGTCTAACATCGACATGCAGAACATGTCCACTACAATCCCAGCGAGCCGCGAGTCTGGACGTGTCGAGACGTCCCGGGCAAGTTCGGACACGGCGGCTCTTACATATGGTTTCTTGCTCTCGATGTAAGATAGGTACGTTTGGTTTGGATCTTGATCAACGGCGGGGAGGAGGCAGTAGCGGAGACGGTCTTCGGACTTAGTGTAGACGGAGGAAGAAGCGTCGTCAGAGAATTGTGAAGGGATGACGATGAGAGTGACGGAGAGGCGGTCGTCGCTGTCTACGAGAAGCTTCGCTAACGCCGTTGTTGATCGGATATGGCCAACTCCCGGCGATGGTATGAAGGCAAGCTCGATTTGCATGTTGTCCAGACGTTGATTTTGCACTTCTAGAATTTGAACGTGTGGGTTGTCTAAAAGAGTAATGGTAAAGATTGTGTGTGGTGTGTATTTAACATGTTTGTGCTTTGAGAACTATATAGTAAAAAAATCTCATGTGCTTATTATAATACCAATCTCTCTCTCTCTCTCTCTCTCTCTCTCTCTCTCTCTCTCTCTCTCTCTCTCTCTCTCTCTCTCTCTCTCTCTCTCTCTCTCTCTATATCCATTTTCATTTACGTGTTTTTAGAACTATTTACTGGTGGATCTTTGTTTTCTTTGCAGGTACCATGGTGACGTCGGAAGAGGAAGAGTCATCTACGTCTAGTCTTGAAAGGAGGATCTTTAAATCAGTCACCGTAGCCATGAACTCTATGCTTGATGCAAGACTTGGCGCTCTACACTTGAATCAAACCAACCCGGAAGCAAATCAGCGTCAAAGGCAACACCAGGATCTTAAACCCAAGCCACCAGATGACACATCTAGATCAACATGGAGCAGCCTACAGAAAACCTCTCATACTCCTAAATCTAAATATGTGTTTCATTCTAAAATCTCTTTAGCTCATACACTCTATAAATTTGCAGGAAAAGGAGATTACCTTGAATGGGAGAAACACATGGAGGATTGGTTCTACTACAAGGATATCCCAAGAAAGGAGAGATTAGCTTTTGCACTTACCCAACTCACAGGAGACGCTTACAAATGGTGGTTGCAAGAAGTTGATGACCGTTGGTATTACAAGGAGCCAAATATCATATTGTGGAGAGATCTTAAGAAGCTTCTAAGGAAAAAGTATGCTCCACAAGCGCTACACTGTGTTCCCCAAGCCAATGGCACAATCCATCCAGTTGTTGAAAAGAAACCAGTCAAAGTACCATACCAAAAGAAAAACTCAACATCTGTGGAGGGTAAGGCGCAATCAGATATTTTTGAGGAATTGACCAAGTACTTTAAAATCGAGAAGATGAAGGCTAAGTCATCATCTCAGCCAAACAAGGTCCCTCACCAGATTGATGTTCACAAGCAAAGTCTAAATTCGTCACTTGAATCATGTGGAGAACCAAAGCAATGTAAGTCTTCTAAACTTTCAAAATCCAAGGAAGTAATTGATCAAGGTTTAAAAAATTCCAATTCTTGTATGATGCACTTGTCTTTTCCCAAAAGTGTTGAGATAGGTACAGATTCTAATGGAGGACAATGGAAGCAAGCAGATCAAGAAAAGGAGAATAAGGAGTTTGAAAGAAAGGATAAGCCTGGAACCGAGGAGCAACAGCTTGGAGACGGACCAAAGGAGAAACAGTTCATTGCTGAGGATGATGATGTTATACCAACTGGACCTATGAATCTATCTCTAGCTAAGTGTGATATTTCTTTTATCCAATCTGATTTTGTGCTTGAAAAACTAACCCATTTGGAACCGGAGCAACCGAGTAGCATTATTTCTTTTTCACAGGTTCAGGAAGAAAAATCACTAGAAACAAAACAAACGAGTTTGCCATTGATTAGTGATTTGGAGCAGATCAGCATTGTGTCAAACCCAGTCCATGTGCCATATCTTTGCGACTACCCAAGAAAGCACTGTAAGGAAATTGATTTGGTTAGGACAGATCCTAATTATTTTGTGTTGATTTCTGCTCAAGATGAAAAACGTTTTGGTTTAGAAAATGTGAAAGAATTTTGTGTTTTAAAATCTGTTTTTAACAAAATGATTCCAAGTTTTGAAACATTTGCTTTTGAAAAGTTCTTTAAGCCAATAGATTTGTTATTTGAAAAGTTTCTTGAATTTAACTCTTCTTTGAGAGTTTCTTTGTGTAGCATTGCAATGGAATCTGTTAAAACTAAAACTGAGCATGTAATGGTTAAACCTTTTTCTGACATGAGACATTTGTTTGACAAAGAGTTATGTGATTTTAAACTGTTCAATGAGCTTTGCAAACCAATTGTGAAAGATCAAGTTTTTGATTTCTCTATTTCAAGTATAATGCACTTGTTCTTTCCCATGATTGCTAAGAAAGGAACAGGTTACATGAAGAAGCAAAATTACTTTGGAGAAGAAAGATGTTCTGTTCAAATCAAGGAGAAACCACCAGATATATGCCAACAAATGATTTATCATTTTGGAGTTAGAAGCTGGAAGTATTTCAGAAAAATAATTATGATCACCAAAGGATGCTCCATTCTAAAACTCTATTTTGATAACAACTACATGAATATCTGTTTGATCTTTTCCTATGTGCCTATGATGTTTCTTTTTGATGTAGGAAATCTTGCGGAGCATGGAAAAGTAATGAAAGCTTACTCAACGCTCAAAGATGAACCACCTGATGCAACACTTGTGCTCATACCAAACTGTCATAAGATAAGTATTTTTATTACCAATGATATTTTTATCCAAGATCACACAGATATGATTCGCTTGTCTTTGTCAAAAGAGCCAAATACAGATTTTAGAGTGGTCAAGAAGCGCATAATCAAAACTGAAAATAAAGTGGGAGAAAAACGATTCAAACCACCTGATTTGAATCAAGAAGAACACCAAGATGTCAAAAGCTTCATACCAATCCAAAAAGAACCCCCATATCCACTTCCATTAACCATGATGAGCATCAATCAAACCCAAGGCATTATCAAGATAAGTAATTCCTTAACCCAATCTTTTTCTCATAATTCGAGAGCTTTGATTATTAGTCTGTTACATTCAGAAAATCTTGGGAAAGGGTTAGGTTTATTTATAGAAAATTCAGAACAAAACAAGGATAGCGATTTGTACCAAGCTCAGATTTTTACCATGACTATAATAACACACTTGATCTTTGCCAAAGGTATTGACAATTTTGCAGGTACAAAAGAGGAGCCTCCAGATTTAGCAATTTTTTCGTCCAAAATCTTTGCAAGAACCAGAATTGGAGATGTTTTAATGCATGATCATAAATCCAATGGTTATTTTAGGATGATCTTTGAGGTTGGAGAACAGCTAATGGTACACTTGAGGAGTAAACAATTTCCAGCTGAAAAGACGTCCAAATTAATGTCAAAGATTGATGGACCGTTCAAAGTGCTCAAATTGATCAACAACAATGCCCACCAACTCGATGGCCAAGGTAAGTACAATTTGAATAGTAGTTTCAACGTTTATGATCTTCTTCCTTATTGTGCAGATAATTCGGATTTGAGGTCAAATCCTTTTCAAGTGGGAGAGGATGATGAAACCATGGACGGCTCAACCGAACCACAAGGACCTGAGGAGCAGCTTGAACCTAAGGAAGCATCTGAGGAGCAGCTTGAACTAGAGGAAGCACCAGAGGAGCAGCTTGTACCAGCGGAAGCAGCAGAGGAAGCATTGATCGTCCCGGCGGGTCCTCTAACAAAGTCACGGTCCAAGAGGTTCAACCAAGCTATCAATGGACTCCTCAAGGAGCTGGACAAGAAGCAGGAAGATGTGGTTCAAACCATTTGGACGTTGCTCACAGCTCAAGCTGTTCGATAAAGGGTTAAGTGTTGCTTATACACTCTTTTTCCCTTGTCAAGTTTTGTCCCATTGGGTTTTCTTCAAGGTTTTTAATGAGGCCTAAGTAGCACTTTCTAAGTCCCCTTTGCCAACCCAATTCGTGGTCCAAGGCCATCTCTTTGTCTTGGCCCATTTTCTATCTTTTATCTCTTATTCAAACTTTGCATCTATTGTTTTGTAATTTCCTAGACATTATGCATGAGCTTGACCTTGGAAAAGCTCTTGCATGATTTCCTAGGCCTTTAATTCTCTTCTCTATTTCGTCCCCCCTTCTTCTATTTAAGCACCATGTATCTCTCATTTGTAAACCATCAAACATTTTAATCAAAAACTTCTTTTCTACTTGTTTGATCTGAGAGGTGTGTAATATCTTCTCAACTTGTCTTCTTCTTAGTGTGTCATATCTAAGTTGGATTCAAGCCTGAAGTCTAAGAGATTGCCATCTCTCTTGGAAGTTCATTTCAATCCCCTTCATCCGCTGCACTCATCCCTTTTCACCTTCACCGCCGTTCATCCATCAATTCCGCTGCATCTTTCATTCAATCTCCATCATCACTTCGTCCATTTCTCTTCAAAACCTTGCAAGTGTATTCTTGGGAGGAGATTCCTTACTAGGAGTCTATCAATAGACATAGTCGGCAGATTGATTTTGTTTGTTACAGTAGTGAGAGTTTGCTTTGTGAATCATTGACTGGTTGATTCATAGAATAAAAGTGTTGAACATGTACTATACTCGTATGCTTGTATGTGTTGTTGTTGTTTGATTGACTATACTCGTATGTGTTGTTGTTGAGTTGTCATTCTAATGTTCTTGCTTCTCATAAATTGTGGGTATATGATGCAGATGACAAGGACGAGACCATTGTTATACGAGAAAATCCAATTTCTATCCACTTGTTCTGTGGGAAGGTTGTTAAAGGGTGAGGACCAGAGTTCGAGGAATGCCTGGCGCACCAATAACCTACTGGTCGATTGGATATCCACAGTGATAGGTTAGAATCGATGCTCTGCAGGGTCAGCTTGGGGTCTGTTGGGACGGCTAGAGAAGGGTTAGCGGGATCCACAGACGGTCCGTTGGGGCAGCTAGCAGGGGACTAGAGGGGTCTGTAGAACGGGTGGTTACAGTTTATGTAATTTGTTGAATTAACCATTTAACCATTTAATTCATTAGATTAAATGAGTTCATAGGTTGACCCAATTCATTTATCTAAATGAGTTGGGTCAACCCGATGAACTCATTTAATCTAAAACTCATTAGGGAAATGAGTTTAAACGAGTTGAGTTAATCATTTTGACACCTCTAGATATAGATATAGCCCATTGATTCTCGTTAGAGATGTATAGGCCCATAATGTATGGCCCAAATAAGGCCGTTGAATCAATTTCAGATTTATGGCGAATCCTCAGATCTTCCTTCTCGTCGAGAGGTTCCTGTTCGTCGCCGTCTCTCAGAAAAAGTTCCGATTCGTTTGGCCGGGAAATGCTTTGCTCCCTGGAAAATTTCAAGTGATCGCGTTGCGTTAGTGATCAGGTAAAAACTTAGCGATGATTTTGTCTACCCCCTTTTTGTTGCATCTCTCCGTTGATGTTGAGCATAAGGTGCTCGACGAAATGTCTCGCTTTTTTTTTTATTTATTCCCCTGTTCGTTGATTCTGAGTTGATCTAATATGTCGAAAAACCAGCACTTTGAGAATCATGGGAAATCATAGTTATGCTTCTGCTTATGTTAGTCTCAGAGGAGTCGAATACATCACTGATTCATTTTGTTCTGTGTCTCTATAGATTAATCCGGTTATGTCGAATTGGAGACATAAAGTATTGAGAAATCTAAGCTCAATTCAAGGAGCTAGTTACTCAACTATGCCTTCAAGAACCAACAAACTAAAGCTTGATGACCTTAGAAAACTCCGTCCGATGATTCTACGGAGAATCGAAAACCGAGCAAAAGATTACCCGGTTAAAGAGATTGTTCCTGTGGCTGAAGATATCCTTATAGCCAGAAAGAATCTAATCAGTAACGTCACTGCCCTTCTTAAAGTGTTTCCTGTCTTGACATGCAAGTAAGTTTCATTCTTCTGACTTCTGAGCTTTTTGATATATATATAAAAAAAGGACTCTACTTTAGATACTGAGGCTTTGTAAAAAACTTGGAACTTTTCCAGATTCTGCTCAGAAGTGTTTGTTGGCAAAGAAGGACACTTGATTGAGACATGCCGTAGTTATATACGGCGTGGCAACAATAGGCTACATGAATGGGTTCCTGGTTCCATAAACGATATACTTGTCCCCGTAGAATCATATCACTTACACAACATTTCTCAAGGTGTTATCAGACACCAACAGAGGTTTGATTATGACCGTGTTCCCGCAATCTTGGAGCTATGTTGTCAAGCAGGAGCCATTCACCCTGAAGAAATCATGCAGTATTCCAAGATTCACGATAACCCGCGAATTTCGGATGAGGATATCAGGAGTTTACCTGTTGGAGATCTTAAATATGTTGGGGCAAACGCTCTAATGGCGTGGGAGAAACTGAGAGCAGGTGTGAAGAAACTCTTGTTGGTTTATCCTTCAAAAGTTTGCAAACGGTGCAAGGAGGTTCATGTAGGACCGAGCGGTCATAAAGCTCGGCTATGTGGTGTGTTTAAATATGAGAGCTGGCACGGCACTCATTACTGGGAAAAAGCAGGTGTGAACGATCTGGTACCTGAGAAAGTGGTGTGGCACCGGAGGCCTCAGGACCCGATGGTTCTTTTGAATGATGGGAGGAATCATTATGGACATGCCCCTGCTATCGTGAGCCTTTGTAGCCATGCTGGTGCCATTGTTCCTGTTAAATACGCTTGCAAAATGAAGCCTCAAGGTCTATCTTTTCCTTTTAGTAGTTATTCAGTTTCAAACCACGAAACGTAGGGAGTAGCTATAACCACTGGTTTTGACCAAGCTACACTAAATCGAAGCTTTTTGTAGTCTACTCGTCTTTATGTCTATTGGTATTCAATGTACTATATAACTCCACATGATGTCTGTTTTGGCGTTTTGGGAATGAACTTCACATGAAAATATATAACACACTTCAGACCTTTTTTAATCCATATGTGATACAAGGTTAATGATATTTTACATGCTCATTAGTACAAGTTATTAAAAGCCATGTGAATTATCGTAACAATATGAATTCAAGAGATATATATATATATATATATATATCTACCATATAATAATAGTAATTGAAAAGTACAAATATAAAACTAACCTTATAAAGTGTAAAAAATTACATTATCATGCCATTGGTTTTAAATAATTATTAATTTTAAAAAAAAATATTTTATCTCCCTAATTAATTATAAACGAAAATTACTATATAATTTTTTAAATAATATAAACCAATCAGAATTTGAAAAACTAAGATAATATATCCAGGTAGACAATATGATTATTTTTAATAACTAGATTTCGAAGATTTTGTTAAGATTTTAAATTATGATTCTCCTATCATCTTTCTTTTATTTTATTTACAAATTGGTTTGAATTATCATATAATACTTATGATTAGTAAATATGTGAATTTTTTTCTGCATTTATTGTGATTTGAATTTTTAAAAACAAAGATATGTTACTCAATCTATGAAGAAAAAATGTGTGTTTAAATTTCCACATAAGCGGGTTGGTAAAACTAAATTTATGTGGTTGATAAATTAATAAATTTTATTTGCTCACAATTACAATATTATAATTACTACTTTAAAATAATTTCACAAAATAATGATGCAAAAATATAACAAACAAACAATATAAAACTGTAATATACATCAAATAAATTAAAATACTATAATATTCTAAAATAGTTAGTATTCAAAAGTATATATATAAATTTAGAGAACAATTGAAATATTAAAATAAATGTTATCTCAAACAAAATAAATTTTTTAAGTAATAACCAACAAACTTTATTATTATATTATAATTTTTAGAAAAAATATTAATCCGTGCTTTTACAGCACAGAATATCTCCTAGTCTTTAAGTAAATAACCCACCATATGATCATCGTAAATTCGTAATCTCAATAAATACGTAACCCAATTCAAAGCAAACAAAAGATATAAAGAAGAAAAAAAGAACAATACGTATGTATTTTAAAATAAAAAACCCACCATATGATTATCGTAGACTCGTAATCTCAATAAATATATAGCCCAATTTAAAGCAAACAAAAGAAATAAAGAAAGAAGAACAATACATATATTTAAAGTAAAATAATTAACCATCTGATAATCGTAATCACAATAAATATAACCTAATAAGAGTCAAACAAAGAGACGAGGAAAGAAGAACCATATATATATATATATATATATATATATATATATTAAGTAAAATACCCCAAATAAGTGTAACCAACCATTTGATAATCACAATCTCAATAAATATAACTCAATTCAAAGTAAAAGAAACGAAAATTTGTAACTCAATTCAAAGTAAACTCTTTCTGTCTTAAATTTAAGTGTAATTATTTTAGGATTGTTTTTTTAATATTTGTAGGTTTTCTATACATATTTTTGATAATTTTTTCAATTTTAATCATTGTTTTAACAAATTGAAAATTTGTGAAGTGTATTAATTAGGAGTAGAATGAAACTTTAATTGTTTTCTAATATGTCTAAATTTATTTTTAATGGATGAAGTGCTTCTTCTTTTTTTCTGGACAAAAACGGATGGAGTGCTAAGTAGCAGCAATCAAATTGGTTTTTACCCGATAGTAATAAATATTTTAAATTGACAATTTAATAGTTGTTTCTTAGCACTCCATCTCTTTAAGCGCTTAGACCACATTTTATTAACTATTTAATTAAACTTTTACGTATTCTAATGGATAGTGATATAGTATCTTTTAGGAAAATAATGCACAAAACGTAATTTATATATAAACATGTATCAGCTGAAACTAAAACATATCGCCAAATTGTTATATAATTAATTTTGAGAAAAAAAAAATGTTCTTAGGCCTATAAATAGGCAACTTCGTCTTCCTTCAAATTTAAACGAATATTTTCCCATCACTTTTTACCACTTTTCATCTAATCTTAATAGTTAAAACTTAACACTATTACTGCCCTCAGAGAGATGGAAAATGCTTTACTGCTTCTAACCAATGTATTCATGGTGTTAGCAGGTTGTTTAGCGAAAACAACAGCTCTAGCAACGTTGGAACAACGAGGTATATATATATCCTACAAAAATGCTTGTTTTAAAAGTCGATTTATTGTTTAAACATACTCTTGCTTCGTAATTAAACTGTTGATGGACAGAATCATCAGAGGCAATGCTTGAGGATAAACTGATACTGAGAGGGTTGAAATTCTACGGTTTCCATGGAGTGCTTCCAGAAGAGAAGAAACTGGGGCATACATTTATTGTTGACATTGATGTGTGGCTGAATTTGAAAAGGGCCATTGAATCAGACAACTTAGCAGATACAGTCAGCTATGCCGAAACTTTCAGGTTTGCATTTAATTACCTATATCACTTACATATTATATAATGGTGAATAAATTTAGGATCCAATCCACTCCAAAAATAGTATATATGCATGAGATCTTTGAATCAGAATATCTCAAGTTTTTATCCAAATCTGTATTGGTATCATTTTTGATTATGTATGTAGGTAAATTAATCATGAAGATTTTTTTTTAGTTACCTCAGTTTGATTTTTTTTATTGGTATTCTAACTTTGGCGGCAAATAGTTGCACTTCTAGATAAAAAGAATTGGACGAAAATAGATTAATGTCGAATGTTACCATTTAAGTTGAGTAAAATTAATTCATTAATTTATTTTTGAATTTTTATAGTGATACTTTTTTAGCGGATTGGAATTTGGATCGTAATTTGGTATCATGATTTATTGGGCAGAATCTTAAACATCAGTTATGTCCAACCTTTGAATCAGTTGGGCAAAATTAATTTTAATTTGTATATTTGTGATTTCATTGGTGAAAGAATGATACTTTTGGCAGCCTAGTTAAGAAAATTGTTGAAGGGCCACCGAAAAATCTTGTGGAGACAGTTGCGGATCTCATCGCGTCTCAAATGCTTGAAATGTTTCCTAAGATAAATGTTATTCGAGTGAAGCTCGGAACACCGAACCCCACACTACTTGAGTGCACCGATTACGTAGGGGCCGAGATTTTCAGGAAGCGAAAGCACTAATAGAAGAAACTGCATAACCCCAAAAGCTTTGCATTTATGTGTGTTATAACTATTTTAAATATTAAGGGAAAAAACGTAAGTGTGAAAGCTATAATATGGATTGATTTCTATCATTATGATATAAGCTATTATGTGTGGAAGCTATAAATGTATTATATATGTACACTAATATTATGATATATATTTCTATTACGTTGGTTAAAAAAAAAATTGATACGGGTGAAAAAAAAAAAAGACTGTTGTAAATTTATAATATTGTAGTATTGTTCGAGCAAATATAATTTCGAGTATTTAACTAAAATATATTAGTCTTTTGAATCATCTCGGTTTATAAATGTCATCGAGAGTGAAAGACTATAAACACAAATTACTCTTCCCTGATATGCGTTGTGTGGTATGTTTCTTGTGAATCTGAAATTGCATAAGATTTTAAAAATACTTCTTTCGTCGTAATAATGACTCATTTGAAATTGTTTTTAAATCTCGCAAAGTTTTTCCGTTTTTCGAATCGATTTGTTGAATTAATATATGAATTTTGCATGAGGTTCCTCAAATGGCTAAATCAGAATGTATTATTGAGCTACATCATTGGGAATTCCAATCATAAGAGAGCAAAAAGACCATCCTATGATTTAATTATCGAAATATAACTTTAAAAACTTTTCCAGATTCTGCTCAGGAGTGTTTGTTGGCAAAAAAGGACACTTCATTGAGACAGGCCCGTGCCATTGTTCCTGTTAAATAAGCTTGCAAAATGAAGCCTCAAGGTCTATCTTTTCTTTTCACTAATTTAGTTCCAAATCATGAAACGTAAAGGGTAGTAGCTATAACCACTGGTTTTAGTCCGATTTTGTGATTGATTTGGTATTTGGCATTACCGCTTTTTGAGAACCATACCAAACCAAAATAAACCGAGGCTTTCTAGTCTATCAGTATTCTCCAATCTCCATACTATCGATCGCCTCGTTTAAATTTTGTCATAGCAAATGGATTTGTCACATGAAATTAACATAGTAATACTAGTAGAGACCTTAACTCGAGATGTGATACAAGGTTGATGGTAATTTACAGGCTCATGGGTACATGTAATCATAAGTCATGCATTTACCCAAGGTCGTTTGATGTGTTTCACATTTTCTAACTTGGATTTTCACGTCCCTTTGTTGTTTCCACTTTCTACCATATGATATCAATTTTCTGAATAATGTGGCTCTCCGTTGAAACTTTTGAAGCTGAGCATAAGGTTCATGCTAATTCAATCGGCCCATTTGGTCCAATCGTAGTGTAAGTTGCCTATCATTTATTTATTTATTATACATCTGTTTGCATTTCATTACAAATGTTTACAATGTCATCAAAAGAACAGTGAATTAATACAACGAGGTGGGTAAAAGTGAACCATGGAAGAAAACAATTGAATTATTATTAGCCTCCCTAGCAAGACCATCTGCAATTTTATCCTTTCCCTTTTGCACAAGTTGGAATTGTATCTCAAGTTGCAATTTTATTATGTCGACATTATCATAAGGTTAGAGCCCACTGGCCGATTTTGATTTTGGTTTCTAGTTAATCAGATAATTCTGTTCATCATGAAACGGTTACTTTATTTCTGTGTCAAAATTTTTGTCACTGGATGACCTTTTTTGTCATATTATCATTACGATTATAATTTAGATAAAATATCTAACTAACGCGGTTGAACTTATTTCTTTGATCTCACAAAGTTTTTGAAACGATGAGTTGAAGTGATATATGAAATTTCTCGATTGGCTAAATCAAGATTGTGTTATTGATTGAGCTACACCATTGGGAATTTTAATCCTAAGAAAGCACAAAGCCCATCCTACGGCACACGTTCCAACGTCCAAGTCTCAATAGAATATCCAAATATTATCGGTTTTTACAATATTTTTAGTTCAATTTCCTCCTTTGGAATCTCAAACAATGAGTTGGAAAATTAAATTATCTGTTTACAAGTGACGTAATTCCGCCACGTTCTTGTAGCTTCCTGATTTCATCGACGAGCTAAGCAAGTAGCATCCTCTTTTGTCCGTTTCCTCGTGACAATTTAACTCCCTCCAACATATATATTCACCTCCGATCATAGGATATCATCGTAACTGTTGTTATATGCTTTGAATCTAATCACATGTAATTATATGGAACACCAAAAACTATTTTCTTATTTGATTAGGTTTTTAGTATATACTCATATACGGACTGCGGTTTTAGTTTGAATTTGTCTATCTGTAGTGACGCAAATTAGTTTAACTACTATACTAAGGTAAAACATATATAGACTTTTGTTCTTTTTCCGTTACCATCATATAATGAATTTTTACGGTCCCAATGACAACATTGTTCCTCTTTTGCATGTGGACGTAAACAACACAACATTCATGAATCACGAAATTTTTTTATGTTTGTGGAGTATTTATGAATTTGTTTTCCTACGTTCGTAACGACGTATAGTGCGGAAAAGTAAGTTTATACGATTTGTAAGAAAAACCATAATACATGATATATCTAGAGCCGTGCTTAGGGTCATGGAGACCAGAAACGGTAAAAAAAAAATCATATTAAAAAAAGAAAAAATTAATGGTAAGCAATGTCATCTTTAAAATTGTAGAATTAAAAACAAAAATATTAGTTATAAAACATAACACAAATAGCAAAATATAATGATATCAAATAAGCTAATCATGTTAGAAATTTGCAAAAACAATGAAAAAGAAAAAACACGTTCATTATGAATCATAAATAAATTAGATTTTTATCCTAATTTGTTATCTTAATTTTAACTTTAATTTATAATTTTTTTTCTTTTTCTTGTTTTCTGTAAAATCTTTGTGGTTCTATTAATTTAATAGCATTATGTTTCTCAAGTTAAGTTTATTTGATTAGAAACAAAAATTGAAGGATGAAGGTCAAAGTTTCTTTTTTTTACCTACATATAGGCACGGCTCTGGATATAACTATATTATTAGTTAACTAATATATATATTAGAAATTCCGCACTTAATAAAAAAAGAGGAACATTTAATTTATTAATATTAAAATATTTTTAGTCAAAAAAAAGTGAAAATATTTAAATAGTCTACGAGCGTGGTAGTACTAGCACACTGATTTGGGAAAAACTGAGCATTGTTTGGTTTATGGACCCATGAAAAATATTTTAAATTTCATGTAAATAATTTTTTGGCATTATTTAGATACAATATTGGGTGGTTTTACCAAAACTATTCCACAGCATAATTTCTTTTATGCACTATCAAAATTTACGATTTTATATATTTACGATGTTCATGATGAAACTTCGACAAAATGTTTTACAGGCACTATATCTCTACTAGAGTCGTTTATATTATTTATTCTCATGACGCGCAAGTCGTATTCTAAATTTTTAGTTAGCTAAAACACCAAAAAAAAAGGTTCCCTAAAATAATGGTTAGGCGTTAAAAGAAAACAAGATCAAAGGAGGAAACCGACAGCAAGAAAATGGAAAGATAGGATTGCCAAGTTGTATGCAATCTGCGACACAATTCAAAGAAAGATAGGGTTTATCTATTTTCCTCGGGAAACATAACCATTTATTTTAAAATTACATAAGAGTTCAAATACGATTTTAAAACTTTATCCACATAAATAATTGCCAAATTTTCATACGTAGTTGTTATAGAAAACAATCACCAACACGCACATAAAATTTCAAATAATGTATTGAAACTTCAAATCATCAATATGACAAATATCAAATTGTTGAAGTTCTAGCTACACTTAGAAGAACATATTAACTCGTATTTAGCAAGGACTAGGCCAAATCATTCACAAATAAAGGTATGTACCGTTCAAAATACGTCTAAAAATATGTAATGGCAATACAAAAAACGAAAGAGAAGGAAAAAAAACGACTGAGAAGGAAGTTCTGTTTAATATCACCATTAAAAACTTAAGTAGGTACATTTCCATAAAACCACTTGTAACTTGTAAGTATGATAGCACGCTATCGGTAACTAATTTAGTATTGATTGAATCTTAAATACATTTTCTTGTAAAGTTACTACTAGCAGGATGCGTATGGAAAGTTAATTAAAGGTAAAGCAATTGTCTTTCAAAGAAAATGTATAGTGCTTTTTCTGCTAGTAGTAGCTATATATTGTCTGTCAATAGTTACAGATTTATACCCTTACTTGAGCTACATTGTGCATCTTAATTGATCAAAAACGTGTGAGGTTGGTAAGATGACACATAATAAACTCGTGTTCTTTCTTAATTGCACCCACTTCCTATATCAGAACGAGAGACTAGCCTATATTCAGGAGAAACTAAGATTATTTACTTAAACCGATTCGTTAAATGGCTAAATGATCGTAGGCCATGTATGTTCACATGGACCGGCACATATTTATGGCTGTATCGATCTATTATAAACAGTAGCATAAATCGTTGTGCAACTCTTGGTTTGTTCGAACAATTCTATATACATCACATTTTTTCTTAATGACATGAAAAGAAATAAACAATATATGAAGGACGCAAATGATCATTCGTTTCTGCCATAATACCCTCACACGTGTCGCAATTATTAATTTCAAAAAATATATAATTTACAGACAAAAAAAAAAAAAAAGAAGCAGAAGATAGTTTTTAGGTTTTAATTCAACTTGGAAAAGAGAAAAATAATACATCAGCACAACTAGTTCTTTTTTGATAAGAAGTATATTTTAAATATTTTAATCTAAAACTTCATAAGAAAGCAATAGTTTACAATGCAGAAATTAGTATATAAGGAGATGATATGTAAAGAAGAGAAACATGCTTGAAGCTTCTCTTCTTCATAGGGCGTTACAAATCAATATCATTTCCAATTCATAAAAGTTGAAGCCATGGCTGCATCTTTCTCTGTCCCCTCTATGGTAAATAAAACAACTCATGAATCTCTTTCTTGTTATTTGATTATGTTGGTTATAACAAATTGTATGTCATTACTAGTTAAGACTAACATGCGAATTGATGATTAAAAAAAAAAAAATCAGATTATGGAAGAAGAAGGGAGATTCGAGGCGGAGGTTGCGGAAGTGCAGACTTGGTGGAGCTCAGAGAGGTTCAAGCTAACAAGGCGTCCTTACACAGCCCGTGACGTGGTGGCTCTACGTGGCCATCTCAAGCAAGGATACGCTTCGAACGAGATGGCTAAGAAGCTGTGGCGAACGCTTAAAAGTCACCAAGCCAATGGCACAGCCTCTCGGACGTTCGGTGCGTTGGACCCTGTTCAGGTGACCATGATGGCTAAACATTTGGACACCATCTACGTCTCTGGTTGGCAGTGCTCGTCCACTCACACCTCCACTAACGAGCCTGGACCGGACCTTGCTGACTATCCGTACGACACCGTTCCTAACAAGGTTGAACACCTCTTCTTCGCTCAGCAGTACCATGACAGGTATTTTTAGTTACTAATAAATTATTTTATTGCAACTATACTAAGCTTAGTGGTAATTTTGCTTATATTAGTGGAAACCAGATATCGGCTGCTTACTAGAATAATTAATTTTGTGCTTAAGAGAAAAATAATGGTATCGAAGACCTCATGCGAAAAAATTGAAAAGATTTTTATATTATTGCTGATCGGTGTGCTTTTTGTGATAACGAAAGTACTTCTTTCGAGGTCTTATGTTGCTACGTGTTCAGAATAATTTAATGGTCTGTCAAACTATAGCTTCTACACGTTCTAATTAAGACAAATTTCCTTACAGTGAGAGTTTCCGAAAAATTTGATTGTTTTACTTCTTGAAGACTAAAAAATAGTAATATTGCACCAATCCCGTTTTTAATCTCCAAAGCAACAATTATTTTTATAAACCATTATGGGTAATGTGCAACATTTCTATTAGGTTTGCATGCACGCATCCGCTTTTAATCTCTAAAATCCAGACCATTAAAACCAATTATTAGAAAATTTCATTAGGTTTTAATAGAAAACAATAAAAAAATAATATCCCTATGATAATTAATTACAACCATGAATATGCATCACAGAAAGCAAAGGGAGGCAAGAATGAGCATGAGCAGGGAAGAGAGAACAAAAACTCCGTTCGTGGATTACCTGAAGCCCATCATCGCCGACGGAGACACCGGTTTCGGCGGCACCACCGCCACCGTCAAACTTTGCAAGCTCTTTGTCGAGAGAGGCGCCGCTGGGGTCCACATCGAGGATCAGTCATCCGTGACCAAGAAGTGCGGCCACATGGCTGGAAAAGTCCTCGTGGCAGTCAGCGAACACATCAACCGCCTTGTTGCGGCTAGGCTCCAGTTCGATGTGATGGGCACAGAGACCGTCCTGGTCGCTAGAACAGACGCGGTCGCAGCCACTCTGATCCAGTCGAACATCGACTCGAGGGACCACCAGTTCATCCTCGGTGCCACTAACCCGAGCCTCAGGGGCAAGAGTATGTCCTCGCTTCTCGCCGAGGGAATGGCTGTAGGCAAGAACGGTCCGGCGTTGCAATCCATTGAGGACCAATGGCTTAACTCTGCCGGTCTTATGACCTTTTCGGAAGCTGTCTTGCAGGCTCTCAAGCGCATGAACCTCAACGAGAATGAGAAGAGTCGGAGAGTGAACGAGTGGCTAAGCCATGCAAGGTAAAGGATTACACGTTATATATATATATATTGCTTGAGAATAATCATTATTGCAGTTATTTTAAAAGATACTTACCAAATTTACCATATTAGTTAGATTTATTTTTTGGTTTTATCAATGAGTCATATGGTTTTAGTTATAATCGTAAAAATTGTAGTATATTGATTCTAAATTACAATATTCTAAAACTATTTTTTCTCATGTTTTTTTTATCCCTATAAAACATACTCATATGTTTTACTTTTTTTTTTGTTTTGTTTTGCTTCTGTTAAACACTATTATTTCTGATGTGTATTGAAACCTGTTGGACTAAGCAGGTATGAGAACTGCCTGTCAAACGAGAAAGGCCGAGAATTAGCAGCAAAACTTGGCGTGACAGATCTTTTCTGGGACTGGGACTTGCCTAGAACCAGAGAAGGATTTTACCGGTTCCAAGGCTCGGTTGAAGCTGCCGTGGTTCGTGGATGGGCCTTTGCACAGATTGCGGACATCATTTGGATGGAAACCGCAAGCCCTGACCTTAACGAATGCACCCAATTCGCAGAAGGAGTCAAGTCAAAAACACCGGAGGTCATGCTCGCCTACAATCTCTCGCCGTCCTTCAACTGGGACGCTTCCGGTATGACGGATCAGCAGATGATGGAGTTTATTCCGCGGATCGCTAGGCTTGGATATTGTTGGCAGTTCATAACGCTTGCGGGTTTCCATGCGGATGCTCTTGTGGTTGATACATTTGCAAAGGATTACGCGAGGCGAGGGATGTTGGCTTATGTGGAGAGGATACAGAGAGAAGAGAGGACACATGGGGTTGACACTTTGGCTCATCAGAAATGGTCAGGTGCTAATTACTATGATCGTTATCTTAAGACAGTCCAAGGTGGAATCTCTTCCACTGCAGCCATGGGCAAAGGTATGTTACTTTGGTTTTATTTGCACACATACATAACATTCTGAAACTTATTCCACTTAGAAGTTATACGAACAATGGTTCTTTATATCAATAAACCATTCGTTCGATTAGTGGAGACAAGTGATCGAGTCTTTTCTGTTGCACTTCTATAGTTCTATTACAGCTAATGTATAAGTTTTATATGCATTAAGTAGTAAAAAAAATCCGGTTGGGTTTATCCTATTATGAATTTTTATTTTTCTTTCAAATATTGATTTTTTTTTTTTTTTTTTACATATAGGTGTTACTGAAGAACAGTTCAAGGAGAGTTGGACAAGGCCGGGAGCTGATGGAATGGGCGAAGGGACTAGCCTTGTGGTCGCCAAGTCCAGAATGTAAGACATACCTTCATAGCGATGGTGCGGTCTATGCGGTTCGGCATCTTCGTAGAAAAACTTGGAAACCACACTATCTTTAATATATCTTTGGACACCGTAGTAAAAGAGAAAAGACAAAAAAAACATATAATAAATGTATCTTTGTTATTGTTATTCACTTCTTCTACGTAATAATTGGGATAAGTTTGGGGCAATATTTTATGGGGTTTTCTTCTTCGTACGGATATTTTGGAATTTGATGTTATTGGCGTTCGTTATACTATAAACGATTTATATTCTTATATTCGTGATTTTAGTTTCTTGTTTGGTTGAACCGAAATATGATCTTGTCTAGTTTATACCAGATGATGAAGGTTACAGCATTCGAAGGGTACTATATTTTGTTTGATTAAACCGGATAGTCTTACCATTATATACATGACCTAAATTTGAGGAAACAAATTAAACCAGATCAAATATGTTATGTCACTACTATTTTTCCAGAACAATAGGTGTGTCGCTTAGCACTGGACCTATTTTTCCAGTTGTGCCTCCATAATACAAAGAGTTAAAAATAGAATGGGCATATGGGCTACCAAATCACCCCAATATCTAAATTATTTTAATAGCTAGGATTCAAATTTTTGGAGCATCACGTCTGTCAAAATTTAAGTTGTATTATTGTATATAAGGATCACTATAACTCTTTTTTTTTTTTGGACAAACATTTGCTTTCATTCCATTAAAAAAGAGACCAAATACATGAGAATTTTGAGAATCCATTGTTTAAAACAAACTTGAAATGGGCATTCCCCAATGTCAAAACAATGAAGCAGCAAAGATAAACAAGGTTAATCGACAATTGATTTTTGAGAGTTTTGAGCCAAAAGCTATGAAGCATATTGGTACATGTGAGGTTAAGGATTATTGATACTTCTTCCATGATGGATGAAGAGATTGCCACTGTCGTAAAAACATGACGAAGTAGCGTTGAGTAAAGAGGCAAAGTTGTGATTCTCGCCGGCGTGAGAAGAGCTACACAGTGTAGAGCTTTGACCAGGGTTCGAGTAGGGATAGAGATGCTCTGATGCTTGAGGTGGTTTGCTCGTTTCGCCGAGGCATGAGAATTGGACTTGGACAAACCATAGCCACAAACAATGCTCGGACAAATTGGAGTCGGGAACCAATTACCATACAAACTCAGACAAAAGGGTTCATAAATCAAAGCCTTAAGGGATACTTTTACCAGGTTTTCAAAAGATGGAAGCTCCGCCATAGTAACAATGGTGAATTACTTCTCCGATGGATTCCATAGGGATCGTAATTTTGACCACACAGTCGACTAGGTTTTAACTTCGACAATTGAGATATGAGACAATACCTGGGATTAAAAGGATTTGGACTTGAGGAACACCTAATGGGCTTAAGAAGTTGGAGCCTTAATGGACCAAAAGCTGACTTAGGGTCCACCAAGGGAAATCCTAATCGAACTTTGGCTATCCACGGAGAGAGATCAAGGCGGCTGACCGGAAAGGGTTAAAAGGTTTTCCTTGAACACGGGCTCATCGGAAGTAAACGATGCATCAAAAGTTCGAGATGAGGTTGGTCCGATATTGTGGCAGAGAGGCAAGAAGACTTACTCGCTCCAGATTGTTTAGCAGTTGCCCCTAGAAGAAGATCGCCTTGCGCCGTCGACGTCTCCCCTGAGCATGGCGCATCTACTGGTCCAAGAGGGATGCCTCCTGCCATTAACGAAGCCCAGGGTGAGGGTTCTTCAGGGGTGAAGTGAAGTACATATCGAGAAAATTTCAGATCCGAAAGGGGATCCGATTTTTGTAACTCGCTGACTTGCAGATGCTTCTGTTTTGGTGCTGCGGATAAAGGTTGAGAGAGGGAGTTCACCGGAAACCGCCTATGTCCTTTGATTGATAAACAGTCGTCGGGATGTAAAGGATTCAAAAGAGCTTAAAAAGCTTGAGCAAAAGGGGAAAAACTTAAACAGAAAAAGAATAAGAGCACGAACTTGAAGCAGAAGGGAGTGACGGTGAAGTTTTTCCAACGCCGGTGAGCCGAATCTCCACCAGCGCCGAGAGGGTGAAATGCGATAGGTTCCTCAGTAACGTCGCCTGAGAGAGTTCTTAATTATGATACTTTTTGAGGTAAAACAGAATCTAATACGGTTTGGATCACTATAACTCTATGTGATGCTTTTACACATGTTAAAGGAAATACATTTTGATGATCATTTTATCTTCACAGTTTATTCGATTAATAATCATTTTAGGTGTAGTATGTTTATCTAAATAACTAAGGGGGCAATTCATATAGTTTTCATGTATCGTGTATGATGAGGTGCCAAGGGATTCATATTATTCAGTGAAATTAAAACTTTTTAAAATTCGATCTGAAGAATGAGTTACAGTATTGGCGAAATCAAAATCTACACAAATACCAAAAAAAAGGAGAGGTATACCTTAGACAGTCGGTTGTTGTATTGACATGACAAAAAAAAAAAAATCAAAATCAAAATGGTACCGATTCATTTTGATTTTTCAACAATGAAAAAAATCAATGCATAATGTCAGATATATACATTGATTCGTCGAATGTAAATGGAATCAACCTTTGACAATAAAGCAAGGATTTGGGTACTTAACACATGGGATTAAAATAACATAATCTGAAATATTAGAGAGATTAACTTTTTGATTGCGAAGCAAAGTGGGTCCTTAATCCCCCCCCATACGTCGGACTATCGTAATCCCAAGTCCCAACTAAATTCCCCGCCCCTGCAATCACGGGTTATATTCCTTTCTTTCTTTCATTCTTTTAAGTTTTTGTCCTTTTAATTATCCAATTATGTTTTGATTCATGCATTATTTTGTTGTATCCATTAGAACTAATTTTTAGTTTATGTTTATTTTTAAGAGATATCATTCGTACCTGATATGTCTTGATCTTTCTTCTTGTTCGCTGATCGCTTCTATAAGAATTTTAAATGCGTATACATCTAACAGTAATATATAATGTCTGTGTATATTATAGTATTTGCCACTTCATAACCGTGAAATTCTTTGGGAGAAAATTTCCAACAAAACCAAACATTTATTTTTGTGATTGATGAATTCATGCATTTGAAGTTTGAACCTTGAACAAAAAAAAGAATTGAATTTTTTTTGAAAAAGAAAAGTTTGTTTTGGAAAAATCTTCATTTGTATAACAACCAGTTTATAGAACATTTTTACTTACGGTTTTCTAATTTTGTAAAGTTTTAGTCGCCTAAGATAATTAATAAACATACATCATGCAGCTGCACAGCCTGCAGGCATGCTAACTTACATATGTAACGTTTATACTTCAATTTCGAAAAAGTTGCGTATTTATTATTTATTTGTTTTTCTTGTCACGAGCAAATAAATATATATATTAAAGTACATATGTACGTGTTTGTATTGTTTGTGTTTATTTATACAAATATATTTTTTGAATAGGGTGAATTGGTAGCCAATATACCCATTCTATACAATAAATTGTCCTTCAACGAAATAAAACGAACCACTTTCTCAAAAGAAAAACGAAATAAAACGAACCACAATCGTAAAGGACCATTTATATTCGGAATAAAATCACAATCGTTAAGAATGAAATATATCAAAGAAAGAAAAACAATTCTGCTTGATATATATATGTCTCCGTAATGCTGCCTTCCTGTTTTTTTTTTTTTTGTATTAGGTGGTCTGTGATCCGTTTATACAAAAAATAATAAAAGACACGAAAAAGTTAAAAAAAAATGTCAAATAATAAATTTTGTGTCGAAGAACCAATGCTCGAGTTCTTATATTGTGACTCAATAAATGGTTCTTTAACGAAAAAAAAATCATAAAGTGTCCTTATATTCTGATTTTTTTTTCACAAAATTTGAAGATTACTTAAAGTTTTGGTTCGATATTATTAACTATCTAGTTATAAAATAATATATACATAATCTTTTTTTTTTTTGACAAACAATATATACATAATCTTACATAAACATGAAGCCGGCAAGCTGATGACGTGTCTTTATGTATGCAATGCAACACTCTTCTCATTGACAACGGACATTGCGTCCCAGAAGCAACTTCTCCAAAATGTTATATTGGATTAAAAAAAAATTGAGATAGGCATGGTAAGAATCAGGCATCCTTCTTTATATAACCAGATTTTACTAAAACATTCTACATATACATTACTTGAGCTAGCGTATATATGCATGACTATATATATACATATGGATATCACATAAATATTATTAGCATATCGACAAACGGTTTTATAGTGTTTATGGAAATGTAGCAAGTAATCCTCCAAAAACCCTAAATGGCAAACATCAATCATTATATCATTGAACAAAAAAATGAATGAATCCTTGATGAGATTCTTAAGGATCCGATTTGACATCAAAGATGAGATTTAAGGTTGCTTTCTCCGATAGTTCGTAAATATTCTAATTCTCGTGGAAGTGTATAGGAATCTCTAATCAATAATACTACATCATCATATAATTAATCTTTAATCATATTTTAGGACTAATGTTGACATTTTATTAACTTTGCGACATCATATTGAGCTTTTGAAGAATGTTAAGCAGCTGGAAATTATAGAATAACATTCAACGAAAATATTTCCTCTATTATATGAAATGAAACCAAAATAACTTAATCAATTAACTGATGTCTTTTTATTTAATTCACCTGCAAAACGATAATTAGAGCTTCATAATCAATACCGAAAGGAACTAATTAAAGATAAAAATTCATTTTAATCAGCCATTTATATAACGTCTAGTCATAACCGATTTGATTAGACACTTCATCTAACACGTTTCAGAATTAAACGGACAGCATCTAATATCTTCGATTAAAGACTAAAACGGATTTGTTTCGTATATTCGGATGGATTGGTTTTTGCTTTCTAGTAGTTTATTTTAATTTTTAGAATAAGAAATAGCTATTGGTGAGGACTTGATCGATCACCTAACACGAAGGTTTGGCTAACGGATGCAAAAAAAAATAATATATTTTTTAATAAATCTGAATTTGACTTCAATTCTTTTAGCCAAAATCTAGAGATGCCGTTAACCTATAAATAGTTTTGAAAATAAAATAATGAAAAGGAATAAAGTCTATCATTTCTTCAAGCAACTCTGATATATACATGACTTATATATATATATATATTATGTATATGGATAATGTTATTTGATATGGTTATCAATTACTCTGTGACATATATATTAATTAGCACAATATATAATACCAAGTAGCTTATTATGTTTGGAGTTGGGACGGCTAAGAGAAATAGTATGCTAAATTTTTTATTAATACGTACTTTATGTAACACCATAAATATAAATTTAACTAATGCGTTTTTAACTAATAATAAATAAGTGAAATTGATAAATTTTATTGGCCCGGAAACTTTCTAATTATCAAAAAGAAAAATAAAAATCGAATTGTACTAACTTTCTGTGAGGATATAAATTTAATTGGTGTAATACTTTATCATATCTACATGCATATAATCTGCCATAACAAGGTATCTGCATAGAAATAAACTAATCTAGGTATATAACTCTCTCAAACTTTTTAGATATATAAAAGAAAAGTGTGTAATTTGCAAAAGCTCTCATAAGCTATGAAGCTGTATGATATGGTAGCTCTTACAAATGTTTACAAATATCCCACCGATATGTGTTTATATATGTACACAAAAGATATACATATGTAATTAAGCTCATACCCATCAAGATGTACATACATACACACATCAAGCACATATACTAGATGGGTATGAATATAAACACCATTAAATTTACAAGGGTTTATATAATTATTATTTAAGGATGTTTATAGAATTGATTATCATTCAGAAGCGGCCGTTAAAATTAGCCAACATGGATATAGGGACGACGCATAATCCTCTACTCCTCAAATCCATGTTATTGTTGCTTCCTTCTCTGAGATTTCTCAACATCGTCATTTTTTGTTCATCACCTTCTTGTATATGGATTTGATGATCCCCCATGCCCCTAATATTTCCCTATCGTAAAACATATTTACGTGTTAACTTATATCCATAGAATGTTATAATATAAACATTATTAAAACTACAAGATCATTGAAACTTCCTTATCATCAAACAAATTAATATTGAGGTATTCTAATAATACAAACCAAGTCTGTTTTCATTATATTATTATTCAAAAAGAAACTTCTCAATTTTTTCCTTTATGGGTGAATGATTTTTTTTTCCCAAGTGGATAGAGAGATAAATAAATTATGTGTCGGAAAGAGGTAGAGAGATTACCATAATGAAACTAGAAGAGACATAGTCCTCAAGTTTTCTAGGAGGCGTCTGATTATGTTCAAACTGACTGACCTGTTCAATATATCATTCATATAAAAATTACAGATATGCTCTAACTACCACAAAGGGAAATCAATTTATAAAAAAAAAAAAAGGGAAACTAATTATTGGAGTCAATTAGGTGATAATTACACTCATATCTTACAATCAAATATATTTTTTTTTTTTTTTTTTTCTTAAAACACTTGTATCTTAACAATCTAAATTAAAAGTTAGAAAGAAACTTATGGATTAGAATTTTAACCATGAATTAGGTTTTAGTTTGCTTGTGTTAAGTAGTATCTAACCTTAGGGCTATTGACCGGAGAGCTAGCCGTGTCTTCCAAAGAGTCATCCTCGCAAATCTTTTTGGTTCTTGCTCTCCCAAACTTCAATTTCCCCGGAAAATTAACCGGATAACTCTTGCCGGAGAAGGCGTCAGTGGCTGCGTCGGAGACCAGAGAAGGAGAGACGCCAGAAAGCGAACAAGAACTCTTGTCTTGATGATGATTAGTTCTGTATTGATTTGAGAAATCTTCAAGATAGGTTGTCCATCCACTCTCCTCTTGATGATCACCACCATGATGATCATGATCATGAGCATCAAGATCAACATCATCATTGTGGGCATGGTTTTGTTCATAAGAATTACAAGAGAATGTATCCATCATGTAGAGAGGGAGGAATAAGCCAAATTAAAATGGAGTAATTTTAAGTGGTTGCGTTGTGTATGTGTACATATATAAGAAAGTCGCTAAATTCTCATGGTCTATATAAAATTGCGAAATAAAAATTAATTGGAGAGATAATAATCGGAATCTTGATGTGGTCATCACATGGGTCCCAATGCGTTGATCAAAACTATCTATAGAAAAAAAAAACTAAAGCCAACGACGGACTTGTAAAGAAGTGTTTCCAACATAGCTGATAATTTCTATGTAAAGTGAAATGTTATTTCGAAAAGAGTATTATTTGCATATTATATAAAAAAGCCTGATTGATATGAGTAGATAATATTCAAAAGGTTACAATATTTTTCTTTCAAAATTAGCATGTTGTTAAACTTAGTATTTGTATGGTTTTACTATTTCCATGATGTTTGATCAATTCGTTTTGACTCATTATTAAGCTGACATGGGGTTTGGCCCAATCTAAGGTTGATTTGCAGGCATTTAACTTGCTACTAGTTTTTTTTTTTGTTTTTGTTAAAACTTAATCATTATTAGTTGAAACATTGCTTTCGACCAAATTTATATCAAAGCAAAACAACACTAAAATCACGATAAAGCAGAATTACTAAATTAAAAAAAAAAATCCATAAAGTGTTTGTCAGTGTGAAAAGTAATTACAAACGGTCGGTTGCGCTATGACAAATAGTCCCCTAAAAAACGTCTTTCTGATGTCGCTATATGTTTCAATAATATTAAATTCACTCGAATACAAACCAAAATAAAGAAAAGGGTGAGGAGGAGTAATGTTTCGTGCGTTGAACTTGACCACTTTTGAATGATGTTGCGTCCTTGGCGTGAAAATGTCAAAGCCTGATAAAAAGAACTTTTTTTCTTTATCGTTAGCCGTTACACAATGATATAACATCCTACTTGAAACAGTTGGATGAGATGAGCACAAACATGACGACACAATTGAAAATGAACTAGGATGAGATTCTCGGGCAATGCAAAAAGACTACAACTAAACTGTAACGGATTGTTTTCCGTTTAAAAATGGAGTAGTTAACTATAAACTTCAATGTATTGTTTTATTTTTTGGAAGGAAGCTACAATGCAATTCCTTTATTTCTTTTTTCTTTTTATTAAAGTTTGAGTATCCTTGACTTATACTTAAATATTTAGAAGAAAAAAAAAGAGCACAATGGGACATAATCGTTTTATTATGAATGAAGAACTTGTTGCATACAAGAAAAAAGAGTATTCTAAATTTTCGTATTTGAATCCCCTTTCATTTTAGATGAATCGACATAATGCCTCAAAAGTTCGACATGATCAGGTTCAGTTGGACACCGAGAGCAAAAAACAAGTGTGCTGATTTCCTAGCAAAAAATTGATCATCCGAGAATTTTTCCCTTAGTTATTACTATCATTTTATAGCATCATTTTTGCTGCCTTATATATTGTGACCATCTTCACAGTTATTAATAAAGTCATAAGAGTAAAAAAAAAAAACTGGATATTCGAAAAAAAAAAAAAGTTAGAGAAAAGGAAAAACAAAGAAGAAGACAGACGAAAAAAGAATGTCGGTGGAAGGCAACCCTAAGGCTTTGACGGCGGCTGAGCATGACGCTACCATGATGGACGTGGGTGAGAAAGATCGTCCTCCGGAGGATCCTCCCGATCGACCGATGTCATGGGTGAATACAGTGAAGAACAGTGGTGGAGGAGGGATTTTGACGCCGGAAGAAGTGTTAGATGACGGGTTTGTTCGCGAGAGGGTGAGTTTGTCATTCCCAAATGGGAAGGATGGTGAGCCTGAGGTTGTGATCGGGGAGGAGGTTCTGACGGCGATGAATGGTTTGTGGGAACGGTGCATGATTGTGAAGGTGTTGGGTCGTAATGTTGCTGTCTCTGTTTTGAGTAGGAAATTGTGGGAGTTGTGAAAACCGACGGGACAGATGTTGGTGATGGATCTGCCTCGTCAGTTCTTTATGGTTCGTTTTGCTGTGGAGGAAGAGTTTCTGGCGGCGTTGACTGGAGGTCCGTGGAAAGTGTTTGGTTGCTACCTTATGGTGCAACGGTGGTCTCCGGGGTTCGATCCATTAAGTGATGAGATTGTCACGACCCCGGTTTGGATCCGTTTGTCGCATCTTCCGGTCAACTTCTATCATAAGGCTATCCTCATGAGTATCGCTGAAGGGTTGGGTACTCCATTGAAGGTGGATATTACAACGATACAGTTTACGAGGGCTCGATTTGCTAGGGTTTGCGTGGAAGTGGATTTAAGTCGACCTCTTAAAGGAACAATATTGATTAATGGGGAGCGTTATTTTGTTTCTTATGAGGGACTAACGAACATATGTTCGAACTGTGGGATCTATGGCCATTTGATTCATGGCTGTCCGAAGTTGGTACGTGAGCAAGAGCAGGTTGTTAGTCGTACTACCGGGCCGGTAGTGCCGAAGCCTTTACCGGAGACTAATGGCGATGATGGATTTACGTTGGTAAGAGCAAGAAATAGAAATCCGGTGGCACAGGACGCACCAGTAGTTTTTACGGCGGGTGGAACCGGTAACGGTTCAGGGAGGAATCGTCGGGATGCACCGAGGGGGAGAGATCCTGCGAATATTCCGATCTCTAACAGTTTTGGAAGGTTAGAAAAAGATCTGACATCCCGTGATTGTGGGGAGATTGAGACTATCAGAGGAGATAAGGAAAATATAGATCCTCAGCATGAATCACGGCCTGAGTTACGTAAGGGGCAAGAGAGAGGAGTTACTTTAGGTAAGGGAGAAGGCGTATCAAAAAAAGGGAATTAAGGAGGGCCTTAAAGAAAAGAAAGGGGTGAGTTCTAAAGCCCAAGAAGGGAGTGGCCCTCGGCCCAAACATGTTAAAGTTACTCGGCCTACAAGGGGTCTGGTTTTTGGCCCAGCAAAGGGGGAACTCGTGCTTCAATCGAGTGGGAAGCGTTTACGAGTGGAAGGAGAGAATTGGGGACGTCACGGAGGAGTTTTTGCGATTGATGGTGGTAATCTTCGAGAAGAAAGTGTCTTACCACAAGGGGAGTCTGGAGATGGGAGTATCTCCGGTCAAGGCTCCGGGAAATCGTCGGGGATGGGTGTTGGGGTTTACAGAGTACGGCGCCGACAGGAGATACGGCGACGGCATGTCTGGAAATCGGGGGTCAATAACGGCTTTCCCCGGTGGTTCTGTTCTCTTTCCAACAGTCAATGATGAATTTATTATTATGGAATTGCTGGGGGGCGAATAAACCTAATTTCAGGAGATCAATCCGCTATATGTTGAAGAAGTGGAAATCGGAGATCTTGGCAGTGTTTGAGACGCATGCTGGTGGGGATCGTGCTCAACAAATCTGTCGCGGTTTGGGGTTCGAGTTTTCGTATCGGGTTCCTGCGGTTGGCCAGAGCGGGGGTTTGTGGCTTCTCTGGAAAGATGGAATTGGTGAGATGGAAGTGGTGGAATCATCTGATCAATTCATTTATGCAAGATTGGTGAATGGAGAGGAGATTTTGAATCTCATTGTCGTGTATGCGGCCCCTACGGTCACAAGACGTAGTGGTTTATGGGCTCATCTGCGGGAAGTAATGAGAGGTGTTGTCGGACCTTTGATTGTGGGAGGGGACTTCAACTCTATCGTGCGATTGGATGAACGGTCTGGTGGGAATGGAAGTTTATCGCCGGATTCGGTAGCTTTCGGAGAATGGATTAATGAGTCTTCATTGATTGATATGGGTTTCCAAGGTAAGCAGTTCACTTGGCGGCGAGGGAGAGCTGAGAGAACACATGTGGCGAAGCGTCTCGACCGGGTTCTCTGCTGTCCGGTGGCTCAGTTGAAGTGGCAGGAGGCTCGGGTGACGCATTTGCCTTTTTTATCTTCGGATCATGTTCCTTTATATGTGCAATTTCCCCGGAGGTAGCTATGGATGCTCGGAGGAGACCGTTCAGGTTTGAGGCGGCCTGGATGAAACATGAAGGGTTCAAGGATCTGTTGTTGGCATCTTGGAGACGGGACCTTAGTACGCCGGAGGCGTTGAAACTACTTCAAGCAACACTCTGCAAATGGAATAAGGAGGTGTTTGGTGTGGTTCAGAAGCGTAAGGAGGATATGGTCAAGGAGTTGGACAGGGTTCAGACTTTGCTTGAGCTTTCTCCTACGGATGAGTTGCTTGGCAGAGAGGAGAGCCTACTTAAGGACTTCGACTTAATTCTGGAGCAGGAGGAGATGCTTTGGTATCAGAAATCTAGGGAAAAATGGATTACTTGCGGGGAGCGGAATACATCTTTCTTCCATATGTCTACGATCATTCGCAGACGTAGAAACCGGATTGAGATGCTCAAGGATGATGAGGGAAGGTGGGTTACGAATACGCAAGAGTTAGAGAAACTAGCGGTTGAGTATTACCAGCGCTTGTACTCGCTACAGGATGTGGATGCGGTGGTAGCAAGGTTACCAAGTGGTGGTTTCATGCAGTTATCGGAGGAGGATCACATTGGTCTGGATAAACCTTTTGCTGTGACTGAGATTGAACATGCTATTCAGGCAATGGGAAGTTTCAAGGCTCCAGGGCCGGATGGCTACCAACCGGTTTTTTATAAAAAAGGCTGGGCTGTGGTAGGGAGCTCTGTGATTCAGTTTGTCTTGGACTTCTTTGCGACAGGGAGCTTTCCGGAGGATACTAACGATGCGTTGCTTGTCCTTATACATAAGGTAGCGAAGCCGGAGAAGATTACCCAATTTCGACCTATCAGTTTGTGTAATGTTCTGTTCAAGATCATTACAAAGACTATGGTGGAACGTATGAAGGGCATCATGAATAAACTGGTTGGACCTGCACAATCCAGTTTTATACCAGGAAGACTAGGCACGGATAACATCATGGTTGTACAGGAAGCAGTGCATTCCATGAGGTGAAAACAGGGTCGGAAAGGTTGGATGTTGCTGAAATTAGACCTGGAGAAGGCCTATGATAGGATCCATTGGGACTTCCTTGAAGATACTCTGCGGGTGTCAGGGCTTTCAGAAATTTGGGTTCAGTGGATCATGCGGTGCGTCTCTGGTCCTTCGATGAATTTATTGTGGAATGGGGAGAAGACAACAGCTTTCAAGCCATTGCGAGGACTTCGACAAGGGGATCCGTTATCGCCATTCTTGTTTGTCTTGTGTATGGAGAGATTGTGTCATCTTATTGACAGGGCAGTGATAGATAAAAGATGGAAGCCGATCCGATTGTCTCAGGGTGGTCCTCAGCTTTCCCATATATGTTTTGCGGATGACCTAATCCTGTTCGCGGAGGCACCAGTAGCACAGGTACAGGTTGTTAGGAGTGTGTTGGAACAGTTTTGTGGAGCCTCGGGGCAGAAGGTCAGTTTAGACAAATCGAAAATCTACTTCTCTAAGAATGTCTCCAGGGATTTGGGGTTACTTATCAGCGAAGCGAGTGGTATCAAGACTACAATGGATTTAGGCAAGTATCTGGGAATGCCTATCCTGCACAAACGAATGAATAAGGAGACATTCAGGGATGTGTTGGAGAGAGTCTCCTCACGTTTGGCGGGTTGGAAGAGTCATACTCTCACTTTGGCTGGGCGTCTGACTTTGACTAGGGCGGTGTTATCTTCGATTCCAGTTCACTCAATGAGCACGATCATTCTTCCGCAGTCTACTTTATCTGCTCTGGACAAGGTGTCACGTTCTTTTATATGGGGAAGCACTGAAGGGAGCCGAAAACTTCATCTGTTATCTTGGGGGAAAGTGTGTCGACCTAAGCAACAAGGGGGTGCAGGGATTCGAACTGCAAGAAACATGAATAAAGCACTTATTGCAAAAGTGGGATGGCGACTAATCCATGACCAAGAAAGTTTATGGGCTCGTGTGTTGCGGAGTAAGTATAAGCTTGGAGTGACGGCTGGTCCGCATTGGACGATGGTAAAGTCTAACTGATCACGCACTTGGAGAAGTATTGGTGTTGGGCTTAGAGAAGTGGTGTTTAGAGGACACAGTTGGGTCATCGGGAACGGTGAGCATATCAGATTCTGGACTGATAAATGGTTATCTAATGTACCACTTTTGGATGCAGTAGTGGGGAGTCTCCCCGTTGAGGACATACCGCTGAGGGTCAGCGAGTTATGGAGGGGTGGTATGGGCTAGGATTTTGCTAGAATCTCTCAATATCTCTCGTTGGAAAAGAGGCTCGAACTGTTGGCTTATGTTGTGGATAATACTAATGGGGTACGAGATCAGCTATCCTGGGGTGCGACCAGAGATGGGAGGTTCTCGGTCAGCTCAGCATATGCACTTATCTCTCGGGATGGGCTGCCCGAGCCGGATATGTCAATTTACTTTAAGAAGGTGTGGCGTGTACAAGTGCCTGAACGGATACGGGTATTCTTCTGGTTGATGAGTCACCAAGTCATTATGAACAATGTGGAGAGATGTCGAAGACACTTATGTGAGTCTGCTATCTGTCAGGTATGCAAAGGCGGTTTGGAGACTATTATTCATACACTCCGCGATTGTCCTGCTATGTCCGGTGTATGGGAGAGACTGGTTCCGGTACGACGACGTTCGGCCTTCTTTACAGCTTCGTTGCTGGAGTGGGTTCACCACAATTTATCGGATGAGCTGGTAGTTGATGGAGTTCCTTGGCCCATTTTATTTGCAGGCACTGTTTGGTGGGGATGGAAGTGGAGGTGTAGTAATGTATTTGGTGAAAATAAGAGCTGCAGGGATCGTGTGCATTTTCTCCGTGACTTCGCTAAGGAGATCTTTCTGGCTAATCGTCAAGGGGAGGACCGCAATAACCAGCGGTCTAGGATTGAACAGATGGTGGGATGGAAGAAACCGCCTGCTGGTTGGATGAAGCTGAATACAGATGGTGCCTCGCATGGTAACCCAGGGCTTGCCACAGCAGGCGGAGTGTTGCGCGATAGCGATGGCCGGTGGTGTGGGGCTTTGGTTTGAATATAGGGCGGTGTTCGGCGATTCTAGCGGAGCTTTGGGGTGTATACTATGGCCTGTGCATTGCTTGGGAGAAGGGCGTCCGATGCCTTGCGTTGGAGGTGGACTCGGAGGTGGTAGTGGGATTTCTCAATACAGGGGTCTGTAGCTCACACCCCCTGTTTTTCCTGGTACGGTTGTGCCATGGCTTCTTCACAAAGGACTGGTGTGTCCGTGTTGCTCATATTTATAGGGAGGCTAATCATCTAGCAGATAGATTGGCTAACCATGCTTTCTCTTTATCGTTAGGTTTTCATTCTTTTGATACAATCCCTTCAGGGTTGAGTCATGTTTTTTGTGAGGACGATCAGGATGTTATGTACCCTCGTGATGTTATGGCAGTGTAATTTTTTCTTTTAATAAATTCTGGGAGATTTCATCTCCCGGTCCCTTATCAAAAAAAAAAAAAAAGAAGTTAGAGAGGCATATGTATTTTTAAGTTTGTTCGGTTCGAAATAACACTTTCAAAAATTATTTTAAAAACTAACATTTTCTAATAAAAGAAACTGATATATCCTTTTTATTACGAAATTTAACATGGCCAAAATAATGGATAATTAATAAATATATAGTATCAATAAATAAAAACATATAGTTAGTTTTTTTTGCGTTTTTGTGCACATCCAACTGTATCAGTATTTCAATGTCCTTATTTGTAAGTCAAAGCACGTCACATCGCAACAAATTGTTGCATGTGTTTCTGTTAAAATACGTTTTTTGGAAATATCAAAACGTCATAAACGTTACAACAAGTAGTATATCCATAAATAAAATCCGAAAATCATATCAAAAGGTTAAACGTTGCTACAATGCAAATTTGGACACTCTCACTTGAGACGTAGAGCTTGAAACTCCTCTATATGTGAGTAACAAACTCAATCTCAGCTTAATAAGTAATACTCAAAAGCGAAATGGTATTTACTATTTAGAATTTACCGGAACCAAAAATCTCCAGCGATCATCGAAAGTAAAAAAATTACAAAATGAAAAGACATAAAAGAAAATGCATTTCACCGTCTCCTCTTTTGCTTGATTTTTTGTTTTTTTATCTCTGTCTTCTTTTTTTTTTTTTGTTCGTTCAAAAAAAAACAGATAATAATGGAGAAAGCGGGCGAAATCTCCGCCGCCTCATCCCTCCATTTCGCTATATATACGACTTAGAAACGGTGGTCCGATCAGTCCCACAGCGGCAAGCTTGGCGATGAATGAAAAGAAAAAACATAAAACGCTTTCTTTCGGGTTCGCTTCTTTTATCTCTATATACAAATACGTTTTGGATAAGTTTCTAGAAGTCGATGATTGGTTCTCCAATAGTGAGATTGCGTTCCACCGTCCACGGCAAATCAAAGAGCTTAGCCGTCACAAACTTAAAGATCTTATTCACGTTTATGTTATAAGAAGCACTCGAGAAGAAGAGCGTCGCGTTTAGCGCCTTTGCATATGTTCTCGCCTGTTACACACAACGTAATGAGTTTATTTTTGTTTCTAGAATCTCTGATTCATATGAGTTCCAAGTTTCAAAAACGTTACCTGGCTAGCAATTGTCCATTGTAGATCAATAGGAAGCTGAATAAACTCATCAAACTTGGTTCCTACCATAACTGGAATCGCCGTCTGCATAAAACGTATCAAACATTTGAATCTTATACAAAACATTAAAACAGAACAGTTTAACTCTTAGCCTCATAGTTTTGTTCTTGTCTATGCCTAAGACCAAAATCCAAAATACACGTCAAAATTTATGTCTAAGCCTAAATATACGTCACCATCGCTATCAATCAAACCCCATATTTCCATACAGCAAGACTTTTATACAATGAGACCAAATTTGGCAATATGATAGTGAAAATGTTTTTAAAATACATTTATATACCTGATTAGACTTCCTAGCTTGTTGATACCAGTTAATCACACTATTAAGCGTGCAACGACTGGTTAGATCAAACATAAAGAGAATCGCTACAGAGTCCTTGCAAGCCACTGGGATCTGATCCCTTGATCTCTCAGCCCCTGTGTAACACGAAGTTAAATTAATCTTAATTTCTCTGAATATTCTCTGCTAAATAAATGTGGGTTAACAATAACAACAAATACTAATGTTAATTACCTTCTAATTCCCAAATACTATATGAAATGCGAGCCTCTCCCATGTATAACGTCTTGTCAGTACAATTGATCCCTTGCTCCAATTCTCTCATTTCTACTACTTCTTTCTCTTCACCAACATATTTGGCCTTCAAAAAATTAACAAAAAAAAGAAATTAATTACACAATTAAGAGATTAATTATGATTATGGTTTTGAATTATGGAGTTAATAATGTAAAAACTAACCAGGAAGCTAGTTTTTCCGATTTCTGGATCTCCTAAGAGACTAATCTTTAAAGAAACAAGATCAGAGTCCGATCTCCGATGACCGTTATCGTGTTGTTCGTAAACCACGGAAGAACGACGAACAAGCTCACCGCCACCACCACCACCACCACCGCCGACGACGACGACATCCACGGCGGGGATCTGAGGAGGAGAAGGAGAAAGAGAAGGACGAGAAACATTCGGAGATGGAAGAGCGCGAGAAAGCAACAAGTATCTCCTGGATTTACCAGGAGTACAAGCGACGATCCTACTCCATAACAACCGAGTGAATCTTCGGAGAATCAATATCCGACGGTTCACTCTGTTCCTTAGATTATTGATCCGAACGATCTTAAGACAAGATTGAGCCATATTGAAAACGAATAAAGAGAATCAAGAAGAAGAATCAAGAAGAAGGAGAAGGAAGAAGGAAGAAGCAGCTTCAAGAAGAAGAAGAGATGGCCAAAGAGAAGCTGCTTGGTTCCATATTGGCCATATGGGAGAAAAAGGAAAGGAGAAAGAGAGAGAGAGAGAGATGTCAATACATAATGCCCTTCCGAACCCGAAGCTTTAGCTTTTCTGTGTTTCTTCCTTTTTTTCGGAAGAGACGACAACACTTATTATAATAACCTTTCTTTAAATATAATTATTATAAATTTAATTTTACTATTTTTGTTTCAATTTTATTTGGGTTTTTTTGAAAATTTGGGCGCAACGAACTTTTCTGGTGAGGAGATGTGATGACCACACACATAAGGAGAATTTTTTTTTGAATTTTGGAGTTTAAATAATTGACCTGTGAAAATTCGTACTCGAAAAAGACGTATCAATCAGATTATATGTTACTACGTGCTTGCATTGTATGCATTAGGCAGAAGAGTTTTTAGATTTTTTTAGTTGACGAATTCAATTCTACCTTTTTCATATATGTTTGTTTTTTAGTATAGTATATTAGACGAATTCTATAAAATTATATCAAATATATATATATATATATATATGTTCATATATATATGTGAAAGTCTTCTTTTGATTTTTTTAGTGTATACTATTATTAGTCACAACATTTGTAATTGTCTCCTAATATTCAGATCTATTGTTATAACCAAAAAAAAAAGTCAAAAAATATATTAGTGTGATACATTTCTGGAGATTGAATAATAAATGATAAGAATATAACAAAGTTCAACAAAATCATTGATTTATATAGTCTATAAATTCAATGATTTAAAGATGTTTGAGTAAAAATATGATTTATAAAAAAATATGGGTTGATGTAATGAGTTGATTTCAGATTTGGCAAGAAAGCATACAATGATGATGTGTGTCTTCATGTACCCACCACATGTGAGTCATGTTTTTGGATGATTGCACCAGTTTTGGGTTTCTTCCTATAATTTCGATATATTGAAAACACAAGTTGAAGTGATATTGCAAACAAGGTTTCAATATTTCTCTCGACATAATCAAATATTGTAACAATAAACATATCATATGATATATGGGGAATCAAAATGCTGTTGATTTAATTGGGTTTTAAAAATTGTTGGTTCAAATGATGGTACTTTGATTTAATTATTGAGACCCACGTGAATTTAAAACCCACGTTATAAAGAAATAGGTCTAATAAAGACATGTCTCCGACCACTCTTTTTATAAATTAAAACCAAAGTGCACTATCCTGTAAGGGCTGCTAACTTTTTGGTTTTTGAATGGTTTAACATTATAAGGTCGAGAGATTACATTATGAACTTTCCGAATCAAATAACTACATCACCATCACTGCCAACGTTTGAAAGGAATTCAAGTTAGTATTAAAAGATTAAGGCATTTTTGCATTTACACTATTACAAAAAAGTCCAATATATGCAACTATTTTAGATATAGAAAATTGTTTTTTGATATTTGTATATATGCGACTATTTTAGACATACAAAATAATAAAGAATTACATGTTTGTATTATTCTAAAATTTATTTCACAAACGATTGCCTAATTGTGTCTGAGTCAACACAATTATAAATAAGGTTTACATGTGTTGAGAGAAAAAAAACACAGATGTAACGTGGCGGCCATTATTGGCTTGTCTCAGTATTTAGTACTATTTATATCCATTTTTGGTTGTATGGTTCAATGAGAATTGTGAAAAGAAACAGTAACCCAAGAAAAAAAAGTATATAGAATTTATTTTTGTCTTTTCTCTTTATCGAGTAATTTCTTTCACTAATTTTATTGACCAAGAAAGACATATCATCTTAAAGATTATAAGAATATATATTTCCATTTTTGGGTTGATGTATTTTAAGTTCTTATACTTGAAAAAAGATATCAAAAATAAAGTTCTTAATATCGTTTTAATTATTTTATTAAAACACGATCAATATGGTTTCTTCATTGCTTAAATTTTGCTAACATCAGTCAGAATCAGAACTAAGGCAAAAAAATAGAGCAAGATAATACAAAATTACATATTGTTAGAACCGTTATGTCAAATCAAATATCGAGTTTTTGAGAGGGGTATTGAACTTGTGTTTTAAGGGATTTTGTGGGATTTTAATATTTTAGGATTTTGTAAGATTCTATTGAGTTTTTAGAAGATTTTTGATTATTTGTTAGAGTTTTTATATATTTTTTTGTGATTTGGATAGATTCTCGTTTCAGATTTTGGGAGATTTAAAGATACTTTATAACAAAAAAAAAAAAAATTTGCCTTTTAGATCATAGATGCTCTCGACTTCTCATCAATTTTTCATGAGACTGACCGTTGTTCAGTCAACGAATTCGTAGCTTACACTACAAGAAAACATGGATTTTCCTACTGCCATTTGCGACTTAAAATTCAGTCGCTAAATTTAGCGACTGAATTGCGATTGTTTTGCTACTTAATAGCTACAAAAACAAAACAGTCGCTAAATAGACGCTAATTGGATACTAATTTATAATGTCTCATTTTAGTCGCCAATTTGCGACTAATTTGGAGACTGGTTTTGCAGTGGCCAAAAGTTGCGACTACGCAGCTACTATTTAGCGACCGATTTATTTAATTTGGGCCTTAAATCAGATTTGGTCCGTAAGAAGACGGCCCAAACCCAACTCGATCTCATATTCATCCTGCGAAAACCCTAATCCCTCATTTATCTTCTTCCACGAGAAAACCTAGATCTCAATTGCTCTCAATCGAGAACCCTAAATCTTCATCCCATTCTTGTTTCTCTTTTGTTGTTGATGGCCGGAGTAAAGAAAAGAGGAGGAGGAAGAAGAAACTCCTCAAATCGAACCGCTGGAACCTCAAAACCGGCGAATCAAAGACCCGCGACTCTTCCCAGCCAATATGCCTTCACGCCGGCGAACCAGCGAGACCCAGAGACTGATTCTCAGGGAACTCCTGTCCCAATCCCCCAGCCTCCAGCGAGACCGATGCCTCATTACGGAGACTATCCACCTCCGACAAACCTTTTCCAGAACTCGAGGAGCTTTCCAGGAGCATCCCCTTATAGCGAAGCTCCAATCAGGCGTCCTTTTCCTCAGCCTCTCGCCTTTGCGACGGATCTACCAGAATTCTCGAGTCCACTTCGACAGTCTCCTCAACCATCAGTCACGAATCATCCTCGACAGTCTCCTCAGGTCTCGACTCTACGGCGACAGTCTCCGCTACCTCGACAGGCTCCTCACGTCTCAAATCATCGTCCACCGTCTTCTCAACCTCGAGCTGGCTCTGGATCGCACCACAGTTCTCAAGCGCAGAACTCGCATCAGGAAGAAGAAGACCAAGCTGATTCTGAGGATGACGGTGCAAGGGAATCACAACTCCCAGCTGATGTACTCGCTTCTTTACATGCCATGCTCGTCCAGCCAGGCCGTGAGTTGTACACCACTGTCGTCTCTCCCACATTAGAGCGTGGAACTACTTGGTAAGGATTGTTTGTGTAGATTAGATTGATTAGAGTGTTTAGAATTGAAAAGATTGTTTTATTGTTTTAGTAGGTTTGTTTCATTGGATTAGAAGGTTTGTTTAGAAGGTTTATTTAGAAGGTTTGTTGTTGATTATATTAGTAGGTTTGTTGTTGAGTAGATTAGTAGGTTTGTTGTTGTTGTCGATTTGTTGTTGAGTAGATTAGTAGGTTTGTTGTTGATTATAATTTAACTTTCGATTTGTTTGTGTTATAAGGTTTGGTAAGGACAAGGGTAAGATTACCCGAAATATTACAAAAGTGTTTACCAACAAGTTTGATGGGCCATATTACAGTTGGGGTTGTGTTCCTACTGAAAGAAGAGAAAACTACTTCTTGGAATTCGCGGTAAACTTCTACTCCTTTCAATTTATTTCTGTATTTATAGTTTGTTTTTTTGAATTGTTTGTATCACTAACACTAGTCATCTTTTGTAGAAAACACACACCTGGGATCCCTCACTAACCGGTGTCGTTCAAGAAAAGTTTTATACCATTTGTCAAAACCGTATGAAAGACATGGTTTCCAAGGCAGCAGCTCAGCGAGATCAAGCAAAACCGAGTTGGATTGAGAAAACTCTTTGGAAAGAAATGTGTGACTATTGGAACACAGAAGAAGCCGTTGCAAAGAGTGCAATCACTTCAGCAGCTCGAATGTCTGACCGTAATGGTCTTGGCCCTCACAAGCATGTATCAGGGCCGAAGTCTTACTTGCAAATCGAACAAGAGATGGTGAGTTAATAAGTTTTCATTGTTGAATAAGTTACATCAGATAGTTCATTATCTAACCTTTTCATTGTCTAACTTTTCAGGAAATGGAACTGGGAAGACCGCCAACTATTCCTGAAGTTTTCATTAGGACTCATACCAAAAAAGATGGGACTTTTGTGGATAAGAAGGCGCAAGCAGTTCATGAGGCATATAAGCAAAAAAGGGAAGCTAAGTTGGCTGCACTGGACAATGACGACCAAGCTGATGGTACATCACGTCGATCGGAGCTATCTCACGAGGAGGATGATGAACTCTTTCTTCAGGTAATGTTACTTCTTTCTAATATGCATCATTAACTTTCATTGGGAAGTAATGATGTTAAATTTTTCTCTGTTTTGTTATGCAGTCTACTTTCATAAACGATAGAGGAGCATACTTTGGGGTTGGAAGCCTAGGGAGTTTCATCAAGGGCAAGCGGAAGTTCCCTGAAATGTCTTCTACTTTCACAAGCCTGCAACAACAGCTTGAAGAAGCTAACCGCAAAATAGAGCAACAAGCAGCTCTACAAGCAGAGCGTGACGCAGAGGCTTCACGGGTTGCAGCTGAGGCTCTACGGGTTGCATCTGAGCAACAAGCAGAGATCTCACGCTTGGTGAGCTACCTCAAGACTAACCCAAACTATGTCGCCTTCCTCGAGTCTCAAAGCAATGACCCAAACCTCTTTGATGTTTAAGTTAGGTTCCTTCACTATCCCTCCTTCCTTTATGAAAACTTTTGTAATCTTGTGACTTTTGTAATATTTGTGACTTGTACTCTTGTTATGTTTAGATGTAAAATTAAACTTATGTGTTTGTTTAATTTCATGTTTGTTATGTTTTATTTTAGTTTTCATAATCAGTTTTGTTATTACAAAATCAAATAATTTGTTTTTACTAGAATTTTTTAAAAAGCATGATAATTAAACAGTTGCAAAACAGTCACCAAAACGTACACAAAATAGTAACCAAATCAGTCGCAAATGAGTAACCAGATCGGTCGCTAAAGAGTTGCAAATTCAGTCGCAAATTTAGCGACTGTTTGGCGAGGGAAGAACGACCACAATTATCAGTCGCCAATTAGTAGCTCCGTGTCGACTATTTGGCGACTGATTATTTTAGCGACGCACTGTTTAGCGACTACGTAAGTCAGTCGCCAATCAGTCGTAACTAAGAAGTTTGCGACTGTTTAGTGACTATTTTTGTAGTCGGCAAATCCATGTTTTCTTGTAGTGTTACTTTGTCTATTGGAAGAAGATGAAGTCTATAAGAGCCTAAGAAACAAATGTTAGAGAAAAACCAAGGTGGTAAGTCTGAAGTAATTGATTGAATGCAGAGTCATATATAAGCCTAAATGTTTTAGCGTAATCACTTGTGAATCTCCGCAGGCGGAACGTACACAGAGACAAGGAGGTAAGGTGATGTGTGCGTCTGTTCTTGTCATCCTCTGCTTCATCATGCTAGTACTCTTAATTCTAAAGGAAATTCTCTTGTGACCCAAGAAAAAATGTGATAATTCATTCTTTAATTCTTTTGAAACGCGATCACCACATTTTTGCGATACTGAGTGTTCTGTATCCTCCGAAGAAAAAAACGAACTGTGTTGTCTCTCTTCCTCGGTGGTTTTTGCTGCAGCCTGCGGCTTCTTCTGCTATTATTCTTCACTTCTTACGGCGTTTACATAGATGGACATCATCACTTTTTTTATTGAGTGTTTGTAACTTGGGTTTTGACGAGTTTATAATGGTTTATTTACATGTAAAGATGATATTAATGATGATTTTTGAGGATCTATGGACAGAAGATAATATAGAACTGTAAGGTTTGAACCAGAACACAAACTACTACTACTCCTGAACAACATTGTCATTACTGTAGAAAGCAAGCAATGTAATCTCTAACCTCCATTTTCAGTTAGTGTATGAACAGAGCTGAATGTATGATTGCCAAAGCTGCCTGTCCTGAATCATAAATATCGAACAAGAAATAAAGTAAATTGAACTTAAGTCATAAATATCGAACCAAACCGAAACAAAATTGCTTGGCTTGAGTTACGTAAGTTTCTCTTCGACTAAACTAAACCAAACCAGACTCTGATCTATAACAAACGCCTACTTCCTAAACGTAACAAGAGCTTATTCCTACTAAGTCCATAATGAGTAAGCAAAAAAACAAGTAAAGTTACCGCATGGAAATATAAGTCTTACCTCTTAAGGTCCGCAGTACATCTCACTGAGAGTGCCTGAGGGTGTTGGCATGTTTGCAAAGTTGTCAAGTGGGACATATATCATGTCTTGTTGCCCTTGAACTCCTTCTTCTTCTTCCTCCATCCAGTATGTTTCTAGAGTCTTCACCATCACATAAACAAGGGACTCATGTCTTGCTGCCCTTGAACTCCTTCTTCTTCTTCCTCCATCCAGTATGTTTCTGCAGCTGGACCTTCTGAAGATTCAAATGTCTGAAAACGTCCAGGTTGGTGTACTTGACTTGATGTGTCTCTTGAAGGCGTTTTGCTTTCGTTTTCCATCATTATCTAATGTTTGAATTCTTATGTGTTTTATACCGGCGATCACTTGCTACTGATCTCCAAAACCTTTCTATGGAGCTTCACAAGAGACAGTCTACATATTTGAAACGCTTGAGACTGCAAAAAGAAGTATGTTATATGACTCTCTGTACATTTCCTATGCTTGAGCGAGCCTTAACTATTTGTGACGCTGAAGTTGGTCATGTGTCGAGTCTCTTGTACTGTTCTTCACCTGCACTTTTGTTTATATGAACTTTATTATGCTCTTGTTAGTTAGGCATGAACACTTAATTTTAAATCCAAATACGCTTAAACATTTAGGCATGAGAAAATACGCTTATAAACAAAGTGAGCAAAACGTTTATGTGTTTAACTAGTCAACTGAGCAAATACGTTATATATGACTCTGCGAAGAGCTAGAAAATGTGACGAGGTGGGACTTCAATTTTGATTTTCCAGAAAATACAGTTTTTTCTTTTTATGAAATCATGTAAAATTCTATCTCAAAGGGTATGATTTTGAGAGAGAGTTTTTTTAATTAAAAAAACAAATCAAAATCTCCTAAAATCATTTAGGGGGGTGTATTCAAACCATGATTTTGGAGAATTTGATGGGATTTAGGAAATTTAGAATTTTGATAGATTTTAGGGAAGTTCATATGATTTTCTGTAAAATTCTTTCAAATCCCACCTAAAACCATGAGATTTGGATTTCTGTATTTTTAACTAAACAAATCCTCCAGAATCCTCCAGAATCCTCCAGAATCCTAAAAGTTATTAAAATCCTAATCCACAAAACTGTTTTGAATAACAATGGATTTTAAAGTAGATTTTTAAATCATCAGTTCAATAACAAGGGATTTTAATGGATTTTAAAGTAGATTTTTAAATCATCAGTTCAATAACAGTGAATTTCAGAAGACTTTTTAAAATACCTGATTGAATAACATAGGATTTGTAACTCTTACACAAATCACTTAAAATGTCAAGTTGAATACACCCCCCTTAAAGTAGTAGTTTTCTAAAAAGTTGTGATATTTTGAATAACAGTAGAATTTAAGTAAGTTTTATAAATTATTGATTGAAAAACAAGGGATTGTAAATTATTTTAAATGATTTTACATAAATCTAAGTTGAATAACATAGGATTTTAAAAGATTTTTAAAATCATTAATTGAATAACAAGTGATTATAAAAATACTATAAAATCTTCTAAAATACCAACTCCAATACCCCGTAGACCCCAAGTTTACTTGGTGCCTACCTCAACGCATATTAAGCTGGACTAATTTTATGATGTAATATTAATTTCAGTTTACTAGGCCCATAATATCGTGCCAAGACCTCACCGTGCCCATTTTATGTTAAACCCAGTTCTCAATTTATTTTATATTCTGACTTGGAAGTTCTCAACCTTGAAAGGCTTCGCAATAATGCAATCTGACAAAATATAATTCCAATCATTAAAAAAAAAGATCAGTAATATATGAAAAAATAAATAAGATCTATTTAGTCCAGGACAGGCACAAACTGTAGTTTTTAAAATAAGCCCATACACATATCGAGTTGTAGATATTAGACAAGTAGAAGACACAGTCTCTGTTTAAACTGGGAACTTCTTGTCTAATAGTAGAAACTTTATAGGTAGATCCACATCCTTTATAGGTAGTCTCTTACACACTTCTTCAACCTTCTCTGTTTAAAGCTCTCCCTATTGATCACACTTTTGCACTAGATGTAAAAATGCTATTTTCTTTTTTGAATCTAATTTAATATATTTTCAAAAAAAAAAAAAGGTAATTATTTTAAATCATAGTAAGAAAACTATCTTGCCTTGGCACGGAAGTTGTAGTAAAACCCAAAGAGAGCTCCAAGAGGAATTCCGATGACATGTTAACATCCGATGTTAACTTTTGCAACAAACGTTTGCCAACCGCATCCAACGGCCACACCTACAATGAAAATTTTCCCAATTGTTTAGGAAAAATAAAACTAATTATTTCCTACTTGTTTTATTTACGAAATCGTGGTGCATGAGAATTTACCGGAAAGAACAGGTTGGATTCCGTTGAGAACAAGTGTTACGGCAAGAAGGGGACACAGATCAGAAACAGCGTCTGACACTTCTTTACCCTCAGTGAATAAATAGCTCAAAACGTTGCGGCACGCCAATATAACAATGGCTAAGATCACACATGTAATTAACGAATAAATGTTGACGATGATTACAGAAAAAGCTGCTGATTTAGGGTTCCCAGCTCCAAGTTCATTGCTCACTCTTACACTACAACAACATCATACCAAATTGTGGCACATTTCGTCAGATTTAATAGGACAAAAAGAGCCATGGTTCAAGTATGATTTAGCATTGTTTAAGTGTGTAAATGTAAGAAGCCATATTATTATTTTGGGGTAAATAAAGTGTATAGAGACTAAAACCTCTGTACGTCTCACGACATCTCTCACTCGTCACAATATAAAGAAACTCAGCCACCACAATAATCCACCACGACAAGCTAAGCACAAGGGACGCACCAAGAAGTCCCATACCAAGCTTGTAAACAGCAAGCCAACTTAAGAGAAGGTGAACGAAGAGTGTAGCCGTTGAGATGTATAAGCGCTCGGAGCAACGATGCTTTGTGATTGGAGGAACTTTTGAATCGGGAAGTTTGCAGCGTAAGCAAAGATTTGAGGTATAAGGCCGTATACGAAGAGTGATGCAGCGGAAGCGATTGCTGGAGATTCTCCAAGGAAAAGGAGGATAGGTTCGGAGAAGACGTAGAGTAAGGTGAGGAGGAGGCCGGTGAGAGTTAGTAATACGGTTGATCTTTGGAGATAAACTCCAAGCATCTCATATTTTCTAGCACCATATGCTTGACCACACAACGTCTCCACTGCACTCCCCATTCCTAGCTATCAATTTCCAAAACAATACTTGGTTTAAGAAAAAAAGAAAGCATAGCATATATAAACGCGACATGGGTTGTAATAAAAATCAGTGAATATATATTGTGGTTGTTACCAAGAGACCATAAGCGAAGACTTGGAGTCCGGTGTTACCGAGAGAAGCGGCGGCGAGTTCGAGGTTACCGAGATGGCCAGAGAAGATCTGAGTGGAGATAGACATGAGATAGTCGATCATGTAGACGATGACGGCTGGTGCAGCTAGGTTGAAGAGAAGTTTTGACTCAATCATAGTGGCCTTGCGGAGGCGTTGAAACAGAGGAGTTTCAACGTCGGAGAGGACGGTTTCTAGCTCGCCATTGTTTGATTCCGTCGTCGTTGGAGATAGTTGACGCTGGAGAAGCGGTTGGTCTACGCCGTCGTTTTGAGATGAGCCCATGGCTGAGAGAACGCTTCTCTCTTTTTTTCTTTCTGGTGTTGTAGTTTGAGGATGTGCGTGTAGAGTATATAGGTGTTTTCCAGGGTGGCGAGTATGTTTTCCGTTTTATGTTTTGCTACAGTATTTGTTAATCAATGTATCATTCTTTACCTACGTAATATTTTTTTTTTTTTTTTTTTTTTTTCTCATTTCGTCGAAGAATATAAATGTATGTGTATATCACTTTATGATTGAAACATGCATACACATAATGGCGGATGTAGGTATTAATTTAACTAAATTAAGTAGCTGATATCAGGGACATGGTTGTAATGTCTATCTATATTTGTTAATATATTTTGAGTTTTTTTTAATGGTACATATTGTGAAAATTAGTAAGATTCATTTTAGGGACATGGTTATCATTTTTTTTACAAATTTGGAATTTCCACTCCTAGATACATCTTATAGAGCTGAAACAAACCTTTACTAAATTATCTATCCTAAAAAAAATCAATGTTTGTTATTTGGGCAAAAATTATAAATTTGTTTAGAGTTTATGGTAAACGAGAAAAAAATAGTATTTTTATCGATGAAAACATCGATTGCAAAGTACAAGAATCAAGTGAAATGAATCAATCTATAAACCATTAGCCGCGTTTTAGATTAAATCATGCGTCTTGTCATTTCGTGAAGTATCTTGCTTTTGTTCTCAATCTCGTGTCGTATTATGATGACGTGGCTCTCTTTTTATTGAGAAATCTTGCCAACCCTAGTTTTCATAGAGTTTGGATTCGCGTAAACGCCTCTTTACAAGATAAAACTGTTTTCTAATATTATCTTCACAATTCACAAGATAAGGTTATTTTTCAATATTCTCTTAACAATGTCATTTTGTTACAGAATATAGCCGGTGTCGAAGTCCAACTATAGCTTGCATTGGTTAGATGTTTGTCGTTACATCCCATATTAGCTAGATGTTTGCCATTATGGCTCATATCAACTCAATGTTTGCTGTTACGGTCTATATTAATATAATATTTTAGAGAATACGTAATTCTTTATTATTTATAGAGTATATCATATAAATTATAATAGATAAATATATGATTAAAATTATACCCAATATTTGTGACATAAAAGATAATATAAGAGAGTTTTGAATCTTTTTTAAAGGAATTCTCCACTCTTCTCTCCAAGCTATCTAACAATCACTCAGACCAAAAATAAAGTATTTGTATCTACAGAAACCTAAAAAATCTATAAATAGTCTAAAACAAGACAGGAACTAGAGTTGCAAATAGATGAAATTTTGGGGCAATTTTGAAAATTTTCAAAACTTTGAATTTGAAAACTCGTGCTCTTCTTTTGCTAGCACTGGTGTCGACACTATCTCCAAAATTTGTCTTACCTACAATGCTCGATATGTTCCAAAATGCTCTAACTAGTCCCAAAACGTACCTGAACTTATAAAGACCAAAAAAATTCAAAAATAATGAAAAATTTAAAAATTATAAGATTTATATCATGGTTAAAACCTGTAAAAAAAATGATATATCAGCTTGCAATTACCTAAATTGAACCATTACTCAAACTCTACTTCAAATAAAATCAATTGCTACTTAATTAATCTACCACATATTTGCACTCATAGATTTGGTGTTAATCTTACAACTTTTCTTAGTAATCAACTTTAGTGTCTTTCTATTTTTGAAACTAATTTGCTTAAATTCTAGAACGGACAAATCCACACTGAAATAATTAATGTAGACGGTTTTAAAACTTTACTCAAAAGATGAATATCTCTGTCCCATAAAAAAAATGTTACATAAAATCTTGAAAAAGAATGCGGAAAAGACAAAAAATCTAGAAAAAAAGATAAAATATTTTTACAAGAAATAAATGATTATTCAAACTGAAAAAATGATCATGGAGTCGGGCAAATAGTCATATACAACTAAATAATGTAGGCCAAAAACGCATTTTGTACAATGCACAAAACAAAATTATAACTAATGGTCTAAACCGGGGAAGTTACACGTAATGGCGGAGCTAGAAATTAATTGTATAGAGGTCGATTGAGAATTTAGAACAATAATTATGGGGGTCATCCTAAACATAATTTACCATTTCACCTAATTTCATATTTAAAATGTAAAGAAATATAAAGAATTTGTAAAATCTATAGGGGTCAATTGACCTCCTCCCTTCCCACATAGCTACACCCCCTTCTTCTTAAACCGTGGAAGTTGGTATAGTCATGAAAGCAAGCGTATTAGTTGTAGTGTCAATTTTGATATTTATGGATATGATTCCAAATAAATTTGTTCACGATTGTTTTATGGTCTACTGGTACACGTCTCCATTCCTTCTCAGTCACTCATTCGAATTTTCAACCCAATGACATAGCTACGTCTTGTCGGAGTACACATGTTCGTTTTAACGATGCATGGCCTATGTTATAAAGATACCAAGGCGAAACCTACTATAATAATTGCTTAGATAACCAACCGCTGTTTCTGTAATAGTCGAAATCGAAACCAAGCTATACGAAACATGTTTTTCTTATTGTATTTATTTTGAATATAATAATGTCCACAAATTAAATGTATCAAACTGGAATAAATCAACCATAAAGCCAATGGAAGTGATAGCCCCAGACATGGTACAGCCTTTGATGAAATTATTTGGATGAAACTAATGAACTCCAACCAATAAAGTAGATGCAATTATGATCAAAATTGAATTAGAGGAGTTCCGTTCCCACCTTGTAGTGATATCACTGCTGGTCCTTGAGAGACTTTTGGAAATTGGTTAGGAGAGATAATCTAGACGAAAGTAGCACTGTTCTTTCTATGAAAACAAGAACACAATTTCCAAATGTTTACACTGTGTTAGTAGGGTTTTAGTTTCATATATTCTGTATTCGTGATGTTAGAGCTTAGAAGATATTTTAAATATACATGAAAGAAATTTATATTTTCAAAATTCAAGGTAATACATTTTTGATTTTGCAACCCTAACTTTTTAATTATGCGTAAGGTATATCGTATGTGTCTTGTTTAAGGTACGATAAATAAGACTATAGTTTAAGGTACGATAATTAAGTTTGAATAATACGGAAATATAGATTGAGATAATAACCACAAAATTCAAGGAACGTTTGTAGCTCTGATAATTTACAAAAAAAATCTCGCAATTAGATTTTGAGCTGGTTAATTATGCGGAGGCAAGCATGACACATCAATTTGTGGTTGGAAAAACTTGTCAATTTCGGGTTAGACTACAAAATTTTGTGCCGAAACGCAAAATTTTGTGCTGAACAAATTTTGGGATGTATGTTAATTTCAGTTTACTAGGCCCAAATTATCAGGCCAAGATCTGATCCTGCCCATTTTATGTGAAATCTAATTCTCAATTTATTTTACATTCAAACTTGGAAGTTCTGTTCAACAAAATCATTCAATTATAATTTTTTTTTTTTTAAATCAGTAGTATATGAAAAAAAAAAAAAAAAAAAAAAAAAACGAGATCTGTTCAGTCCAAGACAGTCACAACCTGCAGTTTTAAAATAAGCCCATACAAAGCCTTATATCGAGTTCTATAAAGAATTTATATAGGTAGACCACATCCTTTATTACCAGCTGACCGGTTAATTTGAGCATTTGCTACCCGGTGGTGTTTCATTTAAACCGATGAATCTAATCAGTTCATCATTCGGGAACCACTTCCTGTTTCTTGTTGCTCCATTTGTCCATTCTTTTCGACGCTTCTTCCACCTAAAACAATCATAACATCCAATTATTACAAGACTATCAATCAATGAAACATAGGTTATTATAGTAGCCGGCCCACGTACTTCTTTTGTCCAGTCTGTTCTGAACGTGACCCACGCTAAAATAAACGTTTGTATAATCGTACCACCGATCATCCCCGTCCATATACCCTAACATCAACAAATTGTTAACCTTTTAATATGATTAGTTATGATATTGAATACAAGTATCATTATAAAATGAAATAGATATAAGAAAACTATCTTGCCTTGGCACCGAAGTTGTAGTAAAACCCAAAGAGAGCTCCAAGAGGAATTCCGATAACATAGTAACATCCGACGTTAACTTTCGCAACAAACGTTTGCCAACCGCAACCAACCGCCACACCTACAAAATGAAATATTTCCCAATTGTTTAGGAAAAATAAAACTTATTTCCTCTTATTCGGATTACGAAATTGCGGTGCATGAAAATTTACCGGAGAGGACAGGTTGGATTCCGTTGAGAACAAGCGTAACGGCAAGAAGCGGGCAGAGATCAGAAACAGCGTCCGAGACTTCTTTACCCTCAGTGAAGGCATAGCTCAACACGTCGCGGCACGCTAATATAACAATGGCTAAGATCACACATGTGATTAACGAATAAATGTTGACGATGATTACAGAAAACGCTGCTGATTTAGGGTTCCCAGCTCCAAGTTCATTGCTCACTCTTACACTAAAATAACATCATACCAAATTGTGGCACATTTTCGTCAGATTTAATAGGACAAAAAGAGCCATGGTTCAAGTATGAATTAGCATTGTTTAAGTGTGTAAATGTAAAAAGCCATATTATTATTTTGGGGTAAATAAAGTGGATATATAGAGACATTCTAACATTTATGTTATTATAACTTAGCGAGAAAGCGAAAGGTGAGGCTGGGAGAAAACAAACCTTATCGCTGCATTGAATCCAACAGATATCATGAACACCCAACCTGAAATCGTCATGCTGAAAGACAAAAAAAAAAAAAAAAAATTTACTTGAACAATTATTGCTTGTATAAAATTATTATAAACTTGCAACTTTTGACTAGACATGAAAAATTGAAAATATTAGGATATAATAAAGAAGAGAATTCGATATTGATTTGGTGCAAGTACCTAGATTGAGTGGCTGCTTCTGTTTGGTAGCAGAGCAAAAACATAACTTTTGGAGGAAAAAAAAATCTAATACGACTCTCCAAAATCCAATCTAGATTTACAATATTATTGTATATAATATGTTCAACAAAATAACGAATAAGATGCAGACTTATCGTTCAATTATTGGACGAAGAAATGATGTTTTATTCGATTCCATATAAATAATTCCATAGAAATGGTCGTATAGAAATTACTAAAGTTAAACTTTAATATTCTTTCCGTTTTAAAATATATGATGTTTTAGTTTAATCGTATAATAGTATAAAATATAAATCTAATCTAAAAAGTGCATAAAAAATTGGAAACATCCTATATTATAAAACAAATATATTTCTCTAAACATCCTATATTATGAAACAGAGGATGTGACCTCAGAATTTGTCTGTTGCACTAGAAATGTCAAATTTGTTTGCCACTACCCAAACTTACATATCTACATCCAAACTTGGCTTTGTATTCTTAACTCTTTAACAAAAGTTTTGTTCTATTCTTTTCATGAAGGATAATAAGAATACTAAAAAGTTGTATCGAATCATTACTAGAAAAGACTAGAATAATTCATCATACAAGTCTATAACCAAACAATATTCACGTGGAGTTTCAAGTTATCGAAAGTGTTTTTTGTTTTGTTGAAAAGACGACTAACTACGGGTACCACCTCTGGACCAGCATAAAGACAAATAAGAAATTTATTTTTCTGCTATTTCATTTAGGAGGAAATATTTTGTGGCAAAGAAAAAAGAATATAACTATAAAATAAGCAAAAAATAATTACCATTTTTCGGTCAAGAGGTAAAATTAATTACTTAGCAAAAATAAGAAGGAAATAATCATTTTAGTTTGACTAAAAATAGGACTTACCAAATAGAGAGTGAATCAAGAGCAAGTTCAGGATTCTCGAGAAGTCCGGCAAGAAGAACGAGAATCTGAAAATACCAAGTCTCAAGGCAAAGCATCACGGCGGAAGCGGCGGAGAGTTTAAAGAAACTCGATAACCCCGAGAAAGCTTGTACATTAAACCCTCTCCACGTCTCACGACACCTCTCACTCGTAACAATATAAAGAAACTGAGCCACCACTATAATCCACCACGACAAGCTAAGCACAAGGGACGCACCAAGGAGTCCCATACCAAGCTTGTAAATAGCGAGCCAACTTAGGAGAAGATGAACGAAGAGTGTAGCTGTTGAGATGTAAGCGCTCGGAGCAACGATGCTTTGTGATTGTAGGAACTTTTGGATCGGGAAGTTTGCAGCGTAAGCAAAGATTTGAGGGATAAGACCGTATACGAAGAGTGATGCGGCGGATGCGATTGCTGGAGATTCTCCAAGGAAGAGGAGGATAGATTCGGAGAAGACGTAGAGTAAGGTGAGGAGGAGGCCGGTGAGAGTTAGTAATACGGTTGATCTTTGAAGATAAACTCCGAGCATCTCGTATTTTCTACCACCGTATGCTTGACCACACAACGTCTCCACTGCACTTCCCATCCCTAGCTATCAAATTTCAACAAAAAAAGGCATGGCATAAACGCGACATGGAGACATAGATTGTAATAAAAATAAGTGAATCTTGTGGTTCTTACCAAGAGACCGTAAGCGAAGACTTGGATTCCGGTGTTACCGAGAGAAGCGGCGGCGAGTTCGAGGTTACCGAGATGGCCAGAGAAGATTTGAGTGGACATAGACATGAGGTAGTTGATCATGTAGACGATGACGGCTGGTGCAGCTAGGTTGAAGAGAAGTTTTGACTCAATCATCGTGGCCTTCCGTAGGCGTTGAAACAGAGGAGTTTCAACGTCGGAGAGGACGGTTTCTAGCTCGCCGTTGCTTGATTCGGTCGTCGATGGAGATGATTGAGGCTGGAGAAGCGGTTGGTATGTGCCGTCGTTTTGAGACGAGTCCATGGCTTAGAGGAAAGGTTCTCTCTTCCTCTTTTTTTTTGTGTGTGGTTTGTGTTGTGTAGAGTAAATAGATATTTTCTAGGGTGGCGAGTGACGACGGCTAATGACATTTACAATTTTTTGTTTTTAATGGTTTATAGTATTTGTTAATCAATATTGTATCATTTTACGGAATAGTCCACGTCATTTTTTCATTAAAACCCCAAGAAAGGGAGGTTGTGATTTTTTATATTTCTTTGCTTTGTTTAGTGAAAAATTGTATCTAACTTTGTATTTTAAGTGATTTGTGTAAAATTTATAAATTATATTAATCATGAATTTTAAAAAAGTATAATAAAATACACTATTACTAAAAATCTGAAATGATAATTGAAAATTTTATTTTTAAATTTACTGTTATTCAAAATAGTTTGTGAATTTAAATTTTAATGGATTTTAGAGATTTTGGAGGAAGAATTTCAGATGATTTGTTTAATTAAAAATACAGAAATCCGAATATTTTTAGATTTGAAAGAACTTTATAATAAATCAAATTAGTTTCCCTAAAATCTATTAAAATTTCAAATTTCCCAAATCCCATAAAATCCTAAAAAATCATAGTTTTAATATACATCTTATTAAAAATGCATACACATTAATGGCGGATGGTGAATGTTGAATTATATTTTTACTGGAAGCATATAAATCTAACAAAATTATGTAACTTGAGTTTAATTTGATATATGAAGTTAGAAATTGAAAAAAAAAAATGTGCTAATATACAAGGCTTAGCAAGTTGAAACGGTTGTTTAATTAGACGTTTGTCTAACTGCTTAACATCTTGGTGACCTCTAAGCCACTTTTTAGAGCACGAGTAAAATCTAGCTATATTTTATTAGTGATTTCCTCTACTAAATACCTCTATATATTATTTTAATTTTTGGATGATAAAAAAAATAGTTTTCACATTTTTAAGGAATGATCATTTAGTAAAATGGTTATCTTTTTTCTTATTCTAATTTAAAACTTCACGCCTACATCCATACACATCTTTTAGAGATGAACAAGTTTTTTTTTATTTTTTCTCTCTATCGTGAAAGAAATCTTTACTAATTTTTTTTTTGTCAATCATTGGATTACGATAAACAAGTCCATTAGTCAAATCTCTATATTCATAAGGAACAAGACTCGATTCTAGTATGTTAATGTCTGGTACATAAATGACTTATCATTGGCCACTAAGGTCATTTCACTACATATACTAAATTATCTCTCCTAAAAAGAAATCAATATCAATGCTTGCAGTTACCTAAATTCAACAACTATCCAAACTCTACTCTAAGTAAAATTTATTGTTACTTAATTTATATACCAGATATTTGCGCTCATGGATATACTTGAAAGAAAGTATTGTAATTGGTGTTAATCTTACAAAATTTCTTAGTAATCTACATTAGTGACTTTTAAATTTATGAAACTAGTTTTCTTAAACTCAAAATATGTATACCTATTCCATAAAAAGGGGAAACTGTTACTTAAAATCTTGAAAAGAAATGCGGAAAATAAAAAAAAGATCTTGAAAAAGGAAAAAAATATTTCATGAAAAAGATAACTATTCAAACTATAAAAAAAAAAAAAAAATGATCATAGATTCGGTTCGGGTCAAACTAGTCATAGACAACCAAATACGTAGGTGCAAACGCATTTCGTCGTAGGTCGGGTACAGAAGTTGGTATAGTCATGAAAGCAAATGTACTAGTGTGTTTGTGTATTGTAAATTTTGGTATTTATGTGGATTGATTGCAAATAAAATTGTTCACCAATGGTTATAAGTCTACATGCAAGTACTGGTACTCTGGTACACGTCCAGTCACTCATCCCAATTTTCAACTCAATGACATTGCTACGTTTAATAATCATGTTAAAGAATAGAAATGGTTTGTCCATACTCCATAGTTTTATGCCCCAAGAAAAGTATATATATATATATATGTATATACTTATATAAAGTTCATCTTGTCGTAATATACATGTTTTGTTTTAACGATCCATGCATGGGATATGGTGTAAAGATACGTACTAAGGCGAAACCTACTAGTATAACATTTGCTTAAATGATTTAAAACCAGTCGCTGTTTCTCTAGCTAATAGTCGAAATCGACCATAAAGCCAAAAAAAAACATGTTTTCTTATTGTATTTATTCTAAATATAATAATGTCCACAAATTAAATGTATCAAACTGAAATTATAAATCAACCATAAAGCCAATGGAAGTGATAGCCCCAAAAGTGGTACCGCCATTGATGAAATTATTTGGATGAAACATAAAACTCCAACCAATAAAGTAGATTCAATTATGATCAAAATTGAACTAGAGGAGTTCCGATCCACTTGGAATCAAATCCTTGTAGTGATCACTGCTGGTCCTTGGGAGACTTTTGGAAATTGGCTTAGGAGAGATAATCTAGAAAGGAGTAGCACTGTTCTTTCTATGAAATAATTTCCAAATGTTTACACGAATTTGTGTTAGTTGGGTTTTAGTTTCAAATATTCCGTATTCATGATGTTAGAGCTTAGAAGATATTTTAAATATACGTGTAAGGAATTTGTATATACAATATATCATTGAAGATAAAAATATCAAACGTCGATAGCACAACTGATAATAATTCTTTGGCAAAATTTAGAAGTAGTTGATTCGAGGGACCGCACTTGAGAAGAGACCATATAATATGCTCTAATTTTTGGTCTAAGGAGATGTAATGGTTTAGGCCGAGAATCTCTTTCCAATTCACAAAATAAAAAAAAAAATTGACAAAATAAAAAACAACTGGTATAAAGTCTATAAAAAGATTCAAGAGTTAAACAAAAAAAAAGCTGAAGCCTTTTTTGTTTGTCGGTAAAAAGCTGAAACCTAGTTACCAAATCATTACCTTCATCTCCCACTTCTTTAAGTTTTTAAAAGCAAAATAAAAAACTTCTCACTTTTTGGAAATAAATAAGGATGAGGACATCAAGCATTTATAGGTGGTGAAACTGCAAGGTCCAACAAATGCATAATTCTTCTTGATCACTCCAAAATCCAAATAAGCACCTTTTACATATCTATAAAGCCCATCTTGACTCGTTCACGGAAATTACTTCTAAGGCCCAAATATTGCTGCAAGGGTCTCATTTATCCGATATACAATTTGGTTGAAATAACATAAATTATTGAATTGTATGATTTTTTCCATGTTTTATGGCAATACCTCATATATACTATGACGAATTCTTCAAGAAAAAATGAGTAATTTCCTCATTACATCTAAATTCATTTCCACAGATATAGTAAAACATCGCATATCATATATACTTGTAATTTGTTTTGTTGAATTTTCCATAATTATCCAAAAATACAAACTATTATACCACAAATTGAATTTTCTTTTTCTTTCTTATTTATACAAAATGCGTTGATAGTGAATTGTTATTAATCGTTTTTGACTAAATAAAATTAATTTCTTTTTAGTATAATATGTAAATACATTAGCGTACATGAACTACAAACGTAACTTTAATAATTGTATATATAATATATGCATCCTTCCTCTTCTCAAGCTCCTGCAGCTCTGTAGTTTGAGAAGCTTGAGAAACTTGAGAAGAGGTAGAGTATCATCATCGGTCAGAAACGATGTGGGATCCTCAAATATATTAAAAAAGTTATTGAATATTAAATTATTTATTTATTTTAAGTTTTAAATAATAAAAAACAAGTTAACCAATTATATGAAACCACGTTGTGTGAGAAACGTTTTTCATCGGTTCTGCGTTTTTCTACCTCTCTTTTTCTTTGAGAAAAATGCTAAAAAAAAACCAAAGTTATTTTTATTTGGACGTTTAATACCCAATTATTTTGGATTGGAATAAAAAATACACCAAATAATAAAAACGTGTCATTTAAAACTCAGAATAATTAGTGTTGTTATTTTCATACCTACGATTTTTCAACAAAATCAAAATTCCAATTTTACCCTGGTTATCAAATTAATTTTATATTTTTAATATAAAATCTCTTGGTTTTCTCCTAACCATATCAAACCAGGTTTAACCAAAATTAATTGGTTTATCTATTTATTTCTCTCTCTTCTTCCTCCTCTTCTCTCTAATCGTCGAATTCATCAGAAGGAAGAACCCATTATTACTACTGTATAAATATGTTCTCAAGATCAGATTCTTAACTTTTTGTATCCAAAATCAAACATGATGCAAACCAATATATTATAGCCAGATTTTGATTCACAGACTAAGGCAACAAGAAGTTTAGAATTTACGAGAGTACTATCGAGAGAAGCAACGATTATAAACTTCCCATTAGGCGAGAATTTGGCGAAAGAAACAGCAGGAGCTTATCATCAATGGGAGTCTTCAAGCAAGTTCCTTCAGTAGCATCCCAAATCTTGCAAGAACCATCATGACTTCCGGAAACAATGAACGATCCATCCCGATTGAAATGCACACTCGAAATCGGCATCGAATGAGCTTTGATCATTCTAACACACTTGCAAGTTTTGACCTCCCAAATCTGAATCGTCTCGTCAAAGGATCCAAACACAATCAAATTCGATGGAGGATTGAAATTAACACAGAAGACAAAGTTCGTATGACCTCTAAGAACCTTGAGACACTCATAAGGAGATCTAGCGTCCCAGATTCGAAGCGCACAATCATCAGAAGCAGAGCAAGTGTAATGCGAATCAGAAGACCAAGCTAGATTGGAGATGCCACTAGAGTGGCCTTCGTAACGGTGGATGAGAGATTAATTCGTAGCTGACCAGAGAATCATGGTTTTTTCTATGGAAGCGGAAGTGAGAAGGTTGCCGTCGTTGGAGAATTTGATGCATGAGATCGCCGCCGTGTGACCTTCTAGGATTTTCAGGTGACGGTATGGTTTATACATCGGAACGCATCTGCTTCCTCTTGCGTTATCGGCTCTGTTACTGGCTCCGTTAATTTATCGATTAGAGAGAAGAGGAGGAAGAAGAGAGAGAAAGAAATAGATAAACCAATTAATTTTGGTTAATCCTGGTTTGATATGGTTAGGAGAAAACCAAGAGATATTATATTAAAAATATAAAATTAATTAGATAACCAGGGTAAAATTGGAATTTTGATTTTGTTGAAAAATCGTAGGTATGAAAATAACAACACTAATTATTCTGAGTTTTAAATGACACGTTTTTATTATTTGGTATATTTTTATTCAAATCCAAAACAATTGGGTATTAAACGTCCAAATAAAAATAACTTCGGGTTTTTTGGCATTTTTCCCCTTTTCTTTTTTAATTATTTTCTATTTTTTAATATGCTGATACTCTATGAGAACCGGTTCTGATGAATATACTCTAAGCAGCTCTGCTGCGCTCTCCTGCTTTCTAAAGCTAAAGGGCGATATCTATAATCTATGCATAGCGTAAATCAACCATCTAGTACCTAATTAATGTAATGTCGTTTAGTCAGATAGGGATAATTATAAATTAACCGCAAGAGACAATCAGACAATGTGTATATGTGGAATAACTAAATTGATACGTCACATGCAACTGGGCTCCGAAAGTGCCATGAAAATTATTGCGAAATTGACCTAATTAATCCCATGTGGAAGACACTCTTTACGAATTGTCAGCTCTTTTCCGCGTTTCAGCCTCTATTTTTCTTTCTTCGTTTAGCAATATGCATATCATCCCATGCATGGCCCAGTTTCAAAATTACGTCAACCTATATATTCTTTATAAGAAAAAAGTTTTTTTTAAAATACACATATAAGATATTTTGTTAGTTTCTAAGTTACATTTGTATAAACAGGCTTTAATATGTTTAATTCCAATAGGACTTCCTTCGTTAATTTATCAATTAATATGGAAGGGTCTCTAATCTCAATAATGAAAAGCGAACGGCGGTTAGAATTGGATTTGATTTGGTCAGAAAATCGTAACTAGACAAAATCTAATTTTATACTACGGCTTGTATGTTTTATTATAATCGTTGATGGATATGGACCTTACAGCTTACACCATACTTTTTATTCAGAAAATATATCAAAAACTATACTAGCTAGGGATAATTTCAGTTTTTTCTTGACTTGGATCCGAATGTGATATGCATAAGGAAATATGAGTTGAGTTTTCACATGCTATGATCAATGGCTAATGCAATACCAAGAATCGAACATAAAATGAAATTAAGGGTTAGAAACTTTTCAAGATACAATAGAGGAAAAAAAAAAAATACTCCGTCGAAAAAGTCTCAAACCTGGATAGTGGATTTTGACAACTGTCCTATTCCACAGTTTACAATTAAAATCTACAAGTTCTTGAAATATTTCATGTAATTTGCAATTGTTGCCTTGTTGGTCCCCAACCTTCAGTTGGAAAAAAATAGAGAAGTGTTTATGACTTGTGAGCTTGCACGACCTACCTAACGCATACTACGTTCACATGTCTATATATGTTACATTAATATGTTCACCGGAATTTAAAATAAACCTCGCAATTAGATTTTGACCTGTTTAATTATGCTGAGGCAAGCATGACAAATCAATTTGTGGTTGGAAAAATTGTCAAGTTCGGTGATATTGCTACGGTCCCTTCCTTTTTTGTATATATATATATTTTGTAATTAAGAATTACGTTGGACTGAAAAAAATTGCTATGTGGGTTAAAACTAGGTGAATTCAAAACTTACGTTAAGCTACTTTTATAACAACTCATAACTATAAAAGTAGCTTAACGTAATCTTAAACAAAACTATTCAAAAACTTTTTCTGTCAACGATTGCTATGTGATATAACATGACATTATTATTTTTGTTTAATAGAGATACAACTTCAGATCAGATCCGTTTACTATGGTTATATTGATTCCATTTACACTCCTTTTTATAGTTAAATTTGTTAGTGATGAATAGCCAAATCATTACAATGCATAAAGATAATTATTTTAGAAATATATTATAATTTCACCCAAGCAACCGTGACAAGACAAAACGTACACATGATAAAAGAACGACCCACCTATGTGATTGAATTTATTTATCTATATAGTTTACATAATTATATGACATATACCGTGTTATGACAGAACATCTAAGATAATAATTACGACACCAATAAAAAAAAAAAATCAAAACCTCACTTACACATTGCAAATGCTCCGGCGCATAAATCGCTCCTCTCATGTGCTCTCTCTCTCTCCCCTTCTCGATTGTATATATATATATATATATACCAATACAACTCTCACCATCTCATGTCTCTAATTTATCTTATATCATACAGATTTGACATATCAATGGGAAATTGCCTGAGACACGACAATGGCCTCGCTGGAGAAGAGGTACACGATCTAATTGAGCCTGAGCCGCCGATTAAGTTATTGGAAGAAGGCAAAGCGAGTATCAGTGGGAAAGAAGAAAGTGAAAGATCAACGGAAGGATCAGAATCTAAGGTGGTAAGGATAAAAGTTACGGTGACAAAAGAAGAACTTAGAAAAATCTTGGGTCACAAGAAAGGTATCAACTCCATTCAACACTTAGTTCATGTTCTCAAAGATAGTGGCAGAAACATCTCCAGGGCTGATGAAGAAGAGGAACCAGCTGATGAAAATTGGAGGCCTTCGTTAGAAAGCATTCCGGAGAGTGAGAATCATTACTGAAATTTATCAAACAGATTTAACTAATAATCCAATTTCTCCAGTACTTTTTGACTTTTTTTTTTCCATGATGACTTTTTATTTTGTTGTCTGATTGGTACTTTTTAACCAATGTTGTCTCATAAACATTTTGGTTTTTTCTTTTCTCCTTTTTAGTTTTCTTATATTGTTTGTTTATTCCAGACGATATTTGGTGGTGCTTTGTGTTGTTGTTAGAGCACTAATTAACTATTACATGTCATTGTGTGCTGTATTTTGTAAAAGTATAATATATGTTATGTGGTTGAAAAATCAGAATCTTTTATATGTATAACGGCATATTGTTGTTTTTTTCTTTTTCAAAATTTTCGCCTAAGTACACAATGGCCATATTATATCACTACACTACATGTCATAGTCATATATTAAAGTGTTTCTTTCTTCGAATCCGCATCTAGAACAACGTAACTTGCGAGTGATAGTACCAATGTAGGTAAGATCATAACTCATAAGAGCTTCACTATCTTCACTACAATATTGATTACAACATGAGTGTTTAAGTTGACGGGACCATATTCCATATTATATACATGTGAACATAAAGAAAAGCTCTATAACATGCAAGCTTGTTACGACCAGTACCTATAAAGATTATAGATAACGATACAGTCATGCGGATATAATTATAGGCTCATACTCATCTAACCTTAAAAAGAAACAAGCGGATCAAGCTAAGCGAGAAACCTGAAAGGCCCATTTTTGAATAACAGACAAAAATGGGCTGCTTAAGTGAAGCTATGAATAATATAGTTTTTTTTTTCATCAACAACCAGTTTGAGTTTGCGTAACAAGTTATAAGTTACAAACCATTCTAATATATATATAAAGTTAACTTTACTCACTTCTCTTTCATCCACATCAGCATCCACCTAATCAATTCTTTTTTTACATTAAAAAATATTATTTTTAATATTTATTCATTGCATATTTATTATTTATAATTAATAATAGTAAAAATAAATAAATAAAGAAATAACTAATATTAATTAAAATTTAAAATAGTATAAAAATAATATATATTTTTTAGTAAATAATAAAAATAATAACTATCTAAAAATGAATTAATTAAAATAAATGAAAATTTTAAAATAATAAAAATAATAGTATAAATTTGTTTTAATAATAATTTTATTATTAAAATAACCAAAAAATGATTATATTCTAAAATTTAAAATGAGTTAATGAGTTTTAAAATATAAGTAAGATTTTAATGCATGGTGTAGTAAAAAAAAATAAGTTATGCAATTGTATTTATAAAATTCTAAACATCAAAATAAAATTAAAGTGAAACATTAGTTTCTAAGAGACATATACCATAAAGATTTACTATTAAATTTTACTTACAAGAAAGAAAGATTAATTACTTAGCTTAACTTAACTTAAAAGTTTTGATCTAAAACAAAGACATTGTAAGGGACACACTTTTTTTTGGGAAAACTATAAAAAAGAATTCTGAAAAATAATCTATCTAAAAAAAAAATCAATGGTCAGAAAATATAGAAAAAATGATATGTAAGCCGTTAAAAAAAGTGGCATGTGATTTGTGTAGCATATCTCATAAGGTATGTTATCAACTATATATTATCAAATGCTTTTAATCCTAAACATTGGTAAAACAACATATTTAAAGTACACTATGTTTTTTTAAGAAGACGAAACTCGGTTGCATCACAAAATTAACATCTGCAAATAACATATAAGATTTTAGAAAAATATTTAACTTGGATTAGTGAATAAATATTCATTGTAAGGTTTAAACTTTTCATCATTTAAGCATTCTTGACTTAGTCGGAAATTTTATTATGGTAGATGATGCATTTGGACAACCTCATTGTAGCGACATAGCACTAAAACTGTTCATGAAACTTTGTATATTCGCATTTAATGTAGGATATGTTTAAATTGTCTCTATAATTAGGTCAACGATCGACATTGACGTTAGAGTTTTAAAAATTATGTTTTCATAGGATATATATATGGAAAGAACTCTTTTAAAGATAAAATGTCAGAAGATTGTCGATAATATTATTGCGACACTAGACAATATATGTTATATATAGATTTATCTTTTAATCTTCAAATTATATTCATATTCAATGATTCTTATTGATAAAATTTTAACTAAAATTCCAGGTAAAATCGCAAATAAATATAACAAAAAAGTATTACCTTCAAAATATATATGTTGTATATCAAAAGTAAGTTTAGTATTTATATAGGTTTGAGTATGGAATGATTATATTTGAGCTCAACAAATTCTATTTATAAGAAATGTTTTAAATTAAAATGATGCGCATTATAGTTTTGATATAAAAACTAGCTAGGGCACAAACTTTGAGAGTTAGACTTAAACATACTCAAAATCGTTCAAGATAATGATATGATCATTTAAATACTTTGTATGACCCTATGCACATATACCGTATGTATGACTTTTCGTATACGTTTTAAATGCATATATATCATGTCTATTTCGACGTTTATAATTTATACTCCCTCTGTTTCATATTAAGTGTCATTTTAGAAGTTTTCACACATATTAAGAAAATCATTAAATTTTCTATTTTACCATTTATTAATAAATTATTTAATTTTTCTATTGGTCAATACATTAAATTAGTAGGGATAAAATTGGAAAATTAACCAAACATATACATTGGAAATACAAAATGACACTTATTTTGTAACAAAATAATCAGTCTAAAATGACACTTAATATGAAACAGAGGGAGTAAATAATTTATAGACGGTGATTGAACAGTAATTATACTTTGTCTATACATGCATGCATTTAAATGTATACAAAAGTCACACGAAAGGATACGTTAATTTAATATATATACCGTATCGTATGTATATGTAAAATACTTTGTATGTACACGAAAGGATACGTTAATTTAATATATATATACCGTATCATATGTATATGTAAAATACTTTGTATGTACTGTAAGCTGAAAAGTCTCAAATGGAGTCAAACAACAAGCTGATTTGGACGTTAAGGATACTAAGCTAACCGTTGTTACATATGTTCAAATGGCATCTCTTGTTAATGGTAACAGCGAACAGTCACACACTATTTGTGCTGTTCGTACAGTCAAACAACCAAAGCCAGCTCACACTATGCTCCAAACACAGAACATGTTCAGTCTTCTTGCGTTACCGATCGCCTGCTACTGATGATGACATCTGTCAGCAATCTACCTAGTATTGTAACCTTTAGGTTAAACATCACTCCAATATATAAGAATGATGCATTGTAATCGTTTTTGATAAGAATGAAGATACACTTTTGAGCCACTCCTCTCTGTATTATCTAGAGTTCTAGACTCTGCTTTCATGATATCAGAGCTCCAACGTTCTATGGCTTCAGAGCCTGATGGTGATTTGTCTACATCATCAGATGATCCAGTGATTGTCTCAGTGCTTGCAAAATCAATTCCAGTGTCAACATCAGATCCTACAGTGGTTTCAGAAACGTCATCACCTACTGCAGAACCTGCAAGTTCTGATTATGCACCTAGTAGTCCTGCTACAACAGACTCCACTAACACTTCGCTGTTCACAGATGATGATCTCCCACCCTTACCGGCTCCCACTGTCAATGATCACACTATGATAACTAGAGGAAAGGATGGAGTTCGCAAACCAAACCCCAAATATGCCCTCCATGCTACACACACTACTGTCAAAGAACCAAAAACAATAGCATCTGCTTTAAAGGATCCTGGTTGGACGGGGGCTATGGGAGATGAAGTAGAGTCGTTTGTTGAAACCAATACTTTCACGTTGACTCCACCAGAACCTGAAATGAATGTTCTCGGTTGCAGGTGGGTGTTCCGGATAAAACTAAAAGCTGATGGGAGTTTGGACAGACTCAAGGCTCGTCTAGTTGCTGAGGGCTATGATCAGGAGGAGGGTGTTGATTTTCTCGAAACGTACAGCCCTGTTGTCAGAATTGCCACAGTTCGTCTTGTGCTTCATGCAGCAACTGCATACAACTGGGAGATTAAACAACTAGATGTTAAAAACGCATTTCTCCATGGCGATTTAACAGAAACAGTGTTCATGAAACAGCCACCTGGATTTCTTGATAAAGATCATCCAGATTACGTTTGGAAATTGAACAAAGCTGTCTACGGATTGAAACAAGCTCCTCGAGCATGGTTTGATAAATTCAGTACATTTCTGCTTAAGTTTGGTTTTGAATGCAGCTTTAAGGATCCTTCTCTCTTCGTGTACCTTAAAAACAACAACATCATCATACTATTGTTGTACGTTGATGATATGGCACTGACCGGGAATAATCCAGTCTTGATCCATGACCTTCTTGAGTCCTTGAACCAAGAGTTTCGCATGAAGGATCTTGGCAGGTTAAGTTACTTTCTTGGGATTCAGTTTCACTATCACACTGCAGGCCTGTTTCTTAATCAGCATAAGTACGCGAGGATCTTCTTCTCGCTGCAGGAATGGCTGATTGTGCTCCAGCAACAACACCCTTACCACTGGAGCTTCAAAAGGTCAAGGGATACGATGAGCAGTTTGATCAGCCAACTCTGTTTCGTAGCTTAGCTGGCAAGCTGCAGTATCTCACTCTCACCCGTCCAGACATACAATTTGCGGTAAATCTCGTGTGTCAACGAATGCACTCTCCAACTGTGGCTGATTTCCATTTACTTAAGCGGATAATAAGATACATCAAAGGGACAATTGAATATGGCATCACCTACTCTCATGACACTGAATCTACACTGAGAGCTTACTCTGACAGTGACTATGCAGGCTGTCCGACTACTAGTCGCTCTACTGGTGGCTTCTGCACCTTTCTTGGTAAGAATCTTATCTCTTGGTCCGCTAAACAACAAACTTCAGTGTCTCGCAGTTTCACCGAAGCATAGTACCGTTGCCTTTCTGATGCATCAGCTGAAGTTACATTGATAAAAGATCTTTTAGATAATGTGGGAATGCCTCTCTCTCATGTGCCAGAACTTTACTGTTATAATTTGTCTGCGGTTTATCTCTCTGCGAATCCAACTCTTCACAAAATGACCAAACACTTCAAAGTGCACTATCACTATGTACATGAACAAGTTGGAGATGGCACAATGGTGGTCTATCACATTCCCTCAGCTCATCAACTGGCCGATATCTTCACCAAATCCTTGCCAGTTCAAGCTTTCACTGACCTTCGGTTCAAACTTGGTGTGCTCTCACCACCCACCCAAAGTTTGAGGGGGATGTAAGCTGTAAAGCCTCAAATGGAGTCCAACAACAAGCTGATTTGGGCCTTAAGGATACTAAGCCCACCGTTGTTGCATATGTTCAAATGGCATCTCTTGTTAACGTAACAGAGAACAGTCACACACCACTTGTGCTGTTCGTACAGTCAAACAACCAAAGCCAGCTCACACTACGCTCCAAACACAGAACATGTTCAGTCTTTTTGCGTCACCGATCGCCTGCTGCTGATGATGACATCTGTGAGCAATCTACCTAGTATTGTAACCTTTAGGTTAAACATCACTCCAATATATAAGGATGATGCATTGTAATCGTTTTTGATAAAAAGGAAGATACACTTTTGAGCCACTCCTCTCTCTGTATTATCTTGAGTTCTAGACTCTGCTTTCATGTACTGTACAGTATCTACGTACGTACATACACCGTATACACATGATCAAAATTTCCATAAGAATCTTAACGTGTCAATGTTCTATTATAAATTATCACTGGCCGAACACAAATATACATATTTATTATTGTAGACAATTGGAACATGAGTTTCACGTTACTTAACCAAACGTGCTAGGATAAGCGCAACTACGTACGAAGAGTTGTGGTCAGCAAAAGCCTATAGAGATTGCGTGAACGAATTGTCTAATACGAAATAATCATGGAAAGAGATTTTTATTGAAACTTCATTTTATTTATTTATTTATTTATTTTTACGCATAACTCGATTTATGTTAGGTTAGAAATTAGAATTAACATGTGTTGACAGGTACAATATGGATCTGGTAACCGATGCAATGCACATGCATGTACGTTTATCATATATATATATATATATAGATGTAGACAATATATGTATACTGTCAAAATTGTAGGTAGGATTTAGAAAAGATAATACATAAATGCCAAGTATTTCAAGGTTAACAAAATATGAATACGTTAAGTCATTAGATATCTAGTTGTCAAAGTGACTGTGAATTGTCTCGTGTGTGTCTCCATGCAGATTTAAAGAATTTGATAGTACTACCTCTTCAATGGAAACTAAGTAACTTTATTTTCTTTCTATTTTTCTGCAAAGTTATTCTTTCTATTTCTATGATTGGAAAATCTCTTTTTGATAATAATGTGTTGTCATTAGTTCGAAATTATGAATCTTCTAAGTTTATTGCGATAGTTGTTGCTTGTTTGGTTTATCCTCGTAGTTAATTGTTTTGTTTGGTTTATGGCAATTTACCAATTCTATTCTCATCATTACGTTTACATGGTGAATTTGAAAATTGATTGAAACTTATATATAGTTAAATGATTTATACTAATGTAACAATAATTAAATTTATTAAAATCTTGTAAATTACGCTTGTGGGTTGTTTATAGAATAGAGTTTTAAAATTATATATTCGTACAGTTTCTAAATTTATACTGAATCTTGTTTGAGCTTAATCTTATAACTCGATCGTTATTACATTTCTGCTAAAAAGCTTAAATGTTTATTTTGGGAGGACCGTATACAATGAATATAGAGTGAAAAAGGTTTATCGTTTAGAAACCAAGCAAGATTTTTATATATCAACATGCATGGAGATAAAAAGAGTGGGGCTATGTGGTACAATATATCACTCAAGATATTCTTATCGTCCCATTATTGTTTTGGCCTTCTTAATTTCATTTTGGAATGATATGTGACACATCCAAAGTTGGCATAGATTCCCAAACAATCACACTTTTGGTTTTTATCTCAAGTTGATGATGAATTCTCTCGGATTCTATTTGTACAGTAAAAAACACTTACTTTTTTTTTCCTTTTTTCTTTTTTGGGATAGTTAAAAACGTTTTTGTTAGTATGTCAATTTGGTTTGTTGTGTAGAGTAAGGGGCAATTTGATCACATGTATTTTGATGTGATTTTAGATATTAAATCATTTTCGAGTGCCAATATTTTGTAAATCTAGTTTGATTTTATGTCGACTATAGATGTGAAACTTATAATATGTCTTTTCAATGTGATGTCTATAAATCATACATTTTGATATTATCTCTCTAGATTTGATCATACACTTATATGAGTCCGCTCGAGTAATCAAAGTTGTGTTAGGATTTTACTACTTTGTGAAGATTCATGACTTTTTAATTCAAACCGATGGGAATGATTAATATTTTGTATATATACCTTATCTTATAGTTGGTATGAAATTAATTCCCAACAAACATATCGTATATATGATTTTGTTTTTCTCAAACATACAACAAAATCTTAGAATCGTTGGTATATTATACTCTAGAGTTAAGATAACATATCCGATTCTATCATACGACTACGTGTTGAATTGGTTATGGCTCGACCATGTTCTGTGTGAGTAGTGGGATTGTCCCACATAAGCTTAATAATTGCACATTAAATTTATTATAACTAAATCTTGATTGGAATCACTAACCCTTTTCCATAAGGTTGGAGAAAATATCTCTTCTTTGGAAAGACGACTAAACACTAAATCATCTCAATTACTTGACCAACCCAACAAAACTAGGATCGTATACCATATAACTAAAAAACAGTACAATACTTTTAAGTTCTAAAATCTATAAACATTGAACAAACAATTCATTGTATCCATTGTCAGTATGGTTCACTTATTAGTTGAACAAAAAATTTGTTTTTATAATTCTTTGTTTTTTTGGGGCAAACTACTTTAACTTTTATTCATTCTTTTCTTTTACCAAAACTCTACTAAAATCCATAATCTGATTGGTGTGCAAAAATATGAACACCCCCCCCCCCACCCCACACACACACCCCCTCCTCCCACTCTATTTGTTTATTCTAACTTTAAACACACACACTCTTGGTTTCTAGAAATAATTCAGCTTGAAAACTATTTAACTTTAAGAATTATTAGTATTGACGTGGATACATTAATAATTTAGTAGGGTCAAGAAAGAATTATTGTAATGTATGGTGAAAATAAATAATCATGACGTCCACAAAGAGAGAATGCAACTTGTAGTAGGGGAACCTTAAACCTCAACTTTACCTTAACCATTGGAGGCAAAACTATATTATAATTAAGATTTACTTTAAAAATGTATTTGCTCTTCTCTTGACTTATGTTGCTTACATCATTAATTCAAGTAGAGGGATCAATTCGTCAACATGTACAGCTTTTTTTAAATCAGCAGAGATCTCTCTAAGTAAATATCTTCCTCCATTTGGGAGACTTTTTTACATGTTAATTAATTCACCTTTATAGGGTCACTTTCGAATATAATTGCCTTTACCTTATAAAGGCAAAAAAACCTATGTTTTTACTTTACACATCTCAGCTTCAATGCACAATTCTTACGTATCACCTAAAAATTTGTACTCTTTCTCAAAAGTTAAAGCATCAGCTTATTGTAGACCATTACAAAGCTGTAGACACTGAAAAATCAAGTCCATTGTTTGCCGACTTCCTATGGGTTAGGGACCTTGTGATCATCACAAAACCGGTATATAGTCCGACAACACGAGTTATTGAGTCCAAATCCTGATTCAATCATGTCATATCAAACTAGATATTGGTAAAAAAAAAAACATAATCCCATTTTTATCAAGTACACACATTAAGTCATGATGAGTTTTTGATCCACCACAAGAATTCTAATAAATATTTGTTTAATCAGTCGGTAATACAAATATACTCACTAAAGAACAATTCTCACTAATGATTGAAACATGAATTTGAAACATGTAATATCGAAATGAAATGATAGCACTAACTAGATTTATGTTAAACAAGTCACAATAATATCCCAAATATTAAAGAACATGCATATTCAGTAAAATTTGGCCATGTGACCGATCAGTAGATCACACAACTATCTGGCACACATGATAATAGAGACAAAGATTTCGATATGTTTCCAAAGTGTAAAATCATAAAAACAAAATAACTATTGTAATGGTAAGTACAAGAATAATATTTCAGTGGGTGGTAACTGGTAATAGATTTGTTGAAGGAGAAGACGACATGGGAAATTACAAACAAGCTACACACACAAGAAAGAAAAGAAAAAACTATTTGCTACCACACGAAAAAGGGAAAAAAAGACAAAAAAGATGAGTAATGGACATGGGGAATTACAAAGAAGCAGAAAACCTTGCAACCACATGAAATAAACTAATGTCTTTGTCATAAGATAATGAAATCACACCACTGTTGTCTCAATGTTTGTTTTAGATCTCATCTGATCATATATCTCGTCGATGAAGCAACCACACAAAAAAGCAAAGCCACATTTTTATATATAAAGACCCATCAATCAAGTCCTTATCTCTCTTCACATGCCCATTTGAGTCGTATCTCTTCTCATTTCTTCTTTTGTTTTGTTGGAGTTAGATAAAATCAAAGGACTAATAAAAGTGTCAAAACCCTTATCGCTACAACCTCCTCAAAGCCATCTTTATAACACCTCACACTTCTCTGCCTTCTTCTCTCAAAGTCTAACTGCTAGAAAAAAATAAGAATATGGTGAGTTAAAAAGTTCCTTTTCTCTGCTTTTTTTTATTGACTCTGTTTTCTCTGTTCTTAATGGTTTTGCTTGTCTCTTAAGGTTCATGTGTCATCTCATGGAGCCAAAGATGGCTCAGACGAAGCCGTCGACTACCGAGGAAATCCACCGGATAAATCCAAAACCGGTGGATGGTTAGGTGCCGGATTAATCTTAGGTAAAGTTTCCACAAACTTCATAGTATTACAAAAAAGATTTCTAAGCTCCTCTGTTTCTGACACTCCTCTGTTTCTTGTTAATGTGAAGGGAGTGAGCTGTCGGAAAGAATATGCGTGATGGGAATATCAATGAACCTAGTGACGTACCTTGTCGGAGATTTACACATCTCATCAGCTAAATCAGCGACCATAGTTACCAATTTCATGGGAACTCTTAACCTCTTAGGGCTTCTTGGTGGTTTCTTGGCTGATGCTAAACTCGGTCGCTACAAGATGGTTGCAATCTCAGCCTCTGTTACAGCTCTGGTAAGCTCTTTAATCTGTGTCTTCGTATAGCTCGATTGGCTCGAGAAGTTTCTAGCAATCTGACTCTTTGTTTATGTGAAATCAGGGAGTGTTACTATTGACGGTGGCTACAACCATCTCGAGCATGAGACCACCACCATGTGACGATTTCAGGAGACTTCATCATCAGTGTGTAGAAGCAAACGGACACCAGTTAGCTCTTCTCTACGTTGCTCTCTACACCATAGCTTTAGGTGGAGGAGGAATCAAATCCAACGTCTCCGGTTTCGGGTCTGACCAGTTCGACACGAGTGATCCCAAAGAAGAGAAACAGATGATTTTCTTCTTCAACAGATTCTATTTCTCCATCAGCATAGGCTCTCTCTTCGCCGTGATTGTTCTCGTTTACGTTCAGGACAACGTCGGGAGAGGATGGGGTTACGGGATCTCAGCCGCGACTATGGTGGTTGCAGCTATTGTTTTGCTCTGCGGAACGAGATGGTACCGTTTCAAGAAACCTAAAGGAAGCCCTTTTACAACAATATGGAGGGTTGGTTTCTTGGCTTGGAAGAAAAGAAAAGAGAGTTACCCTGCACATCCGAGTCTTTTGAACGGTTTTGACAACACCACGGTTCCACATACAGAGAGGCTAAAGTGTTTAGACAAAGCCGCGATTCTTAAGAACGAGAGCTCTCCTAGTTCAAAAGACTTTGAAGAGAAGGATCCGTGGATCGTTTCGACAGTTACACAAGTCGAAGAAGTGAAGCTCGTGATGAAATTGGTTCCGATTTGGGCAACAAACATTCTCTTCTGGACGATTTACTCCCAAATGACGACTTTCACGGTGGAACAAGCCACGTTTATGGACCGTAAACTCGGTTCTTTCACTGTTCCTGCTGGCTCCTACTCTGCTTTCCTTATACTCACAATTCTCCTCTTCACTTCCCTTAACGAGAGAGTCTTTGTTCCGTTAACAAGAAAGCTCACAAAAAAGCCTCAAGGAATCACCAGCCTCCAAAGAATCGGAGTAGGGCTTGTGTTCTCAATGGGAGCAATGGCAGTAGCGGCGGTTATAGAGAACGCTAGACGCGAGGCAGCGGTTTCAAGCAATACGAAAATAAGCGCGTTTTGGTTGATTCCTCAGTATTTCTTGGTCGGTGCGGGTGAGGCCTTTGCTTACGTTGGACAGCTTGAGTTCTTCATAAGAGAAGCACCAGAGAGGATGAAATCGATGAGCACGGGGTTGTTTCTCAGCACGATTTCGATGGGGTTCTTTGTGAGTAGCTTGCTCGTTTCGCTTGTTGATAAGGTCACACACAAAAGCTGGCTTAGAAGCAACCTCAACAAAGCAAGATTGAACTACTTCTACTGGTTACTTGTTATCTTGGGAGCATTGAACTTCTTGATGTTTCTTGTGTTTGCCATGAAACATCAGTATAAAGCTGATGTGATTAGTGTTGGGGTTGATGATGATTCAGTTGAGAAAGAGAAGACGAAGAAAGAAAGCTCTGAGTTTGAGCTTAAGGACATTCCTTAAACCAAACTTGAAGAAGAAGAAAGAGAGAGCTCTGCTTTGTTTTATTGATTTGAAGATTTCACATCTTGTTTTTTTTGTTTGTATTTAGTATATTGTGTGTATGAAATAGAAACATTACTATATGGTTTAAATTGTATTTTTTGTAACATTTAAAACAATTTAGTTACTATATATATATGTGTTTTTTGTTTTTGTTGCTCTTTGAAGAACTCTATACTGAAGTTATAAACAAAATTTTTTACAGAGGCGAGTTTGAGAAGAAACGCTTTCTTGCGATGGAAGATAACTCACCGGAGACGGAGAAGTTGATCAGCGCCTTCATTGAGGACACATCTTCATCGAGAGAAGTAGCTATATCTGTTCTTGAAACTCATCAATGGAATCTTGACGCTGCTTTTTCAACATTCACTAAGAACGAGGTTACCACCGCCGAGCCAAATGTACCAAACCCTAACGATGAAAAGCTCCTCCGTCGTAACCTAACTCCGTTTCCAAATCTTCGAATCAACATCCCTTTTTCTTCTTTCTCCCCGTTTGATGGCTCTTCCGATTACTCTCCGTCGCGGTCACGGTTACGGTTACTATCACCGTCGCCGCCGAGATTTTATCTACAGTCAAAACGCGCAGTAGCTAATCCATTCGGGAGACAGACGATTAAACTCCGTCAAGGCTCCGGTGATCCCTCCGGCGGAACTGGTACTGATTCCGATGAAGCGCTGGAGAACCACGGCGGAGAAGATAGTAGGTTAGTGTTTTTCATGTATACTTTGGCCTCTGTTTTGTAAACAGAGATTGGTTTTGATCAACGGTTTAGTGATATGCTTATGCAAGATCCATCAGAATGGTTAAAGATGTTGATGTGATTTTTGACAGAGATATAGAAAGTTCTGAGGATCAGTCATCAAGATCAATGTCTGGAGAAACTGTATCAGATGAATTTGAAGAAGAGTCCCAAGAAGTGGTCATGCACACTGTTGTAAGCTGGAGGAACGGTTTCACCGTCGATGATAGTTCGTTAAAGACGTTGGATGATCCGGAAAATGCAACCTTTCTTCAGGTTAAGTATGATTGATTACAAAGGTATTGGTCTTTCTCTATAGCTGATTCACTTTGGTTAACGTTATGTTCCATGTCAATGCCAGGTCATATCAAGGTTGGAGTCTCCACGTGAACTCGGTCAAGTCCGTGGTCAATTTAAACTCATTAGGCGTGAAGAAGAAAATTTCACTGTATATTTGTCTCCTTCCCTTTCTTTAATGTTTTTTTCTTTCTCACTTCTCTGATCCAAATGAGAATTGCTCTTGTTTTCATATCTTAACAGAAGGAATCACAAGCCGGAAGAACTCTAGCCGGATCAGACTCTGCTTCAACTGAGCCACCAGCTTTAGCTGCCTCACCATCAATTAGGTTATTGACATGACAATGTGCTTTTCTGAAGGAGACGAATCCTTTTTTATCTAAACACTAAAGAATTGTGCTATTCACAAATCCATGATACTGCAACTGCAAGGATCTTGTGTATTAGATTAGGATGTTGATGGTATTTGCAAGGGATAAGGCATCAATCTTGCTTAGTAGTCTGGTGTTTAGATAAAAAAGGTTTTTGAATGTATGTGGTAGCTTTAGTGGGATGCTAAAGATGTCCTGATGCGATTTCCGACAGAGCTAAGGAATCAGCTATAGAAAGACCTGAGCAGTCACCAAGATTGATGTCTGAAGAAACGGTTTCAGCTGAGCTTCAAGAAGAACAGCCATATGAAATGTTCATGTACATTGTAACTATATGGAAGAACGGTTTCACTGTGGATGATAGTCCGTTAAAGAGTTTGGATGACCCTGAAAATGCAGCCTTACTTGAGGTTACTAATTCAATACCTTTATGCCCAATTTCAGTCTTTCTCAGTATTTCTTGATTCACTATGATAACATAAATGTTCCATGTCGATGATGCCAGAGGATAACAAGGTTGGAGTCCCCACGGCTACTCGATCCAGTTCGTGTTCAAGTCGAACTCATCAGGCGTGAAGAAGAAGACTTCAATGTAAATTAATTTCCTCCCTTCTCGCTCTCTCTCTAATGTTTTGATTCAAATGAGGTAGAGTAAAGTGAAAGCTCTTGTTCTTATATCTTATCAAACAGGAACAGGATACAGCTATTGCAGGATCAGACTTTGTCTTTACTGAGTCACAAGCTTTAGCCGCCTCACCATCACCATCACCATCCGAGGCTTCATAGACGCTTCTAGACCAGATGGCTCGGAAGACTACCAGATTATCCATCATGGGGTCTCCTCCTACACCACTACTTGACTTAAACCAAACCATTGAGAAAGCTGGCATCGCCAACTCTGTCCTCATCCAAATTCTCTAGCTTTTTTTATCCAAAATAAAAAAGAGAAACGACTTTTATTACATTTGGTAACTAACTAAATATCGTTGAAAATTTTGTTTTTTGTGGTTGTCTTTTAGCTAAGTCTTGAAGTGTTTGACCCAAATCTTTTGACTTGAATAATTTGGTGTTTTTATATACTAGTATATAATTCTTGCTGAATGAATGGAATGTATAAAATGGGAATGGTGCAATTGACCACAGACTATTTTGTCTATTTGACGACCATAGACATAAAACGTTTACTTTTTGGGGGTTGTTGTTTTGACTCACCTGCCAATTCTGTCAAACCGTGCGTGTCCCATCTTTATTGATTTTTTTCTGTTCTGAAAAACAAAAGAAACAATAAAAAAAAAAGAAGAAAATATCTGGATGTGTTCGGGTTTGTTCGATTCAAAGCAGAGCAAAAATAAAAAAAGATAAGTGTTACAGTGTTAAATCCGTGGAGAGATAGAGAGATAGAAACGAAGGATAAGGGACGAGAGAAGTAAACGATTACTGTCTTTCTTCTATTTTTGTTCGTTATTACAACCTTTTAAAAAATATCTCATCTTTTTTTCTTACCTTTTTTTTCTTTTTTCTTTTTCGGTTTCGTTTTTTTTTTTCCCTCTTACCTTTCTCCTCTCTCTCTCTCGCTCGATTTCAATTCGGGTGAGAAAGGAGCGGTCTTTTGTTTTTCCAGGGTTTATCACCAAAGATGGCGAACCAAAGCTCGTATCTTTTTGTTTTTTAAACTTTCTGGGGTTGTGTAGATCTCTCCTTTGTTAACTCATCTGCAAAAATGTAAGCTCTTCTCTTCTTAATTTCGTTTCTTCATCTCTCCAGATTCATTTGCTTGATCTGTTTCTGATATAAGGTTTATTCCGTCGTCGTGTAATTTTGGGTTCAGGGTTGAGGCTCGTTCGATGTACTGAAAATTAGGTTTTTTTTTTTTTTTTTTTGTTCCTTTGCATTCAGAAGCGAATCGGGTTATGTGCTTTGAGAATAAAGTGCGGGACTTTGACTTACTCAGAGCTTGTTAGGAGTGAGTAGTCAAAAGGGTTTTTGTGCCAAATATGATCAAACAAATATTTGGGAAATTGCCTAGAAAGCCTTCGAAGTCTTTGCAAAATGACTCTACTGGTGAAGGAGGAGTTAACTCTTACTATGCTCCCAATTCCAGTAGTACTAGTAGTACTAGTTCTGTCTCGAAACCTTCTTCAAAATCGTCGTCAGCTTCTGGTTCACGTGTAGTTAATGGGACTCTTGCTCCTAATCAAGGGAAGAAACCATTGGGAGGAGATGCTGTTGGTGGGGTTTATGAGGCTTTGTCTAGCTTTAGAGATGTTCCTATATCAGAGAAACCGAATCTCTTTATTGGGAAGTTGAGTATGTGCTGTGTTGTCTTTGATTTTAGTGATCCTTCAAAGAACCTTAAAGAGAAAGAGATTAAACGGCAGACGTTGCTTGAGCTCGTTGACTATATTGCAACGGTTGGCGTGAAGTTCAATGATGTCGCGATGCAGGAGCTGACAAAGATGGTAGCGGTTAATCTGTTTAGAACGTTTCCTTCTGCGAATCACGAGAGTAAAATTCTCGAAATGCATGATATGGATGACGAGGAACCTTCGATGGAACCAGCTTGGCCTCATATTCAAGTTGTGTATGAGATTCTGCTTAGATTCGTGGCTTCTCCCATGACTGACGCAAAGCTTGCAAAGAGATATATTGACCATTCTTTTGTCTTGAAGCTGTTGGACTTGTTTGATTCCGAGGATCAAAGAGAGAGGGAATATTTAAAAACCATTCTGCATCGGGTGTATGGGAAGTTCATGGTGCATCGACCCTTTATCAGAAAGTCTATTAACAATATCTTCTACAGACTCATATCCGAGACTGAAAAGCATAATGGTATTGCAGAGTTGCTAGAGATTCTTGGAAGTATAATTAATGGTTTTGCTTTGCCTTTAAAAGAAGAGCACAAGCTCTTCCTTCTGCGAGCTTTGATACCTCTGCACAAGCCTAAATGTTCATCAGTCTATCAGCAACAGCTTTCTTATTGCATAGTTCAGTTTGTAGAGAAGGACATCAAGCTCGCTGATACCGTTATTAGAGGTCTTCTAAAATATTGGCCTGTGACTAACAGCTCAAAGGAAGTTTTGTTTCTTGGAGAATTAGAAGAAGTCTTGGAAGCAACTCAAGCTGCTGAGTTTCAACGCTGTATGGTCCCTTTATTCCGACAGATTGCTCGATGTCTCAACAGTTCACATTTTCAGGTTCGAGTATTTTTGGTTATCACACAACTTCCTATTTTGTATCTTGACAAGTAACTATAAGAAATAGTACATTTGTTTTTAAACAGGTCGCTGAAAGGGCATTGTTTCTATGGAACAATGATCACATAAGAAACCTAATCACACAGAACCATAAAGTGATAATGCCGATAGTCTTCCCAGCTCTTGAGAGAAACACGCGTGGACACTGGAACCAAGCAGTTCAGAGTCTGACTATAAACGTGAGGAAAGTATTCTGCGACATTGACCAAGTTCTCTTCGACGAGTGTTTAGCCAAATTCCAAGTATCAGAAGAGAATAAAGAAGAGGTTAAAGCGAAACGCGAAAGAACATGGCAGTGCTTAGAAGATTTAGCAACTTCAAATACCATTGTAACAAACGAGGCAGTGCTGGTTCCAAGATTTGTATCCTCAGTCAATCTTGCAAGCAGCTCTGAGTCCACAGTGTAGTAGTAGGCTCTGATACGTAAAGAATGGCTCTTGAAACGATAACAATACAGATTGGGCGGGTTGAAGGAGCAAACTAGAGGAGTGGTGGAGTATCTCATTCTCAGCAGTGAATACTTACTTGTTTTAACATATTCTAGTTCTTTAAGTGGAAAGGGCAACATATGTACTGTAACAAATATTGTGGTCAATAGACTATACTAGGGATGGTTCTTGAGGGACGACTGTATAATTAAATCTCTGGGATTAACCTGAGAATATATTTTTTCTGAATAATTTTCTATTATTTTCATAAACGCCGTTAACCTCCCGTTAGTATGGTTGTTGTAAAAGCTTTCGATAACGGCTGACGTTAAAATATTATTTCTAGATGTTTCGTTTTTTGACTAAAGTGGGAAAGTTGAAGGGTCTCTTTAGCTATTTCTCACTTAACCCAAATCTGTAATTTGATCTCTCTCTCTCGATTCAGTCTTGGTGAGTAACTTTGACGACGACGATTCACATTTTTCCCTGAGCTTCTCCTTTCTCCGAGTATCGTAAGTTCTTTCACTCTCCTCTTCTCCAATTCCATAAACTCGTTCTTCGTTTTCTTCTATAACGACGACGACACCTGATTTTGTTGTTGCTTCCATTAGCTTTGACTTCGACCATGTTCGTTCGTATGGGTTTTTGTTATTGACTCTTACCTTAGTCCGATTTTTTCGATGATTGAACTCTTATTCTACAATAGTTTTCTGGAAATCGAGCGTAACGTTTGTCAATTCTCACTTTTGATTTCAGGCCGAGGTTGAATTGGAAAACAATGGATGAATCTGTGGAGAATCAAAGTCAAACACATGGTAAGCGTATTGTGAATCTTGGAACTAGGATGTGTATACAACAGGCTTGTCAAAATGAAATAGTTGATAATGTATGATTACTATGTTTTCTTTCCCACTGCATCATTTGTGGCAGAAGAACAAGAGAGCGAAATAGTTACTGAAGGAAATGCTGTTGTGCACGGTGAGCCTTCTCAAGATGGTAGTGTTCCCCCTAAAGTTGATGTTAAAGCTGAGGTTTTGGATGAGAAAGTCAGTAAGCAGATCATAAAGGAAGGTCACGGTTCCAAACCATCCAAGTACGCGACATGCTTCTGTAAGTACCTCTTAGATTTCAGCTGATTTGTAATTGCACTTGTTGCTGCTGGTTTATATTCCCTTTGTGTTGGAGTCTCTTGACTGAGTTTCAGAAATTAGGTTAGTTATAATCCTTGATATGATATTGGAATTGCTTGTGAACTTGCAGTTATTGATAAAACAATTACTTTAATTTTCCTCTGGGTGTGATGGTTGGTGAGGAACACTTTTTAGCCTAATATGTCCTGTATAGAATCTTCTTCAAGCTTATCCATCTATTTGAATTTATATCTGACCAATTTCATATTGGCCATAGTGCACTATAGGGCATGGACCAAAAACAGTCAGCATAAATTTGAGGACACATGGAAAGAGCAGCAACCTATTGAATTGGTTATAGGAAAAGGTATGTGGATGTACATTATGTACTCTACACCTCCCTCTCGTTGTATGCATCATCATTGGTATATTGCTGAGTCAGCTTGTGTGTCATGTGAACCTAATGAAAATGGATATATGTGAGGAACAAGATTGAGTTTCCTATGGTTTTGCTTCAAAGCTGATTAGCCCATTGATTAGCCCATGTTATATTATTATATATACAAAATTTTAAATGAGATTTTGTAGTAACGAGTGAATTGTTGTCTGTGAGACAGAGAAAAAAGAGTTGGCCGGTTTAGCCATCGGAGTTTCTAGCATGAAGTCTGGTGAACGTGCGCTCGTGCATGTTGGCTGGGAATTGGCATATGGTAAAGAAGGAAACTTTTCTTTTCCGAATGTTCCACCCATGGCAGATTTGTTATATGAGGTTGAAGTTATTGGGTTTGATGAAACGAAGGAGGCAAGTTTTCTCCTTATTATTATCTGTAGTTAATCGTTTCCTGACTCAAACAACTCCACAACCAAGCTTTATCCCAACCTGTTTGCTTACCTCTGACTTAGAGAATGAATTATGCAGGGAAAGGCTCGCAGTGATATGACTGTGGAGGAAATGATTGGTGCAGCAGACAGAAGGAAAATGGATGGGAATTCTCTGTTTAAGGAGGAGAAACTGGAGGAGGCCATGCAACAGTATGAAATGGTTATGCATCTTTCTCTCTCTCGTTCTATCAAAGTTTTGGTTTTCAGGCATACGTAGCGAGCCTGCTCAAGGATCTTGTGTCTTGTTTCGGCTTTTGATTAGTCATGGTATTACTGTTTCAGGCCATCGCATACATGGGGGACGATTTTATGTTTCAGCTGTATGGGAAGTACCAAGATATGGCTTTGGCAGTAAAGAACCCATGCCACCTAAACATGGCAGCTTGCCTCATCAAGCTGAAACGATACGATGAAGCAATTGGTCACTGCAACATTGTAAGACTCATCAAGCCATTCATTGGAAAAAGTCATTAGTGTTCATACTCGGTTTCTTGAAATCTAATCAAACTGTAAACATTCTCAGGTCCTGACAGAAGAAGAGAAAAATCCAAAAGCGCTGTTCAGAAGAGGAAAGGCGAAGGCAGAGCTAGGTCAGACGGAATCAGCCCGTGATGATTTTCGAAAGGCACAAAAGTACGCTCCTGAGGACAATGCGATTAAAAGAGAGCTACGAGCACTTGCAGAGCAAGAGAAAGCTGTGTACCAAAAGCAGAAAGAAATGTACAAAGGAATGTTCAAAGGGAAGGAAGAAGGCAGTGCCAAGGCAAGGAGCCTGAATTGGTTGATACTGTTATGGCAATGGCTGGTTTCCCTTTTCAGCGGGATCTTTCGACGCGACAGAGTTAAAGCAGATTGAGGTATGAACGAAGCTTAACAATTCAACTATAAAAGTTTAAAGTGAAAGATCATTAACTCTAGTGAGCTTGTCTCTGTTCTCTGGAACCCTACTCAAGTTATCACATCTAATTTAGACGTTATTTTCATAAAATTCAGTGATTTTAGTTTATGATTCTGAACTATTTAGTTTTATCTCTATAAACACATAATTTTAGACGTAAAAAAAATACATTTCGAGAGCTTCCAATTATGATTTAAGAAAATTCGATTTTAAATAAGTAACTTTATATAATTGAAACAAAAAAAAACAATACAAAACAAAGATAATCCAAATTCCTTCAACAAATTTGGCGGCCTTCATAGTTTTGGTATTTGACCGACGACTTTCAAATTCCAGCTGGTAGTTGCATTAAATGTAATCTTATTAAATTAAGAAACATCAAACACTGATTAAAGGCATTAAACTAAATAATCATCATTCTCTGTGTTGACGAATAGTCAACGTTGATTAAGTCAACCTTTCCCTCCTCTTTGAATCCATCTTCTCCAACAGAGCATACGAAGAAACAAAACAGAGACCTTCCTCTGTGAATCTTAAAGAAGCTTCCAAATTTATCTCCGGCGATGAAGCTAAAGATTCTGATCCTCCCCCTCTTCTTCTTCTTCTCCTTCTCGTCTCGTCGTCGTTTCTCTTCTTCGCCGTTGAATCCAAGTGCAGGAACACCTGCGGTTTAGCACTAGCTTCATACTACCTCGAAAACGGAACAACTCTCTCCGTAATTAACGAAAACCTCAATTCCTCACTCGCGCCATACGATCAAGTCAATTTCGATGCAATCCTAAGGTACAACAGCAACATTAAGGACAAAGATAGGATCCAAATGGGTTCTAGGGTTCTTGTGCCTTTCCCTTGCGAATGTCAACCTGGTGATTTCTTAGGCCACGATTTCAGCTACGATGTTCAACAGGAAGATACTTATGAGAAAGTCGCCGCTAGGAGATACGCGAATCTCACTACGGTGGCTTCGTTGCAGGGGAGGAATCCTTTTCCGGCGATTAACATCCCTCTCTCTGCTACGCTTAATGTGCTTGTGAACTGCTCTTGTGGTGATGAGAGAGTTTCTAAGGATTATGGTTTGTTTGTTACTTATCCGCTTCGGCCTGAGGATAGTCTCAATTCCATTGCGAGATCTTCCGGTGTACCGGCGGATGTTATAAGTAGGTATAACCCTGGCGTCGATTTCAGCTCAGGGAATGGGATCGTCTTTGTCCCTGGGAAAGGTACTTATTAGAATCATATTTGAACAAATTTGTAGATTGATGATCTTTACATGTTCTTGTGATTTTTGTTGCAGATCCAAGTGGTGCATTTCCGACTTTCAATTCAAGGTTGTTTTCGTAGTTTTTTATTTGTAACTTGTTCCTTTGAGTTCTATTGCTGATGTATATACTCTTTGATGTCTTTTGTAGTAAACAAGGTTGGTTCTTCTCTTCATTTCCGAGCTTTTGATGATTCTGCAACAAAGCAAGATGCAACTCTTGGAAGGACATGTTCTTGATATTTTGTTTTGGGATTAGCAGGTGGTATTGGTGCTGGAGTTATTGTTGGTATAGTTGTAGGAGTGATTCTGGCTTTGTTGTTAGTCTCCTTTGTTGTATATTATGTTTACCGGAAGAGAAAGTCCAAGGGTGGTTCGTTTTCATCTTCTATTCCGTTGTCTTCTAAGGCTGATCATGGTAATTTTGTGATGATCTCTACTTTTAATGTTTCTTTTGTTAGCTGGGGTTTGCTTTCTAAATTTGTTTATCTGTTTTTAGCTTCTTTAACTAGTCTCCAAAGTGGAGGTTTGGGTGGTACTGGAGTGTCTCCTGGAGTTGCTGCCATAAGCGTTGACAAATCTGTTGAGTTTACGTTGGAGGAGCTCGCTAAGGCTACTGATGATTTCAATCTGTCTTTTAAGATTGGGCAAGGTGGTTTCGGAGCTGTTTACTATGCAGAGCTCAGAGGAGAAGTAAGCACATTTTTCTTATACAATCTTTCTTTATATCAACTGGCTGTAGATTTTTTTCTGGCTGGAACATTGAAATCATTTGTTTCATGTATAGAAAGCTGCGATCAAGAAGATGGACATGGAGGCATCGAAACAGTTCTTGGCGGAACTAAAAGTCTTGACTCGTGTTCATCATGTCAACCTGGTAAAACCCCCTTTTATGTTCTCTCAAGATAATATCTGCGATCAGATAAAGTTTAACAGATTAACTTTTTCATGCAGGTTCGCCTGATTGGATATTGTGTTGAGGGATCTCTTTTCTTGGTCTATGAGTATGTTGAGAATGGCAACCTTGGACAACATTTGCATGGGTCAGGTACAAGATTTACCCACCAATATAGAAAAGAGAATCACTTTTCAGAATACGAATAAGTTGTAGTTGTGATCTATAATAGAAACAACTAAGTGAGTTTATATGTATAACTAGGGCGAGAACCGCTACCATGGACTAAGAGAGTGCAGATTGCGCTAGACTCAGCTAGAGGTTTAGAATACATCCACGAGCACACGGTTCCAGTCTATGTTCACAGAGATATTAAATCTGCCAACATTTTGATAGACCAGAACTTCCGAGCAAAGGTCCATTCCTAATAATCTCATTGCCAATCGAAAGTGAAAATACTGAAACTTTGTCACGGCGCTGAATTGCTTCCGTGGTGCAGGTTGCTGATTTCGGGTTAACAAAACTGACAGAAGTTGGAGGCTCAGCAACTCGTGGTGCGATGGGTACATTTGGTTACATGGCACCAGAGTAAAGAAACTTGATCTTATTTCTCTCTACACTTGATACTTCTTTAAAGACTACATTATAGTGATGGAATATTGCTATGTATATGCAGGATTGTTTATGGAGAAGTATCTGCAAAAGTGGATGTATATGCATTTGGAGTTGTCCTTTACGAATTGATATCTGCGAAAGGCGCGGTTGTGAAAATGACAGAAGCCGTTGGTGAATTTAGAGGCCTTGTTGGTGTGGTAAGTATCTAACATATCGTCTTTTTGATTTTAAGACATGTACGTTTGGTCACTTAACATGCTTTATTTTTTTATAATTAATGCAGTTCGAAGAAGTATTCAAGGAGACTGACCAAGAAGAAGCATTTCGCAAGATTATCGACCCGAGGCTCGGTGATAATTACCCGTTCGATTCAGTATATAAGGTAACCTTTCTTTTGGGGTTTCCAAAGCTAAAGCTTAAAAAAGGCCAATGGGGGGTGATTAATGATTTGTGGGTTGTGTGTGTTTAGATGGCGGAACTAGGGAAAGCTTGTACGCAAGAGAATCCACAGCTACGTCCAAGTATGAGATACATAGTGGTTGCTTTATCAACTCTCTTCTCCTCAACCGGAAATTGGGATGTCGCAAATTTCCAAAACGACGATGTTGTCAGTCTAATGTCCGGCCGGTAGAGATTTCCGGTTTATTTCTGTTTATACAACATGATTTGTTTCTTTTGCTTACTACTTAACATTTTGATTGATGCTTCAGCAGCTTCAGTAGATATTTGTCTATACGAACACGTTAACTTTTTTACACAATTTCCTGTAACTATGATGGTTATGTCTACTCAGCATCTCAACGTCGTCAATGATGAATGATTACGAAGAGAATTAAAACATTTGGGATATTCTGACGGAATTGCTTTGGGGGCAATTTTTTTACCTTTCACTGAGCTTAATTGTTTCAAGTTAACCTTACTACCAATTGCAAGTAAATTTTAACTATTCTTAGTTCAAACTTCATATTAAAGTTAAATTAGTATCTTATAACCCTTTCATAATAACTACTTAGCAGCGTATTTTTGTTATATTTGGCTCTCTTTTTTTTTATACATGTCCAAGGACAAGACCGAGAGACCTTTGATTTTAGAAAAAAAGAGCTTGATATTTTGGAAACTTCTTCTAACAAATTACAGTAAAGGAACTTTTTTTTTTTAAGTTCAAGAGAGAAGGAGGCGGAAGCGGCGGATGATGTACCTATTTCCGGATCTACAGGAAGAAATCATCATTCGATTGCCGTTGAAATCAATCTTGAAATTCAAAACCGTCTCAAAACAATGGAGATCAATCTCGGAATCCATGAGTTTCACGGAGAGGCGCATGAGTCTTCAAAAGAAGAGCTACCGCAAAATCCTGGCAGCGGCCGCCAGAGTACACCGGAACGATTCGCGATTCGAAGAGGTTGAGTTGGTCTATCTACACTGTGATGACGTCACACTACCGTCGCGGACATCTGACGGTTTGGTTTGCCTCCCCGTACCGAGTTGGGTCAATATCATCAACCCTACCACCGGAGAATTCCTTAGATTCCCTTCCGGTCCAGATCCAGTCACCCACCGCTATCAATACCACATTGCCCACCCTTGTGGTAACGCGTCTCTCCCTATACGGTTTATTGATGTAACTATTCGTTGATATGGGCTTAGAAAAAAATTGAATTGAATTGAAATCGTAGGTCTATATTTCCCTGCATTGTGGGCGATGGGGTTTGGTAGGAATAAAGTCAATAAGAGCTTTAAAGTTGTGAGGATGTTCTTTGATCCTTACCATTACTGTGAGGTTCTTGATGTCAATATTGGTGAATGGCTGAGAACACTCAGCAGCACACCTCCTTATCTGATCGATCCCAGAAGGAAGTCGGCGTGTGTGAATGGTTCCATCTACTGGTTAAATTGTGGTCCATTGAAACTACTAGCTTTTGATCTTCACACACAAAAGTTTCGTGATGTTCCCTTTTTACCACCTTCCGCTTCGTTTTCAGACCAGCTAGTAAACCTTGATAACCGTTTAGCCATAGCCACACCCTATGGAGATATGGACCACTGATGTACAAAAAGAAGAAGAAGACGGATGGAGCATGACTTACTCCATACCTTTATCAACCTCTAGAGATCTTAACCCTTTTCCGGTTCAAATGCATTTCAGGCCGCTGACTGTTTCTAAGGAAGGGAATGTTTTCTTCCACGACAATGACAAGAGGTTGTTGGTATACGACCCAAAGACTAACCTCATTCGCTGCATCTCCAAAGATACTTGGGTCATTTCTCCTCTGGTTGAGAATTTGCTCCCTATTCGCACTCTTTATTCTTCTTCTTCTCCCAAGACATTCGTGCATCAATTCAGATCATCTCAGGATCCAGTGCCTGCTAATTCTCAAATATCCATATTGTGGCCTACCCTACTGTTTAACGCTATTGTTTTTTCTCATGTAGTTTCCCGCTACTATTTTGCTTCCTCTAGGTCCTGATTTTAGTATACTGATCGCTTACCACAACTCTAGTGTGCCTCTAGTAAGGTTCCAGTTTTATTATACAAAATGATTTGTTTCTTTTGGTTACTTAATTGCTTCAGCTTCAGTATATATATATTTTGTCTATACGAACCTTAACTTGCACGTCACACGTTGCCGACTTTTATACAATTTTTTCCATAATTATATAGTTATATGACTACATCAGCCATTGTCTCCATCCTCAGAATCTCAACGTCAATGATGATATTGAAAACCATTATAATAAGAAATTCATAATCATAATTTTAAAATTGAGTTTGTTCAACCAAAATCCAAGGTGGGTATATATAAAAACAAAATAAAATCTAGTCAACATTCTCAGAGTCAACGCTTGATTTAGTCAACTTTTCTCCCGACACTGAGCACGAAGAAAACAGAAACAGAGACCTTCTTCCTCTAGAAAATCTAAAACTGTCCAGCGATGAAGCTAATGATTATAATCTCTCCGCTTCTTCTTCTCCTTCTTTTCTTGGCCGTAGAATCAAAGTGCATGGGAAGCTGCGGTTTAGCTCTAGCATCTTACTACGTTGAGAACGAACTATCTCTCTCTATCATCAACCAATACCTCAGTTCTCCAGTCGCTCCTTACGATCAAATCAACTACGAACCAATCCTCAGGTACAACCGTAACATACAGAAAGATCTGATCATCCGTATAGGTTCAAGGGTTCTTGTACCTTTCCCTTGCGAATGTCAACCTGGCGGTTTCCTTGGCCACAACTTCACTTACCGTTTCCAACAAATTGATACTTACGAAAGAGTTGCCATTAGGAGATACGCGAATCTCACCACGGAAGGTTCCTTGCAAGGGAGGAATCCTTTTCCGGCTAACAACATCCCTCCCTCTGCGAGGCTTAATGTGCTTGTGAATTGTTCTTGTGGTGATGAGAGTGTTTCCAAGGATTATGGTTTGTTTGTTACGTATCCTCTTCGTCCTGAGGATAGTCTCGATATGATTTCTAACTCTTCTGGTGTACCGGGCGATGTTATAAGTAGGTATAACCCTGGCGTTGATTTCAGCTCCGGGAATGGGATCGTCTTTGTCCCGGGGAGAGGTATTTTGAGTTTATGGATGAATCATAAATGTTTTTTGAAGTTTCTTTACATATTTTTGATTCTTGTGTTGTTTTTGCAGATCCTAGTGGTGCATTTCCACATTTTAAATCAAGGTTGTTTACATTTTTCTCATGTTATTCTTTTGATTTTCTATCCACTGATGACTGATGATGCATTCTACTCTTCTATGTTCTTTGTAGTAAACAAGGTAGGTTCTTCTCTCCATTTCCGAGATTTTTGATGATTCTAAAACATGATGTTGTACCTAAAAGCAAGAAGCTTGGGAGAGATTGAGAAAAAAAAAATTTGGTATCTTTTTGCTTAAACAGGTGGTGTTGGTCTTGGAGTTATCGCCGGTATATGTGTAGGAGTGGTTGTGGCTCTCTTGTTAATCTTGTTTTTCATATACTATGCTTACCGGAAGAGCAAGTCCAAGGGTGATTAGTTTATTTTTTCTATCTTCTATCGTATACAAAACGCACCTGTACGTTTTTAAAATCTTGTTTTAGCTTGAATGTTGCTTACTAGAATTATCAATCTGCTTTTAGTGTTTACAACAAGTCTCCAAAGTGGCAACTTGGCTGGTACCGGAACCAGAGTGTTTTCAGGCATTGCTGCCATAAACGTAGACAACTCTGTTGAGTTTTCGATAGAGGAGCTCGCAGAGGCTACTGATAATTTCAGTCTGTCTTTTAAGATAGGGCAAGGTGGTTTTGGAGCTGTTTACTATGCAGAGCTTAGAGGAGAAGTAAGCAGAGGTTTTTTTTAGTCCTTTTAGTGTAGAATTTTTATTTGAAGCTACACACAGAATGTTAAAAGATTTTTGGGGTGTATGCGTTCATGTATAGAAAGCAGCGATCAAGAAGATGGACATGGAAGCATCGAAACAGTTCTTGGCAGAACTAAAAGTCTTAACACATGTACATCATGTCAACCTGGTAAAGCCCTTTGATGTTCTCTCAAGAAAATATCTGAGATCAGAGGTATACAGAGAACATAATTTTAATATCTTGCAGGTTCGCCTGATTGGATATTGTGTTGAGGGGTCTCTGTTCTTGGTCTATGAATATGTTGAGAATGGAAACCTTGGACAACATTTACATGGCTCAGGTATGATATAGAATTATAGAAACACCAAAATTGAAAAGAGAGAATCACTTTTCAAAATAGTATTAAGTTGAAACTAAGGCGTTCCTATGTAACTATAGGACTAGAACCGCTACCGTGGACTAAGAGAGTGCAGATTGCGCTAGACTCAGCTAGAGGCTTAGAATATATACACGAGCACACAGTTCCAGTCTATGTTCATAGGGACATCAAATCTGCCAATATCTTGATAGACCAGAACTTCCGAGCAAAGGTCCATTCTCAATCTCCCATTGCGCCAATCATAGAGATTTTTTTGCTTTGTGGAGGTACTAAATGGCTTCAGTGTTAATTTGTCACAGGTCGCTGATTTCGGGTTAACAAAACTGATAGAAGTGGGAGGCACAGCAACTCGTGGTGCAATGGGTACATTTGGTTACATGGCACCAGAGTAAAGAATCTTGATCTTATTTTCTATTTACACTTATATATTAGAGACTACATTATATTAGTGAATGGTATGTATGCAGGACTATCTACGCGCAAGTGTCTGCAAAAGTGGATGTATATGCATTTGGAGTTGTCCTGTTTGAATTGATTTCTGCCAAAGGCGCGGTTGTCAAAATGAATGAATCCGTCGGTGAATTTAAAAGCCTCGTTGGAGTGGTTAGTCTTATTAATGTTTTCTTCATAACATTTCGTCTTTCTGATTTAAAGACAATATATGTACGTTGGATCGCTTAACATATGCTTTTGGTTCTTTACTAATGAAGTTTGATGAAGTATTCAATAAGGACACTGACAAAGAAGAAGCACTACGCAAGATTATAGACCCGAGGCTCGGAGATCACTACCCGTTTGATTCGGTATATAAGGTAACTTCTCTTCTTAGCTTGCTTCCTAGTTGTTCTATGCATCATTGATCATTCTATAGGCCAATTTGGTTGTTTTATGTTTTTGTATGTTTAGATGGCGGAATTAGGGAAAGCTTGTACGCAACAGAATGCGCAACGACGTCCGACTATGAGATACATTGTGGTTGCTTTATCCACTCTTTTATCGTCAACCGGAAATTGGGATGTCGCAAACTTCCACAACGATGACCTCGTCGGTCTGATGTCCGGCCGGTAGAGTTTCCGGTTTGCATACGAAACTTTGCACGTCACACGTTGACTTTTTTAATATAATTTATGTGTATATATGTCAATTTTTTTCAGCATCTCTCACGTCACGTCAGTTGATAATAATGAATTGCAACAAAAAAAAAAATGTTTTCATAAATAAAATTTTGAAATATGGTTTGCCGACAAAAAGAAAACATAAATTAGAGAGTTTGTTGTTGTGAATTAGGATGGATACTATCTTGAAGCTTAGGAACAAGTCTTCCATAGTTCCATAACACATAATGACATTCTAATTATTTTTATCACATGGATGATATGGATCCCAAATTTTCCAGCTTAGAACACATAAAATATACCATAAGATATACCATAAGATATACCATAATGGCATTCTAATTATAATGATTTTTTTTTTTAATCATGAAAAGACTAACCGAATATTCTTTTACCACAAACCGATATATATGTAACTTTTTGTTTCTTTCTTTTGTCAACAACATTCATATATGTACGGCTTTATCTATGATGATGTTGTTTTCTTTTGTTTTCCATAGTCATTATTTGTAACGATTAACGAATTAAAAACACATAAAGTTACCTTAAACTGACAAATATTAAAATCAATTATTTTCTTTTCTTTCTTCTAAAAAGTCAGATCTCCTCTTAAACTTTTTTGACATTATGTCCTCAAAAGTTTCAAAATCAGGGAATAGAATAAGAACATTAAGCAAAACGTTAAACAAAAGCCGACGTCAGAACAAAAACGAAGAAGTGAAATATAAAATAATATAGCCGTTATGTGAACGAACATGTTAACGTTGAACCAAAATAAAAATTGTGAACATGTAATGTAACCATTATTGTCGAAAAAAAAAATTAGTATGAAAAGGAAATAGTAACGGACAATGTCTAAATTACAAAACAATTAATTTAATTTATTAAATAAATTTCTTAATTAAACATTTATTACTTTATTTAACAAAACTTACCTTTTCGCCATGTGTCTGTCGCCGTTTCATCGCTTCACTAAAATTAATTAAAATGAGAAAATTAAAAAAAAAAAAAAAACTCGTAACACCCAAAACGTATGAATCAGCAAAAATCTCACTTCAGTTTTTGGATCGATTTCCCAAAACAAACCCCCAAATTAAAATAAAAATCTCATTTTTTTTCATTAATGTTTCTTCCTCTTCAGATTCTTCAAGCTCTGCATCTACAGGTTTTTTTTTCTCTTCATCATCGTCTCCATTCTCTTGGCTCTGCTCAACTTTGTTTGACTTCACCAATAGAAACAACAAAGACGAGTTTCATTGCTGAGCTATTAACAAGGTAAAGGTGTGAACTTTATCTGAATCTTTTTACCAAGTTATGTATTTTGAGGTGCAGGATCACTCATTATAGTTTGATTCAGTGTTTATGGATTTGACCGGAATTTGAAAAGACAATGACTTTGTACGATTCCGGTTTCTGGGTTAAAACGAGACTAGTACGGAGAAAATTTCGGAAAAAAATCGTTTTTTTTCGTCAAAGATCATGTTTCTCGATTTTCGCAATTTTGGGGATTTATTAACTTCTTGGATTGCAAGAAACCCTAAAGCTTTAACCTTTTTGTTTTGTTTGTGTGTGAATGTTTCAGGGGAAAAGGTTGTGTCTTTTCTCTAAACCGTCATGGCTACACTAAGCGATATCGGATTTGCAGCAGCGATTAATATCTTGACAGCATTCGCTTTCTTCATAGCCTTTGCGATTCTTAGGCTTCAACCGGTTAACGACAGAGTCTATTTCCCTAAATGGTATATCAAGGGTTTAAGGAGTAGCCCCATTAAAACTGGTGGCTTTGCTAGCAAGTTTGTCAATTTGGATTTTCGATCTTACGTCAGATTCTTGAATTGGATGCCTCAAGCACTGAGAATGCCTGAGCCTGAGCTTATTGATCATGCTGGTTTGGATTCGGTTGTCTATCTTAGGATTTACTTACTCGGGTATGTCAGATGTGTATCCTTTAGATTGTTTTGAATAAGTATGTGTGTGATCTTTGCTTCATTTGGTGTAATATTTTTGCAGGCTGAAGATCTTTTTCCCTATAGCATGTATTGCTTTCACTGTAATGGTGCCGGTTAATTGGACTAACTCGACGTTAGATCAGTTAAAGAATCTTACTTTCAGCGATATTGATAAACTCTCTATATCGAATATACCAACTGGATCATCTAGGTGAAGTAATTTCTTTAATCTTTGTGGCTTTGGTTGTAAATTGTGGAAGTATTGGTTCTATTGGGGAATGTTCTGACTCGTATATGTACAGGTTCTGGGTGCATTTGTGTATGGCTTATTTTATTACCTTTTGGACATGCTTTGTCCTACAACGAGAGTACAAGAATGTCGGTTCAATGAGGCTTCAGTTTCTTGCTTCTGAACAAAGAAGACCTGACCAGTTTACAGTAAACAGAATCTTGAATCTCTCTTAGTCCACTTAGTGTTTAGTTTTTTGGATTTAGTTTCATATGTAATTTTCTTTTTGGATGAATCAAGGTCTTGGTGAGGAACATACCTCCAGATCCTGATGAATCGGTTAGTGAGCTTGTTGAGCATTTCTTTAAGGTCAACCATCCAGACTACTACCTCAGTTACCAGGTAACAACAACTTTGGTTGTATAACTTAGGATGATCCATTGGGGGATTTTATTTTACTGTGTATTCATCTTATGGTTAATGAAACAGGCAGTCTACAACGCAAACAAACTGTCGGAGTTGGTTCAGAAGAGGAAAAAATTGCAGAATTGGCTTGATTACTATCAAAATAAACACTCTAGGAATCCATCTAAAAGGCCTGTAATAAAGGTAAACCAATATATACAATCACATTGCTCTCTTCCTTTAGAATGTGATCTTCTCTTTTGTTGAATCTTGATTTCTTCCTATCTAAGCAGATAGGTTTTCTTGGCTGTTGGGGTGAAGAAGTTGATGCAATAGATCACTACATGGAAAAAATTGAGGGTCTAACGAGAAAAGTAAAGAAGTTACTGATAATTTGATATATCTTGTGTTAGGAAAATCACGAAACTTGTTTGATCCTTTACTTTGATGGTTTCAGATAAGTGCAGAGAAAGAGACGGTAATAAGCAGCACGAAGTCGCTAGTGCCTGCAGCTTTTGTATCCTTCAAAAGGCGTTGGGGTGCAGTTGTTTGCTCTCAAACTCAACAGTCAAGAAACCCGACAGAGTGGCTAACCGAGTGGGCACCAGAGCCCCGAGACATATACTGGGACAATCTAGCATTACCATATGTTCAGCTCACCATCCGAAGACTAGTGATTGCTGTAGCTTTCTTCTTCCTCACTTTCTTCTTCATGATCCCTATAGCTTTCGTACAGACACTTGCCAATATCGAAGGCATCGAAAAGGCTGTTCCTTTCTTGAAACCCCTTATCGAAGTGTATATAACAAACCTCAACCTTAACTCTCTCTGTTTCTTTGTTTGTGGTGAGTCTCTCTGAACTTTTGATTCTCTTTGTGTTTGCTGACAGGAAAACAGTAAAGTCATTCATCCAAGGTTTCCTTCCCGGTATCGCATTGAAGATATTTCTCCTTGTCTTACCAAGCATACTGATGCTAATGTCGAAATTTGAAGGCTTCATTAGTAAATCTGCATTAGAAAGAAGATGTGCGAGCAGATATTACATGTTCCAGTTCATCAACGTTTTCCTCTGTAGCATAATCGCTGGTACTGCGCTTCAACAGCTTAACAGCTTCCTAAACCAATCTGCAACCGAAATCCCAAAGACCATTGGTGTGTCGATACCAATGAAAGCCACGTTCTTTATTACCTACATAATGGTGGATGGATGGGCTGGTGTTGCAGGAGAGATACTGAGGTTGAAGCCGTTGATAATCTATCATTTAAAGAACTTCTTCCTTGTGAAAACAGAGAAAGACAGAGAAGAAGCAATGGATCCAGGAACTATAGGTTTCAATACTGGTGAACCGCAGATACAACTCTACTTCATCCTCGGTCTAGTTTACGCAGCTGTTAGCCCCATTCTCCTTCCTTTTATCCTTGTCTTCTTCGGCTTGGCTTATGTGGTTTACCGTCATCAGGTTCAAATCCCAAATCCAAAGACCTCTGCTTTCAAATATTCTCTATATCCCAAGCCAACCAAACTAAGATCTAACACCTTTTTTTGTTGCAGATTATAAATGTGTACAACCAAGAGTATGAGAGTGCTGGTGCGTTCTGGCCTGATGTTCATAGACGTGTAGTGATTGCTCTGATCGTATCTCAGCTTCTTTTGATGGGATTGCTTAGCACGAAACGAGCTGCTCGTTCGACTCCATTGCTTTTCATACTTCCTGTATTAACCATTGGATTCCACAAATTCTGCAAAGGACGTTACCAACCTGTATTTGTTAGATACCCTTTACAGGTTAGTAGTCTCTTCTGCTGCTCTATCAAGAAATGAGCCTCTCTTTTGTTTTTTTTGTTTTTGTTTTTGTGTAGTGATATATGTTTTGCATTACTTTTGCAGGATGCAATGGTTAAAGATACGTTGGAACGAACGAGGGAACCGAATCTAAACTTGAAACCATTTCTCCAAAACGCGTATGCACATCCGGTGTTCAAGGCAGCTGATATAGCGAATGAGATGGTTGTGGAGGAGCCGGAGCCCAATAGGACGCCTGATTTAGTGGCGACTAAACGTGGCTCAAAGAGGCTGTTGTATAGTGGCTCTGCTGAAACCTTGACTTAGTAATTTTAATGAACAGTGTCGATGAGATTTTTCATGAATGATATATATTTTTTTTTAGGTAATGGAAGAAGTTTTCCAAATTTATATTACATGCTCAAAGGGCATTACAATTTTTTTTTTTGGAGGCTATGTAAATAAAAACTGAAATTTATAATCAAAATTATCTAATAAGTTATATTGACTATAGAGATTTTGTAGTAAAAAATAGGGAAAAGCGTGTCAAACAAAAGGAAAAAAAGAGTCGTAAGTCGTAGATTCATGTGGTTTAGCTTTGATCGACCGGTTATAGGAAATGGATGTATTGATTTGACTGTATTAATTTGTATTAGACCGGCCGGTTTATATTACACAATTAACTATTTGATAATACTATAGATTAAAAATTTTAAACAAACAGAAATCTTCTGATAAAACAATTTAGAAAACACAGTGTATGTTCTAAACAAAAATGACTCGATCGTGAACTAAATTTTAAGTATGGTTACTTTCAGGTACATCTTATTTTGTGGACCTAACTAACAAAATCTCTTTTGGCAATTATCAAAGTTAATCGCCCTTGAATTATACGGATAATAAAACATACGAAACCGTAAAGACAAATGTAAATGAAAAATACAAACATAATTCAGAAACACACTAATTTGAAGCTAAAAAAATGATAACATTTCTCTTCATTTGAAACTAAAACGCCAACGGAAGGAATTCATATTAGATGGATGTCGTATTCGCACCATAATCAATGATGTAATATATGAATCTTGTTAAATTAATAATTATATATCCAAATATTGGAAATTTATAAATTGTGAATGTTCAGTGCATCTTCTAATTTGATTGGAATGTTACAACAGTCAGAGATAGCTATCTACATAGAAAAATGATGAAGAGCAGATGAAAATACTTATAATGTCAAAAATATGTATTTGTTGTCGTTTTAGATTGATAAAATTTGATCTATGAAGTTTGGAATACATTTTATGTGATTTGAAATGTGTACTTTATACATTATACATGTACTACAATATTTAAATTATGTATTCTACACCGTCTTCATATTCTAGGATTTTTAGAAGTTTTTTTGTTTAACTATAATTAGAATTCTAATTTCTACGAAATTCATAATACATATTCTATACTTTCTTCTTTGTCTACAAAAATTTGAATACATTTTCAAACTGTTCATTAATCTGAACTGTTAATTACATATTTTTAAGTTTTTTCCATATATTCTACGAGAATTAAAAGAACATTCTATTCGTTTAAAATTATGAAAAACATAATCATAAAAAAATAAAAACTGAATATTTATATTATATTCACGATAGTTTTATTATTTCTAAACACTTAAGTGCGACGGATGTTGTCAACTACATATAATTTGTAAATTGGGTGGATCAATTGGTGCATATTTAAAACATATATAATCACTACCGGATAGATCAAAGATTAAACAAGATTTTGTGTAAAAAAAAGTATGTAGTTTCTGAGGCTTGAGCTTGTACTATTATATACTAAAATACCAACCTAATCACTACTACACTAGGAAGATTATCAAAAAGAAAATACCTCTAATAACAATATATATGGTAGATTTGATTAAAGGTATAATAGGATTTGAATTAATAAAAAAAATATTTCACCAATTCGAATCCCATACTTTTAATTTTAATTTTCTCAACAAGAAAAATTGTTTACTTTATTTGTATCTTTAAAATTATTAATTCCAATCATCTGCAAGATATCATTTTAATATTATTTTTAATAATTTATATATAGATTGATCGTTGAGAAAAAAAAAAAAAAAAAGTGACTGAAAAGGATAAATACGAAATTAACACAAAATACCAAAAAGCCTTTGCTCACCAAACTCGTTTTAGGTTGACATTGTTGATCCTGCGCCAGTTTCCGATTGATCGGAGAAGCAGGGATCGAGATTATTCGCCGGAATGGACGAGGTGATGACAGCGGCGGACGCGGGAGTCGGAAACAGGGCGTTGTACGGATCACCTCCGTCGCAGCATCTGTTTCCTCACAATCTCCCAATCTTCTCCGCTTTTCTTGCCTTCGCTCTTGCTCAGTTCCTCAAAGTTTTCACCAATTGGTCCGTTTCAAATCTTATCTTCTTCTTCTTCTTCTTCTTCTTCTTTTTTTCGTATTTCTCCGATCTGTTATCGCGAATCCCTAGATTGGGATTGAACAAATTTCTTATCGTTAGGTCTTCGTTTTCAATGAATTGTTTAGAAATTAAAAAACTTTTCTTTACCCTTCTTTGATTTGGTTTCAGAACTTGTTAGATTCTTTTAAGTAGCTAGAGATGGAGAGATTAGTGGATTGAAGGATGTAATTTAGAAAGTTGAATGTTAGATGTTTCAGGTACAAAGAAAAGAGATGGGACTCTAAACGGATGATTAGTTCTGGTGGTATGCCTTCCTCTCACTCTGCTACTGTCACTGCCTTAGCTGTTGCCATTGGCCTAGAAGAAGGAGCTGGATCACCCGCTTTTGCTATCGCGGTTGTCTTAGCATGTGTTGTGAGTGTTTTCTTCTCTTCTTGTTGAGTTGTTTCCAGTTTATCAGTGTCTCTTACAATGCTCCTTGTGTCTATTACATTTGGCACTTTTGAACCACTTACTTCGCTTCGCCTAGTGTAGAAAAGAGACTTTGCTTTTCAACTAGCTATCAGTTTTTACTCAATCTTACTTATCGTTGTCCTTGTGAAGAGTGTCTTTGATTCCATATTAAAACCAGAGCATCTTACCTCTATCTTTGTAAAAATGGGTTGCAGGTAATGTATGATGCATCCGGGGTCAGGCTTCATGCTGGTCGTCAAGCCGAGGTAAAGCCATAGAAAACTTGTTAACATCTTCTTTTTTTTACCTTCCCTTAAAGTTCTGTGGTAGGGTTGGTATATGCTTTCTACTAAAACTTCCTTTTATAAACTTCAGCTGCTGAATCAAATTGTTTGTGAGTTTCCTCCCGAGCATCCGTTATCCACAGCTAGACCCTTGCGTGAACTGCTCGGCCACACTCCTATCCAGGTTTGCTCAACTCAGCAGAAATTTTGTTTATACTTTCAACATTGCAAGTCTGTGTTTAAGGTTCTGGTATTTGTGCCTTCTTAAACTTGCGTTCTGTTTTTCAAAATAAATCTAGCAGTTTAACTTTTGATTGTAGTGACACGTTGGAGTCAGTCTGACCAGTTCAAATTTGAGTATTTTCCCTAAATGAACCTGCTATATCAATGTTCAAATTAGATTTGGATTTCGTAAAGCTAGAACATTAGAATTAAGTCACAATATTCTCCAACCAGAGTTCTTGTTGTCGATGTTACGATATATTGCTAAGTTAAATGAGAATGGATTACAGGTTGCAGCAGGTGGGGTTTTAGGATGTGTGGTGGCATATTTGATGAGGAGCACAAGCTAGTTTCTACTCAAGTATGAATCCAAAATTCTTTTGAAATCATAGACCCTTCAGAAACTATATAGATTTAGCGATCAAGGGACGCTAGATTATTGAAGTAAATGGAAATTGTGAAATCTGTGTAATATATAGATCATAGTTGTTAGACTTGTCGTTGTTTACGTTGTTCCTTCTCAACATTCTCTCTCTATATATAATCTCTACTTCCCGTGCATTGTTTAAGTAGTTACCGAACAACCTGGACCATACCTAAGCTTGTCACATTCTTGTGTGTCAAAGTATCTTTACCACTACTGATAGAAAATATCAATATGCAGCTTTTGAGTCAGCCTAACTAATTCGAAGATCTGTTTTGGATATTGTTCTTTAATCGACTGGCAATTGCTATGTAGAATCAGATTCCAATTCAGATAACGGTGTTCACGTTCTGCTTTAGCCTTTAGTGTCTATTGGTTTAAACTCTATTTCAGAGTGTTCAATAATAGTAAAGCCTATAAGGAGGTATCTCTGGTTGATAAAGTTGACATGACGTCACAATTTGGATAACATTGAAAGGAACAAAGTTGTCAATTTAGTAGAGTCGGCTTCTATAGTCAGGACCACCATGCTTAGGTTCACAGTTCACACTAGTTATCGTCTTGTTCTGAAAGCGAACCTTATTACAAATACTCTTCAAGTTTCAAGATGGATCGAATCTATTAGACATGCAATATACAGAGAGATAGATCATAGACCTCTGTGTTTCTACTTACTGCTCATACAATATAGTACACCTTAGAAGAATATTACATAAGCAAGTCCGACAGAACTTGCATAGAAGTACACGTGTATGTCTATCTGCGTGTACGTGTACTTGTCGATGCGTGTAACGGCGTAAAGTATTGTTCCTATTTCTACCGAAAGTGACGAAAACTGTGGAAGCAAGAATTTATTCACTTTGAAAGAAGATGTTTGTTAAAGTTGAAAATATTCCAACAAAATATTTTTAAATAATCTTCATTTCTCTGTTTCAAGATTACAAAACCTCCTAGCTAGAGAGCATCACTGTCAAGAAAAAAAGAACAAGCAGACAAGAAAAATGGGATGTTTCGGATCATCAAAGACTTCAAAAACAAGAAACCACAAACAAGAAACGATGACACGACAAAACTCATCTCCTCAACCTCAACCTCAAAGCTTGAGAACCGAAGAAGTTCTGCTGCAGATTCCTAGATGTAGAGTCCATCTCATAAACGAATCCGAGGCTGTGGAGCTGGCCTCCGGTGATTTCAAGCTCGTTAAGGTCTCAGACAACGGCGTTACTCTAGCTATGATCGTGAGAATCGGACATGACCTTCAGTGGCCGGTGATTAGAGACGAGCCGGTTGTGAAACTCGACGCACGTGACTACCTCTTCACGCTTCCGGTTAAAGACGGTGATCCACTAAGCTACGGGGTTACTTTCTCAGGAGACGACAGGGACGTAGCCCTCGTGAACAGCTTGAAGTTATTGGACCAGTTCTTGAGTGAGAATTCTTGTTTTTCACATTCGGCTTCGAGTAAGGTTAACAAAGGAATCGACTGGGAAGAGTTTGCGCCGAGGATTGAAGATTACAACAACGTTTTAGCTAAGGCTATTGCTGGAGGAACAGGACATATTATTAGAGGAATCTTTAGTCTCAGTAATGCTTACTCTAACCAGGTTTAAAATCACACTAGAAGCTTTCTTGATATATATATATAACGAGAGATGATACTATATATACATAATATGATTATAAGTTTTATGATGGAACAGGTTCACAAGGGAGGTGACATAATGATTACAAAAGCTGAGGAGAGCCAGAGAAATGGAGGAGGTTACAACAATGGACACTCCAGTGGTACTGAGAAGAAAAATGGAATCAACACAAACCTTCAACGGTACTCACTCTTTAGTTATATAAATGTACACTCAAAAGGTGTCAAACAAAATTGAGACATAAATCTTTCTTCTTTTGATATCATTGGCTGCTTTGTTGGATGGATGTAACATGTATATAGAGTGAGGAAGATGTCAAAGGCGACTGAAAATCTGAGCAAGACGATGTTGAATGGTGCCGGAGTTGTGAGTGGTTCTGTGATGGTCCCTGTGATGAAGTCAAAACCAGGGATGGCCTTCTTCTCATTGGTTCCAGGGGAGGTCCTCTTAGCTTCACTTGATGCCCTTAGTAAGTTGCATTTATTCAAAATGAAATGTTTCTTTTGGGGGTCAAAACTGGAACAAATAAAACTTAATGAGGTGTAACGTTTGGTTTGATCTATTAGATAAGATACTAGATGCAACTGAAGCCGCAGAGAGACAAACTCTGTCTGCTACATCCAGAGCTGCTACCAGAATGGTCAGTGAGAGGTAAATATTTCACCTTACAAATACAATCCTCAAACTTGAGATTCATGTTTTCATGATAAGTCTCTAGTGACCATACACAATTTAAGAGTTTTTAGGTGAAAATAAACTGATAAGGACACATTTGGCAAAGCAGGTTTGGAGATAATGCTGGGGAGGCCACCGGAGATGTTCTAGCAACAGCCGGCCACGCGGCTGGAACTGCCTGGAATGTTCTCAAGATCCGCAAGACTTTCTATCCTTCATCTTCTCTCACATCCGGGATCGTAAGAAATGCTCCAAGAAAGTGATATATAGTGAGTTATATCTTCAGTTACTTCTATCAACGTATGTTATGATCGATGGAAACCCCAAAACCAAACTCACTTTTTATATTTAGATTCTCTACATAATGAGGACTGATCAGCTATAGTTTGTGTAATGTATTAATGAGCTACTTGAAACGTAATAAGCTCCGCAAAGTGTGTAAGATATATGATTTTAGCTCAAAAACCAATTTACAATGGGTACAGCGGTACACTAAACAAGTTTAGTGTGTTGTTTTGTTTGAGTTCAAATTAATTAAACATTATAGGACAGCTAATACATGAAAGATTAGTCAAACAAAATAATTTTATTAATTTGACGCCCTCTTCCCTAATATACATATCAATCTCTTAAAGTCGTTATATATTAGTAAACTATTTGATTTTGTCAATATTTTAGGACACAACATATAAAATGTAATGGTGGAGGATATCCTTTGAGGAGAATAATACACTTGGGACTATATATATACATACATTATCAATTTAAACCCATACAAGAACCAGTTTAATGGCTCAATAAAAAAAACAAGCAACTGATGAAGTCTTGGAAAATATGACAAGGTCAGGTTTCGTTTAAAATCTTCACTTTGACATGTTGATCAAGTTGTTTCTATAGATGAAATCAAATATTAACAAGTTGAGCTATTTGAAATAACATTGCTACTAGTTCCAAATAGAAACTAATTCTTCATTATCAAACTATACGATCATGTTCTGTGGTTTTACGTTTTTATCGTGGCTATTAATATGAATAAATGTCAAGTTTTTATGTCATTACCTTCCACCCTCCAATATTATTCGAACGAGCCACACATAGAAACCACTCTTAAAGTACTACCGTACTAAGAACAAAAAGACACGATGTCCTCATAAACCCAACAAAACCAATCTCCCCAAAACGTGAAATCCGAACCATTGAAGCTAGCGTTGAGTTTCTCAGGGGAAGACGGAGAGATTGTAGAAACCCCTGAGTTTCTAGAAGATTTCATGGGGGAGAAATCTTTAAGTACTTCTAGTATAAATAGCAATGAAATTGATTGGGAGGAGTTTGCACCGCGGGCTGAAGAATACAAAAGCGTTGTAGCCAAAGCCATCGCTGAAGGCACGGGGCATATCGTCAAGGGAATCTTCACTTGTAGCAATTCTTACTCTAGGAAGGTCTGATACATATGTGTTAATATTCCATTATTGTGATTTTTTTTTCTTTTTGTCGTCTATTCCATTATTGTGATTTAAATCTAGATATTAACACTTATGTGTATAAGTCATCATACTTTTGTGTTGGTTTTTTAAAATTTACTCTATGAACATTGAGATTTAAGACGCACAACTAATTGTAGCTTTTTGTATATAATATAGTTTTTATTTTCTAATAATAAAAACAGATTCGCAAGGGAGGAGGTGTAACAACGATTGCAAAAGAAGTTGAAGACAGAAGTGGTGACATATCAGAAACCGATGGAGGTGGCAACAATAAGAAGAACAAACTCAACCCAAATATTCAAAGGTATATCACGTTTTGTTGTTTTTAATGTCTAAACCCTGCAAAGTTGTATATATTAGCATCAAACAATGAAATGTTGGGCTTTTGTCTCCTTCTTATGAACCAAATCATGACTACTTTATTGGATGTGACATATATATTACATAGAGTTGAGAAGCTCTCGAAGGCGAGCGAAGAGATAGGGCTCACGGTCTTAGAAGGTGGCGATATGATGAGCAGTGTGATGGTAGCTCCGGTGGTTAAGTCGAAGTTAGGGAAAGCATTGTTATCCACTGCTCCAGGAGAGGTTATTTTGGTTTCACTTGATTCTTTTAGTAAGTAATATAGAATAGATCCTTTAATTGCCAATCTCTACTCAACTTCATTGATATCGAAGTTTTTGGGATCAAATTGATAAGAAATTAAAAACAGATAAACTGTTTTATGTGATCAATAGATAAAATACTTGGTGCTGCTGAGGCGGCAGAAATACAAAGTCATTCTGCCACATCAATTGGTGCTACTAGACTTGTTAGTAAGAGGTAAAAAATTCACTTTGTGGTCTCCGAATTTGAAATTGAATTATGTATGGATACATTTCTTGAGTTAAATGTAACAAGTATTCACATTTTTGTGATCACCTCACTACAGTTTTGGAAAGAATGTCGGAAAAACTACAGGAAAATTACTAGAAACAACAAGCAGCTTAGGCCGAACCGCCTGGAATATTCAAAAATCTCTGGAGCCATCTTTTTCCATCTCCTCAGAAATTGTCAAAAATGTTCCCAGACAGTAATATGCATCTATATACTCTTTAATTTTTTTTCTTTTTTTGACAGCAAGATATATATTTAAAATTGTGTTACATTTTCATATGTTGTAATCGAATTATGCAAGTCTTGGTTTTGGTCTATGAGCAAAGATTTAATACAATGCGTGTGTACGAATCCAAAACGAGTCTTTATCAAAAATGATCTTTAACTCCCATCCCTTTGCTTTTTATACACATCAAATTGGAACAAGAACCGGAATCCAAACTTTGGTTTATTTTGACTTTTGTTCTATTGTGAGACCCAAAGTCAACGCCCGACAGAACCAACAAAGTACAGTTTACACTTTACAGAGTATCTCTCTGAAGTCTAAACTCTAGTACCACCAGATAGGAGTTTCCCGCTCTAGGGCTTATGTCTGAATCTGAACCAATCTGAAATCGAAGCTAATGAGTCATTCCAATCTCACACTTCCATCTCTCTCGCTCACCGTAACCCTAATCCCTAAACACCCAATTCGTCAACTCCGATCTCCAATTCCTAACCGGAACTTTGCAAACCCTAAGCTCAATGCGACTCCGTCTCATCTCCCCTCGAAAAGGGTTTTCTTGGTTAGAGCCAACGTCGACGGAGAAGGTAAAACCGGGAACTGGGTCAACCGGTTACCGATTCCAGGGTTCGGAGCTGAAAATGTCTTCAGATTGATATCAAGCGCTACGGGAAGCCCCATTGGCCAATTCATATCGTCCCCTGTGACATTTCTCCATTCGGTTGATCCTAGAATCAAATTGGTAAATCGAATTCTTCATTCTAAAATCCAATTTTGTGGACAAGTTTAAATCTTTTTTTTTTGTTACTTTGCTATAACTGAGTTTTGGTATTTGCATATATGTGTTAGGTATGGTTATTAACTCTAGTAGTTCTTCCAGCAAGAGCAAATATAGTTGTGCGTTTGGGACTTGTTCTATGTACAGCTCTTTTGTCAATCCTTGTTCTCCCAAGACAAGTATGGATGGTAAGTTCTTCTTTTTCCTCTGTCACACAACTCTGTTTCTTTTGCTCTGCTTGCAACTTGTTTATCTTCTCTCTTTTCATGTAAGGATCAATTGGCGAGAGTGTCACTTCTTTCGGGTATTCTCTTCATAACATTGGGGCTAGGTTCAGATGGTGCACCACCAATGCTTCAGTCAAGAACACCACCATCTTCAATCACAAGCTTGCCTAATCTTCCCATGTCTTTAAGTGGTTACTCGTACATGTTACTGAAGCTTGGACCTTTGCAATTCACTAGGAAAGGTTTATCTGTTGGAAGCACAGCCGCATGCTTAACCTTTATAGTAAGTCTGTTTGCTATTTCCACTATTTTTTTTTCCTTCATTTAGTTTCACGTAATGGAAGATTTGGTGTTTTTTTGTTGTCACAGATCTTTCAAAGTGCTAGTATTTGCCTTGCAACCACAACACCTGAGCAACTTGCATTAGCTTTACGTTGGTTCTTGTTTCCGTTGACATATATTGGTGTTCCAGTTGGTGAAATCATCCTCACACTCCTGCTTTCACTAAGATTCATTAATTTGGTTTTCGATGAGGTAAAGATTCATCTCCCTGCTTAGCGTATACGGTATCAATCAGCCTAGTTCTTCCAAGTTCTAAAACCACATAATGGTATGTTTTGTACATGTTACATTGTAGGTCCGAAGTGTTGCATTGGGGATCGTATCTCGAAGAGTAAACTGGCAGCAGCTTACTGTTCTGGAGACACTTGATAGTAAGTTTCTTCTCTCTTTTTTCAGACACTATAACTTGTTTTCTCAGTCTTTTCTAAAACTCATCTTACAAGTGGCTGCTTTTGTAGTTTTCGCGTCATTTATACGCCGTATCTTCAAGAATATATTTCGCCATGCCGAGCAAATATCACAGGTCTAATAGATTTCTCATGAGTTATCTTTCTTCAAGTTCTTTTTCGTGTGGTGTAGAGAGATCCGAGATAAGGTCTTCCATTATTTGAAAATCAGATACGAACTCTCTGTTGAAGAACTAAGCATTTTTTTTTTATATTTATGTGCAGGCCATGATTGTTAGAGGCTTCAGAGGAGAAAGCAGTAACCACAAGATCTACTTCTTCTCGGGATCATCAAATAAGTTTGCTGATTTTGCATCAGTCTTGTGTTTAATCGGTGTAATCTCAACCGCGCTCTTGTCCGAATACTTTCTTGTCTAATAGTATTATTACTGATTGTTTCAATCTAATCATTTCTTTTACACCATAAAGAACAACTTGAACACTTTCTTTATTTCTTGAGGTGAGTTAAGCAACAAATACAGGTAAATATCAAGATTTGAAAAATGTAATGTAAACTATAGTCGATAATGCAACAAAGTAAGTAATCTTAGTTGAGCGCAATTATATTTTAGGCCAATTTTGGGAAAAAAAAAACCAAAAACGGACAAACAAAACAAACTAAATTAAACAACAATATGAAAATAGAAAGATACGTCTAGGCTAGAGATGCGTCGTTACGAGGAAACCAACGTAAAACAGAGAAACCATCTTTGCCAATCTCTTCCTTCTATTTATTCCATTAGAGTTACAAGAACTCACAAATTAAAGAGATCCGTAGATTTAAACTTCATTACCCAAAAAAAAAGAAACTGAGCAGGAACCGAAGAAAAGGACCATTTTTAAAAAGCCCTTTTCTTCTTCCTTCTCTTTCCCACCATAACATTTTTCTTCTTTATTCTTGGCACCCAAGGAAACACCTTCTTCTTCATTTTAGGGTTTTTTTCTTTTCTAATAGGATTTTGTTTTTAATTGTTTGACGATGGGAACTGAAGTTATCCGGCCTCAAAATATTTTGGTTGACCGGATGAGAGATTCTCCGGCAACAATATTTAATCCTCGGAGGAATCATTTTCACCGGAAACCACCTCTCCGACCTGACCAAAGGAGAAGATTTGGCTCCGATGAGTTTAGAACGACGGCGAAGAACTTTGTTAGGAGAAGAGGAGAGTCTTTTGATTCATTTTCAAACATCAAGGTACGGAAGAGTTCACCCGAGGTATCTGCCGACGATATTTATGCCGGATCATCTATGTTTGTTTTGTCTCCAGCGCCGAGCTCGTTACCTTTTCCATCGTTCTCTAGGAGGAATGAGAAATTAAACCAGGTTCTTGTCGTTTCCGTGGATGACTCGGCGTCTCAAGATCTCCGGCGACTTCTCCGGCTGGAGTTTTGAGGATATGGATGAAAGGAAAACTCACTGGAATTGTCAGCTATCAACGGTTCATCTATAAATTATAAGTTATCGGAATCGACTCGGTTGCTGTTTTATGAATCTCACATCCTTCCCTTTTGAAAATTTTATGTTTTATGAAGGGGTGGGTATGAAAAAGATAGTTATAAAAGTACGGGGTCAGATTTAGAAACAAATGTTAAATATTTAGCTGACTTTTTCAGTTCTTTGTGTAATGTGGAGATTTATTAAATATAAGAAACTCTTTGGGGTCCAAATGTTAATTATTTTGAAAGGGCTGAAATATGTATTCCCTTGGGGTACAAGAAATATTTTTAAGTTTTAAGGTGTAACCCAAAATTACATGTGTAGAAGATCAATATTTTGATTATGTTTATTAGTTTACAGCTAGATTTTGTGCAGCACTTATCATTTTTGAACATTTTAGGAATTAAACCAAAAAAAATATCAGCTACAAATGTAAACACACATAGAGCTATGAGCTATGACCTTTTGAGCTGACTCCACATCAGAATACTCAATTTCCCTGCAAATCTAACCAAGAGACTGAATTTGTTTTTAAAATGCTCAAATTCAAAAATACTTCCTTCAACTATTTGTTTTAAAAAATAATTCTCATTAAACCTGAAAATATTTATAAATTTTATAATTTTTAGAAGTGCTTCCGGATTATAAATAGAAATCAGAGACATGATCCAAGTATTACAAGGTTTTTATAAGCTTTAAAAATATTTTATAATGTTTTATAAAATATTGATAAAGTTTTATACGTATAAAGGTAGTTTTCTATCTCAAATTTTTAAATAGACTTTAGGAAATACATATTTTTGAAAAGTGGAATTGCGAAATGAACATTTGCAGCAATTCTCCTAATCAATCTGCACCCTAAACTATACCTTTAGGTGAATGTGTATTGATATTTAAAGAAAATATGATAATTTGATTTATAAAATTCTTTTCACCAATATTTTAAATTGATTTCAAGAGTAGAAACTGTTGAAAAATTGTTAAGTTACTTGTACATTTAATTTCAAAATCAACTATTTGATAGAAATAATAATATTATTATTAGCCTTAGTTTTCTTTTATTACCTAAAAATTTAACAAGTATAAGAAAAACTAGTATAAAAGTTTGTTTTAATAATAAATAATATTATTTTTCTGTTCAACAATAAATAATAATTTTATATTATTATATTAATATATGGCCTCTGCTAAAAAATATATCTGGCTACTCCAGTGGTTTTTGTTGAGTGCAACTTACCTATTATGTTTTTGAAAGTTCCTTAGCTTTTGACAATATTCAAACATGTGTTAAAGTTATTGGTGGGGTGGATGTAGATCTTGTTCTAATATAATATGGTACCCTACTTTTATTTCTAGACAAGTGAAAAAATGATATTATTGACTAAAAGGCTAACCAAGACTCCAAAGTAATAATTTGTTATTTTTGTTGGAGCAAATATGTTTGAGAATTCTAAGAGCATGATTACTGGTAGTTATTTTAGGAGTACTCTTAATTAAAAATTAAAAAGTAATAATAAAATAATTATAAAAGGAGGTATAGGAAGAAACGTTATTTCTAAAAGCATTCTGAAAATCGTTGCTTATCATGTGTCAGTTTAATATAGGATAATTTTTTTTTTAGATTTATTATTTAAATATATAATAATATTAAAATAAAATAATTAAAATATATTATTTTAAGTAACGGAAAGGCAATTCTCGGATGATGATGGTCTAATAGCACGCACTAAGAATTTCATCTTAGTTGCAAACTTTTTTTTTGGTTATACTTATACCTAAATTTAGTGATTCTTGCTATTCCATGGTAAATTCATTGGATGAGTGTACACAAAGTGGTAAACGTTTTTCACTTTTTTGATATTGAAGCATTTGAAATCAATGTTAAGTATTAACTGACTTTTTTTTGTAAATCAAGTATTAACTGACTTCTTCAGTTCTTTGTGGAATATGACAAAAATTTATGGTGATTTGATATTCATCTTCATTATTCATTTTGCTTAAACTCCATCAAATAAAACCGTTTCAAACTTGTGTCGTTGATAAGAAAATATAAAAATATAAATTCATACTTTGTTACATTCGTAATTTTATTCGAACTCGGAATATTGAGTCTTAATAGTCCCAAATTTGTGAAATTCTGGTCTAAGATATATAAGGTGTAATTAAGGAACTTAAATGTTACTCTTTGCCCATTACTATAGTGGAGCCAACAATCAATGATATATAGCTATGTACTCATCATCAAAACGATATGTATTCTTTCTAGTGACGAGTTATGACTTCATGTAATTATTTTTAGTGACGAATTATATATATGGAATGCAAAGGAAATATTATTTTTGTTATGGCTTCTGTATCTCATGTGCTGCATGCATGGTTGATGACTTGATGTTGACGAACTTGTGTGTTATATCATAGTAATATATATATAATTGCTAATTTGGTATTTATCATTGTTTTATTTCTGTTTTAATTGACGTTCATCTTAAACCTATGAATCACACAACAACACTTCAAAAAAAAAAAACAAGAAAACAAAGAAAAAACTCTTCATCTTTCAGTTTTTTTTATATAGATTTTTTAACTGGTACTCTTTCATGGTGATCCTAGCTCCAATAAACTACACTTCTTTGTTTTAATTTTACCTCAAAAGGTCCATTTACCACAGTATATTCCAAAAATTAGAAAATGGTTATAAAAAGAAAACAAGACTATGTGACTTTAGCGCGGAGGTCAATAGTAAATCCTTAGTGTCCAAAGCATTATCACACCATGAATCGAGTCTCGCTTCTTACAAATATAAAGATTAAAAAAAAAAAAAAAAACTACAAGTTTTTGGGGGTCAAATATAACCAAAATCGAATTAAAACTATAATGAATTGAAACACAATGATCAAGCTAATTAATTAACTTCAATTAGATTTCAACACAAGTTTTATTAAATTTCAATCAACCAGATTAAACCCAAAAGAAAAAAACTTTATCTCATGAGTCATGAAGTTGTATATTTACTCGAACTAGGGCAGACTATTTAGCAATACGACATTAATTCGGTATTTCGTGACACGTTACTCAAAGTTATGGAAGAGTCAAGAATATAACACCACATTTTTTTGTTTTTTTTTTCTTCTGTAAAAGTATAACACTGAAATCTTCATATCTTTAAACATCTAATTGGATTCCATCAAACGAAAAAAAAAAAGCAAAATCGCGTGTGTTAATTTGAACTCAGTTTTTTAATGTATTATACTGGAAATAGATTGTGACATATAGTTAATTTCGCCGACCTATATAGCACAATTATCTGAGCCACGCAACTTACTCACCACCCACCGCATCCCCTCTTTGGATATCTATCTATCAACTCTCATGATGACTTCGATTTGGACCGTTTGGTGCAATCAATTATCTTCCTGAGGCAATAATTCAGAATATACCACAATATGGTACAGTTATCTTAACGGGGACACATTTATTTGTTCTGTGTAACCAACGAGCGAGCAATGACTCACTGTTAACAGCATTGAATGTAGCTCACATGTCGCTAGGATAATGTCTCTGAATTCCGCCAATATAGTGATATTGGCTAAAATCCTAAAACAGTAGGAATATAGTATTTAAAAATAGTATTATATAGTGACGTTCGAATTAATAGCTCTGTTTTTGACTTTTTATACTTTCTTACAATTAAAACTTTAAATTGTCAAATCTATTAATGGATATGAAATCATATCCTGCAACTTCTACAACGTACTGTATCTCAGGGTTTATTTTTTTATTTACAACAGTACCATTGAAAGGCTCTACGTCGGCTGGAGTCTCGCCAGTCACCAGTCACGCAGTTACCAACCACCGGTGGTCATCATAGTGTGGGATAGACGTGTGTAGTGTAGTATAGTTTTACTCCTATAGATAAAACAATAAAGACTTTTTACATGTTTGAAAATGTTTATTTGGCAAGTCAATTTTAACAATCTAGTTCTGTTAGAAGAACAATTCTAATTGCACATAAGTACTCTTTTGGGTTTGATTGGTATTCATTCATCTACTATTGTAGTATAGAGGGCATATACTGTTTTGATAATTTACCAATCGAAAAAGTGATACCAAAAACTTAATTTTAGTTTTTTTTTCTCGTACTTTTAAAATTTTTACGTTATTTTAAATATTTCTTAATAAAGTTTATTATATTTTTTATTATCTACTATAGCATGTGTATACCAAACAAACTTTTTATATCCCTACCAAACAAAAAAAAAAAAAAAACTTTTGATATGGTAGGTTAAAAGACAAGCTTTTGTAACCGTTTGAAATTGACACTTTAACAGCATGGAGACATATATGCATCACGTGTCATTTCTGTCAGTACATATAGTGCTAAGTCGAAAGTGTCAAGACGATAAGGACGAGACGCTAGTAATCCTGCGGTTATGTGGGATTTTGAGGTTTTTCAAAGTTGTAAAATGCGGAAGTAATAAATTTTTCTAAGCAAAATCCAAATTTTGTTTCTTCTTTGCATATGTTTGTAATATTTCAATTTCATGCCAGTTTTGAGTTTTCAGTCCAATTATTCATAAACAAATATCCCAAGCCTTTAAATTTGATTAATTAGATACTTTTCTTGTCGGCTTATTGGATAAAGATTATTATTATTCAAACGTTTTTAGTATATTTTATTTCATGGTAGAGATCATACCACATATTTACCCAAAGTCATTCATAAATCATACTGTAAAATTATTTGCTAATCATAATATAAATATTCTTTCCCGACATAGCAACATACTATAAATAATAACTATTCATAATATAATTTAATGCGTGATCAGTCTGACAATACTTCCAACAAATATCCCAAGCCTTTAAATTTGATTAATGACTTTTCCCTAGACCCATACATACCCAAAAAAAAAAAAAAAACACGAAACAAAAGATCGAAGTAAAGAAAATGCATACAACACAGTACACAATTAAGGATTTGCAGGAACAAAAAGACCAAAAGACTTCAATGACTTTTTAAAAGATTTTGATTGATCCAGCTAGGACATGATTATGACTTGCGTTTTGTACTTTCGCCACAGGTTTGGCACCCAACTTCTCCACAAACACCTCAAGATTCCTATCAGATGAGCCACCGCGAGCAACCGCCGCCTCCGCCTCTTCCTTCCACTTCAAAGCATTCTTTTTCAGCTCCGTTGCTTTCTCTCCTTTTGTAACCTCTCTCAGCCTCTCCGCCACTTCCTCCCTCGGTACTACCCTATCCTCCGCCTCTCCACGGCCTAGCCTCACTCCCGTCTTGAAAACATCGATCATGTAGACCGCGTCAGTGACTTGATCTCCCCACTGAGGTAAACAAACCGTCGGGACTCCGGCGGATACAGCTTCCATCGTTGAGTTCCATCCACAGTGAGTTACGAAACAAGCAACCGAAGGATGAGACAACACTTTTTCTTGTGAACACCATTCAACGATCTTCCCTCTCGCTTTGACTTCTTCGGGCAAAACATGTCGCGCTTTGTTGAAACCTAACTCTTGTTGCCTAATAACCCACAAGAACGTAACGTCCGCGTTTAACACACCGTACGCGATCTCGTCTATCTGTTCTTGTTTCACGTAAGCAACAGTACCGAAGGAGATGTAAACAACGGAGGAAACGGGCTGCGAGTCTAACCACTCCATGCATTCATCCTCTGGCTCAGAGATGTTTCCTTTGGTGTCATCGCTAGATAAGGTTTTAGCGATTTTGTAAAGCGGTCCGAGCGGTCTTATAACGCCGGGGTGATATAGACTTGACATGTGTTCGATGATGTCTTGCTCCAAGGAGTTGAAAGTGTCGATAAAAACAGAGAAAGTCTTGTGAAGACGTTTGATCTGGTCTATGATCACTTCTCCCAAAGCGGAGTGAGGAGTTGAAGGGTGGATGAAAGAAGGGATCTCGTCGTGCTTCAAGAGAGGCATGCCAGGGATTTGGACATCGATCTCGGGATCTGTTTCGGTCGGGAAATCAACTAGTTTGTGGTGGTAATAGTAATAAGCAGCTAAGCAGGCGCAAGATTGAACCCAGAGAACTGCACAAGGGATTTGAAGATCTTCAGCCACGTCACAAACCCAAGAGACGAAAGGGTTGTTGATGAGACACGTCACAGGCTGTTTTGTCACTTCCTCGTAACGTTTCACGAGGTTTTTGATCTCTCTTTTGCCGACCAGCTCGAGGTATGGTCGGAGGATGGTAAAGTCGGTTCTGCTCGCTTCGTCGTCTTCGGGAAGCCCGTCGTCGAAGAAATCGAACCGGAGGTAGCCTTTACCGACCGGTTTGAGGACACGGTCTTGGATTTTATAGGAGTTTCGCATCTTTTTGCCCCATGACTCTGTAGTGACAAACGTTATGAGTAAACCCTTTGAAGCTAAGAGCTTTCCGAGACGAAGAAGTGGATTAACGTGGCCTTGTCCTGGGAATGATACGAGCATCACATGAGGAGGTAGAGGAGGAGAAGATTCTAGTTCCATCCTTAGAAAAAAAAATTGGTTTCTCTTCTTGTTTGCTCTGTTTTTGTTTTTTGTTTGTGAAGTGTGTGCATGTTGTGGAAAGTAGAGGAGAAACACGCTTTATATAGGAGACAATGAAGGTGAATAGTTTTGCTTACTATTGGCCATTTAATTATTAAATATCTGTTGCTTTTTGTATTTAAAAATTCGAAAATTGATTTAATATGTGGGTTTCATTTATAGGGTTATCATTCATCACTGCAGTAAATTGGCAAATGCTTATACATAAATGACTTGGTCAGTGGGCGATGGTCTAACGTCTCCCTCGTTCGTTTTTCCGGTAAAATTTACACTTCCATAAACTATGAAAGAGATACATAGATCACAGAGAATTAATGTTATACGTTACCTTTATATTCCATGTGGTTTTAAGGAATATTCGATAATTTGGTCCAAAAGATTAAAGTAGCAAGTACCAATCCCCCCCCCTCCCTCACAAAACTACGCATGAACGTACAAATATAATCTCTCCATTTTAAAATATAAGATATTTTAATTAAATAACATCTTTATTTTTAATAAGCTTGATTGTCATAATATAAAATACTAAACTAATTTAAAAATTGCATTAAAACTTAAAAACATTATATATTATAAAACAAAAAATTTCTCTAAAACATCTTATATTTTGAAAAAAAGAAAATATATACAACGTCAATACAATATATATATATATATATATATATATATATATATACTTTGCAATACATAAACAACGTCAATGTTTAAACTTTGCAATATATATACAACGTCAAGTTGGATGCATATTGTCCCGAGCTCCGACTTGTAAATGCAAAATGTTGATGGGATAAAGATCAACTAGAAATATGAAAACTATATATATAGAATATTTTTACTCTACAATTTACTACTAGGATATTTTCGTTTAAACATAGTTAATTTCAGTATAATATGAAGTTGCGGATGGAATTTGTTTACATGACACGGTTAAACGGAGAAAGATTCGTGAGAATAGATCAAACTGAAAATGATGATAGACACATATACAAGTGTACTTGGATATGATATTAAGGTTACACCAAGTGTAATTTAGACATACATTGTTCAAGCTAAATGGGCACCATATAATAATGACACTTGTAATTTTCATTATCTACAAAGTTGTATGCTTTCGGTCAAGAGTAGAATTTTAAATGTGGAGACAAAAAATGGGCATTTATTGACCAAAGTATAGTGCCTAAGATATGAATATGATTCGATGTTAACACCCCCTATTAATATCCTTTATCACCGCCGGTAAAAGTGAAACTGATTGTACTTGACTTTCGTTGTGACTTTTGGAAGAGCCGAAGAGGATTGTTCTATTTAATGGCCATTATTATCAAATAGAAAACATAAAGTGACAAAAACAAAAGTTAGAAATTAAACGGGCGTGGCTAAATTGAACACCTCTTATTATTTTCCGTACTTTAGATTTTTTTTTTTTTTGGGGTAGAAATCATTAGTTCCACTAATTGGAAAGGTAACGTGTAATTGTTCCGTTGGTTAACTAATAAGAGGCCTAGTTTCATTTTCGAGTAATTCCAACACTTTTTAACTACTACAAACCATAAAGCTATGAATGGTTGTTCTTTTCTTAAGTACAGCTTTTTCGTCGTGGACTCTAGCCATGCATATCTTTCACAAATTATAATTGTGAAATTTTATTCTGTAGATGTCATGTTGGTATATGGTTCCGGATGATGGTAGTAAATATCGTTAATTAGAGCATCCATGAGAGGTGACGTGTTATTGTAAGTGTGTAGCTCGAAAATTTTATTTGTATTTACATCTTAGTGGAGTAGTATTTTTTTCTCAACACACATTTAACTAGGATAGATGTTTGTTTTTGTACAAGTACCGAAACGCGTGGATCTGAGTCTTTGTGGATCACACATATTTTTCGTTATCATACACCTTTTCTTTATAAATCATGTTGTATAACTGTACAAGTAGATTCGCATATACATGCACATTAATTTGTATTGTCGGAAGCCTTTTGGGGATGACGATAGAGGCTGAATATGATGTGTATGTACGTGGTGGCACTTTACGTCTTCCCACTCAATATTTTAGATTCTCTTTGTTTTTTTTTTTCCACTCACGTCACATGCCTCTTGGCTCTTGCCCAAATCACCCTCTCTTGTTCATTTAGTAGGACAGTTCTCAACACTTGCTAGATGCGAATCTCTCACATATGAACACTTTAAAACTAAAACTTTCTTTTGTTCACTATAAACTTTGTAATATGCATGTTTAATCAATCTTTCATAAACAAGATAAGAAACAAAAAATGGCCAGTCCTGATCAAACATTGAATTACGACGATAAATTATTAATCCGACAAAAGTGAAACAATGATCAGTCACATGTACAACGACTTTTAGTGTTTGGGGGGGTTTTCTTTTTAGTAGATGCTGTATGGATGTAGTAACTTGTAAACGTCCCATGATTATCTTTCACATGTTCAAGTCCGAATCATAAGAAGCCCAAAATGTGGAAATGAATCCACCCACCGCACACGACCACACGGATAATATAAAATAGCTAGAGAACATTGTTTATTTTGGGTTTTGTTTTTAAAATTTTGGTTTTGGATCCAATAACGTGTTTCGCTTCAAAACCGCATAATAATCATTTACAGTTAAATTTTGAAATCGTTTCTCCGAGAAAACAAGTTCCGGAACTTTCGTTTTTAGTGCCAAAACTGCAAAACTTAATTCAATTTCATAGAATTTGCAAGAAAACGTAATTTTTTTATTTTAATGTGTTTTTGTTGTTGTTATTATAAATTAAAGAAGAAATAACAAATTAATTCTAGCATCCAATATTATTTTTATATATTATAAACTACGTAGGATGATCGACAAATCTGAATGAACACCAACGTGTACGAAGAAGGGCTAGTGATATGAATTTGGAGATCCAGCATGTGTGAAAACCACTGAAATTTCGGGAGTATAAACTGAGTTCCTCTACGTGACGTACTCCAGGCATTATCTTAGTTAAAAGTTGAAACCATCGATCGTAAGCAAAAAGTTGAGGTGGAAATTGAAGTAATGAGATCAAAATATTTTATATGTAGTTAATTATATATATATATATATATATATTTTTTATGTCGAAATTTAAAATAAATTTAATTCAGAACATAGGTGGATTTGTGTCACCTTTTCTTATGTATAAGGTAATTAAGAATAAAATTCATATATTTTTTTTTTGCAAAAAGAAAAAAGAATTCATATTCTTTTTTTTTTTGAATTTAATGTTAAATTATATTTAAAGAAAAATAAACGTTTTACAACCTTGGTATAAACTGTGTGATTAAGACATTTTTGTTTGTAAAATCAAAAACTTTACTAGAATCTAGCGTCAAACCACGCCTGCAGATGGATACCTTGTCTTAAAAACCACCATATATTTATATACATATGTCCCGGTCTAAAACCAAACTTTTTTTTATGTAGGTACTAAACTAATAATTAAGTAATAACCAAACATTTGTTCTACACTCGATACGTTTTGGACTACCCGATCCTTCAACGACCTGTATAACGATATGCGTGACATCAAATGGAATGGAGCATTAAAAATGATTTCACACTTTTTGTATCTAAATATATGGGAGAAAGCGAAACATAACGAATCTAGTCCTTCAAGCCACGTTTTCTAGTACAAGCCGGAAAATACTAAAAAGGGTAACAAAAACAAACCCCAAAAGCATAAAACTAATGATAATTAAATTTCCCCCAACTTTTTGAAAGAGTATAAGCAACACCAAACCCGTTTTTACGTAGAAGCAATCTCCCTCTGTCTCTCTCTCTACCTATAAACACTCGACAAACAATACTTTCATGAAGACACACATTCAAAGAACACTATCTAGCTACAAACGACAGCTAAAAAACCTAATTTACAAAAAGAAGAAGAGAATGTCGAAAACGTTCAAAGCCATAAGAGACCGGACCTATTCAGGTGTAGGGGACCTCATCAAGCTCCTCCCGACAGGAACCGTCTTCCTATTCCAGTTCTTAAACCCTGTCCTAACCAACAACGGACATTGCCTCCTCATCAACAAATACTTCACCGGAGCTCTCATCGTTGTTTGTGCCTTCTCTTGTTGCTTCACTTGCTTCACCGATAGTTACAGAACAAGAGACGGTTACGTTCACTATGGCGTCGCTACCGTGAAAGGGCTCTGGCCAGATTCGTCTTCAGTGGATTTGTCTTCGAAACGGCTTAGAGTTGGAGATTTCGTTCACGCTTTCTTCTCTCTTATCGTGTTCAGTGTTATTTCCTTGTTGGATGCAAACACTGTGAATTGTTTCTACCCTGGCTTTGGCTCCACTGGAAAGATCTTTCTCATGGTTTTGCCTCCGGTGATTGGAGTTATCTCCGGCGTTGTTTTTACGGTGTTCCCTAGTAGACGTCATGGAATTGGTAACCCTTCGGACAACAATGACGATGATGCTGCTTCCGTGATGAAATGATATCGCATGTGTTTTACTCGTGGAATGGCAAATACTAAAGTTGTATAAATAATTATTGTAATCTTGATTTTTTTTTCTTTTCCTGATTTATTATTTATGTTGGTGAGTGCTGATCATATGTGGTGTTTGTGTGTGTTTATTTCAATATTTGGTAGTTTCCATTTGTTTTGTTAATAAATTCAAGGTAATACAACATAAGTATCTAATATATCTATACTAGTTTTTTGCACCAACTTTTGACAAAAAAATTCATTTTGGAAACAATTAGCATTCAATGCATTGATTTTAATATTAGTTACCAAAAATTTCAAAATTAATTATAGGTAAGATTTAAAAAATAAGGAAATCTTTCTACCTCATTCAAACATAAATATATGATTTCCTTTCATTTTTATTTGAATTTATATTTAAATTATCTTAAATTATTCTATAATATATTTAGTTATAAATTGTGATTTTTTCCTGCATATGTAATATAAATTTTTTTAAACGGACATATATTACTCAATCGATGAATAAAAAATATGGGTACAATATCCTACATCGACTAAAAAAAATTGGGCAATGGTTTAGAGTCATACTATAAAAGAGATCAAAATGATTCAGAATATAAATGAGTAAAAAACTTGATCTAATATTTATAATAAAAAATAGTAAATATTAAAAATTAAAATGATCTAATGCGAGCGAGAATATCTCGGGATTGAGTTATATGGCGAGACGGGTTTGGTCGATATTAATATAATTTTTAAAATATTATTAGTTCGGTGTAACACAGCTAAAACATCATTTCATTATTTTGTTAACACTATTGATATTAGAGAAATAGACGTATCTAATTAAGTTAATTAAATTAATAATATGTAAAAATAAATTATATTGTAGTATTATATGATTTAAACCAAAAAATTAACAATTATTATATAATTATAACGTATTTAACCAACCAAATACAACTTATAATTTAAATATTTTAGTTATAAATAGTTTGTACCGGGGTATAGCGCGGATCCTAGTCTAGTTTAAGCTATTAGTGAATTAGCATTATATTGAAATTAACGGATGTTAAGTAAACAAGAATTAAAAAGATATTGAACCAGCATTATATTGAAATCAACGGAGGTTAAGTAAACAAGAATTTAAAAAGATATTGAACCAGCATTATATTGAAATCAACGGATGTTATACAGTCAATAGTTATTAAAAGCAAAAAGGAAAGCACAAAAAAATGTACAAAATCCCAGAAATTGTAAATATATTAAAAAAAAAAAAATCTAATAGGAATTCAATCCAAAAGCAAAAAAGAGTTTCCTTTTTTTGGTTCGGTTGTGCATTGAACAAAACTGGAGCAGGAAAAGGAAAATAAAAACTTAGGAGTCCTCTCTAATCTCTATAAATAAACACTCATAACAAAATCTTCTCTCTATCTCTCTCAAAAACACAGCAAGCAATGGAGAACGAAACGAGTGAACTAATCTCATCTTTCATCGAGATATCCGGAGGCCAGACAGAGGAAGCAGCATTCCAGTTCCTTGAGGCAACTAGCTGGAATCTGGAAGAGGCCGTTAACCTCTTTCTCATCTCTAGGAGAAACCCTAGTCATCGTCATCATCAAACTCAAGAAAAAATCCCTTCAATTAAGGATACTCTCTATGATGATTTCATGTGTCCAAGTTCGGTCGCAGTACGTCGTGAAGATGTGTGGGACGAGTCGACACCAGAAGAACCGTCAGATTCTAGGTTGTCTTCCTTGTACCGTCCTCCTCTGGATCTGCTTTTCAATGGTTCCTTTGAAAAGGCAAAAGCAACTGCCTCTATAGGGGATCTATGGTTGCTCGTAAACCTCCAATCAACGATAGAGTTTGCTTCCCACACTCTTAACCGAGATTTATGGTCAAACGATGCCGTGTCTCAAGCCATCGTGTCCGGCTTCGTCTTGTGGCAGGTATACGATGATACCGACGAAGGACATAAAATATCTACTTTTTACAAGATCGACTCTGCTCCTCCCGTGATTCTCCTCATCGATCCCATCACTGGTCAGAAGATGCGTACATGGAGCGGTATGATTGAAGCTCATGGTTTTCTCGAGGATTTGATGAAGTACAGGGATGTTGGTCCTCACGAACACATTGCGTCTCTGACAAGCAACAAACGTATTAAAACAGAGAAGATTTGCTCTTTAAGCAGCCAGGCTGACGACGACGACCATCAAGACATGTCTACGTTTTGGGACGACGATCGCGTTGTGACTTCTCCTTCTTGGGGAAAAGAATTTGATCAAGAGACTTGTCTGTCAAGCGATGACATGTCTGAGTTCCCAGTTTTGACAGAAGAGCCAAAAGGAGACTGCGATCGAAGCCTTTTATGCAGTGTGTGCATTCGATTTCCAGATGGGAGAAGAAAGCAGAGGAAGTTTCTCAAGAGCGAACCAATTCAGCTTCTCTGGTCTTTCTGTTACTCTAACATGGAGGATTCAGAGAAAAGGGCGTTTAAGCTTGTGCAGGCGATTCCTGGTGCTACCAAGACTCTAGATTATGGGGCTAAAGCCACGTTTGATCAATCTGGGATTGATAATTCGATAGTCTCGGTTACTTGGGAGTAAAGACTTCGACGTGTTGTTTGCTTCTTTATATCTTCTCTTTGAAGTATTTGATTATGGAAGTAACCCTTGCATTCTTGTTTGTAATTCTAAAAATTATGATTGGTTCATCTATTTCGAATATTAAACTTCAATTTTACAAATTGTCATAAGTTACTTAATGTTCTTCAGATTTTTTGTAATAGTAACTATAATCGAGTGATAGATTAAACAAACGATATAAATTTGTAAATTACAGCGATTTCTTCACTTTAGAAAATTTATGTTTGGTATCTATATTTTATAATTCGAAATTAGATCTATTTATTTATATTATTATCGAATGACTTAAACAAGAAAAGAAAAAGAGGTATTGTATTCGCATATCAGATTGGAAAGTAGCTAATTTTGGAAATTCCTCATGACATTTGCAAATAATAAAAACAAGAAATAAAAATAGCCATTATAAAAACACATCTAATACAATGATGAGAAAATTAAAATGCAGTACAATAAACATACAAGTATACAACACAAGTAAAGAAACACTCATAACTTAATTAGTACAATAATCTCAACTTACAAACTTAAAAACCTCGCTCACCACAAAACATTTCGAATTGTGCCCATATGTGTTTTGGGAGATTGATTTTGAAACTGATCATTGTTGGGATTTGGGTAAAGTTAAAAGGATAATTAGAAGAATTTTGGGAATTGAAAGGGTTATTATTAGGATCCATTTAAAAACAATAAGATGGGTAAAACAATAAACAAGATTTTATGAAGGTTGATAGCAAAAATGTAGTAGAAAATATGATTTTTTTTTGTGTGTCCAAATTAAATGAAACAAGGCTCTATTTATAAAGAAAAAAAAATGATGCATTTTGGTATAAAAATATTTAAATATTTTTTTTGGATTCTGTAAGATAATTGATCTCAAATAATTGGCTTGGATAAAAAATATATCTGAAATCTCACCATCCAATGGAAACAAAACACATTTCCTTATCTTAATATTATCCTACAATTAAAATAAAAAAACTTTTCTTTCAAAAAAAAAACAAAATTAAAATTTAACCAACAAAAATCTGCCACGTGGCAAGCACAACCTAGACTTTTGCGTCCGTTGAATGGTTTCAACATAGTTGTCTCCACCTCATCACTTTTCTTTTATTCAACTGACCATTGTAATGCTTCAACTGTTGAATAAATTATTCAGTAGCTTAAAATCTTACCATTGTAAATAGTCTAATGTATGACAGCGTGATTGATATGCATGTCTACCCAATTACCCATATATCTTAGGGTATTGAGTCCATGCGATATCGCGGGAAAACTCATTTTAATAAAATATTTATTACAAAATTTCTTTAATATATATATATATATATATATATTTATTAAGTTATTTCATAATAAATTCAAAAATAAAATTTTTGAAAACATTTTTTATATTAATTGAGAAATAATTTTTAAAATAATTTTATTTTTACATGTGATTAACGGAAATCTCATGTGTACGTGACGTTTTCAATAAACTTTTAAGTCTATTTAATTGGTGAGTTACCCTTTGACTAAAATATTTACAGATGTTGTCATTGGTGTAACTTACACATATCTCACTCAATTATTTTGAAACAATTACAATTAAAATATGCAAGTCGGGGATACAAATATTTACGATTAAATAAATAATGATTAGTGATATAAACATATGATAGGTAGTTGCATTTTTAAAATAATAATGTAATTAAATCCAAATATTTTATTTAGTTCTGTTTTCTATTTCAATATTATATAATTATTAATTGCCTACAATTAGAAATTTTAACAGATGTATATTCTTATGTTTATTCCCACATAAATATATAGTTAAACATATTTAGATATGTAAATGTTTAAATTAATTTTATTTAACATATTTAAACATATTTAAATTAATTTTATTTAACATATTTAAATTAATTTTATTTATCAGTTTCAATTTATTTCTATTTTGTTTTAATTGCTAAAAACATGAAGACATTGTATAAAAACACTATAAATTTCAAAAATAATCGTATAAAAAATTGAAATGATATTAAAAATATTAATTGAGGACCACTCTTGAAATGGCATAATGTTCATTCGTTCAAATATAATATTTGAATTTATTTAATTTTTTTTTTAACATAACTCAAACATATTTATAGAAATTAACATGTTTACATATTTATATTTCCAAAATCAACCGTTACTTCAAAAAAAAATCAAAATTTATCAAATTAATAACCTTATTTCTTTTACACATATATTACTATTCAGTCAATCAAGAAGATTACTAATCAATCTCAAATTTAAATATAAATAAACATAAAATTATCACACATTATGTCATTTTATATTTCCAATGAGTGTTTTAAGCAAAATTTTATTTTTTACCCCTAAATCCAAAGCTATTTTTATTGAATGTACATCATTAGTCATTTATTTTTATAGGGGCAAACATGTATAATTCAAACTTTTTTTAATGTGTGTGAAATGTGTCAAAATGACACTCTTTGTGAAACAGAAGGAGTATCTTTTTTAGACAAAACATATTTTATATAAAAAACCTAAAGTCATTAAATATTTTGACAATTACATACTAGTATTTGATCCGTGCTATAGCATGCGACAATTTTATGTTATTAAATTTATTTTTAAAAAATTAAATTATTATTTTTCTTCAAAATCTTACATAAACCTAAAAAAATCCAGATTTAATTTCTAAATATATAAACAATCATTATTCTATCATCACAAAATTAAAAATGTATGAAAACACTTACAAATTTATGATGCATCTAATTTTTGCAAAACTAAAATCTACATCTTTAATTAAACTACATATAATTTTCAGATTTTGTTCTCAGTGGTTATTTCACATATACCATAAAAATAGTACTCAACTTTAATTAGATTAAGTATAATGGTAGATTTCTGTATATAAAAAAAATCATTACGTATAGCTTGTTATAATTTAAATGGATACACATTGGCATGTTTTCATTAGTAGTTATATATACACAGAATACATGCATAATAATAATTTACTATATTGTGACGTTCTAAATTTTAAATATTTTTAGTTAAAAGACGAACTTTCCCACGACGAAAGTTTTTTTTCTCTCTTGCCCAATATAAAGGATGATTACAATTATGTTATTTGGCATTGCAATCAAGAACAAACAAACTTATCAAATTCAATTTCTACAGAATCATTAGACTACAACCTTATCTGAATATATGGCAAAAGAGCAAAAAATAGAATCAAATGCTACAGAATCGGATGATTGAAACAAACTATATCATCCAAAGTTTTTTTTTTTTTAATGTAGTACTTAATTAAAAAGAAATGAGGACTGAGTTATAGACAGAGTAAATTAAGAAGAACGAAATATAGAGCATCACAACAAAATAATAGTGTCTAGAAATACCGAGCCACACCTCTCGGTCGAAGATGGTTTTAGGGAGCAGTTGAAGCTTCTGGTTGGAGAATGTGTATGAGTGTATGAGGCAAGTTTTCGATTGACAGTGTCCGCGATGAGTCTCGATGTACCGAAATGGGTGGCTGGATTGTTGACGTCGGACGATCGTTTCATTTTCACAACATGGGAGCTCGTTGCTTGGAAGAGCAGCCTTGGCCAGAACCATGTCAATACGATGAAAAGGTAATGACTATATTGAGGCTGTGAAGCGTGGTAGTCCACAGTCCGGATTAGTTTTTGTGCCAACTAATTTGTCTTGGATTACATCCAGTTCACCAGTCACCACAAAGAGTACATGCATAGACTTGACCACATTGTCATGGGGAGGATCTTGCATAAGATATGTATAGAAGATTCAGAAACAGAACAAACTAATAAAAAGTAACAAAAGAACTAATAGGATATTAACACAAAATTGTGAATAACGATAATTTAAATGTAGACACATTCACTAACTAAAGAGTTATTGTTGTTTTACCTCGAGAAATTTGTCTGAGTTTCTCAACTAAAAAGTCTAACGCAAGAAAAGACTGTACTACGACATATATAATTGCGAGTATTTATAGAAAGTTAAGCCTGTAAACATGTCAGTTTAATGGGGGAGTTAAGAAAGATCACGGAAAGAAGTTTTGTTTCATGATAGTGTGGGAGTTAAATTCGGAGTTTTTGAACATACAAATAAACGACTTGTTAATTTGCATTTTTCAAGATAGCTTTAAACTAGGAGTTGTTAATTTCTCGTAATAACTATGTTAAATGGCAATTACTTTTGTTTCTGTATTATTATTATTTATTTATTTTACCAACTGAAGTTACTTTTGTGAAAATGTTCAGTTGGATTTTTTTTAGTTTTGTCCAACAGAAGTTACCAACTGAAGTTACTTTTGTGAAAATGTTCCCCTTCTTTTTAGCATTAAACGTGTTTTTTTTTGGAAAGACATTTTTTTTTTTACATGTTATTTATTGATTTTGAAGAATAGTTGTTTTTATAATCATTAATTAGTTTGGAGAAGTAAATAATTAATACCTCATAAATTTAAAATATATTTGTGGAATCTTGTTAAGAAAATATTTTCAAACTAAATGGTGGAAAACGTAAAATTAATAATCATGAGTTGTTAATTGAGAGTATTTTTAGGACTCTTTCATTAAAATCATGAGGTATGTTAGAGTATTAAGGGATTTATAGCAAATATATTATATTTTTAATATTTATTTGTTAGTAAAAGTATGTTTTTAATATATGTTTGAAAACTAAAAATTACTAATATATATTTTTTAGGGTTAATTAGATATTCATTTTTTTCAGAAGTTAACCGATTTACTTTTATTTTTTTTGTTTGTTAATTACTTAAATTATGCAAAGAAATCTATGTGGCAATATTTGATTGGTGAAATTACTTGAGCTTTATAGTATAAATGATGTAGTTAATCTAATAATGAATGTAATTACTACTAGTTACTTATTTATCTAGTTTTTTTTTAAAAGAAAAAACAATTATAAAGACGTTCGTTGGAATCCTTTTACTCTAGAACACCCGATCAGATCTGTCAAGAACAAGCTAAAAGATAATATCATTTTGACACCCATAATTGTTATATAGACAATCAATAAATATATAAGAAAATTATAGAAACAATTATACATCAAAATTTAAAAATAATTAGATACAAAATTATGAATTATGAAGCTCTTTTGGTTTGTTTTAACTTTAAAAATAGAAAATTCAATATATTAAATAATTTATCAAAATAACTAGTACATTTATGGTCCAGTGAAAATTTTGAGATCGTTCAAACGGTTAATTTGTTATTTTTGAGAAATACCATTAGTTTTTGAATAATAGTATAACATATAGTATGTAAAACTATTCATAAGGATGTGTTTTATATGTTTGCACAAAAAAAAAAATACTGTACTAAAATAAAACAAAAGTTGTTGGGTCCGATGAGTAAGGGCTTCAAATCTATTAAAACAAAGTTAGGGGTCAAATATTGAATTGACGAAAAGCTTAAGACTTTATCACAATTTATAAAAATAACAGTTAGATGTTAGCAACGCCTTCAAACCTCTCCAAAACCCTAGAACCCAAAAGCTAAATGAAGTAGAAGGAAGGAGACGAAGAAGAAGAAGAAGAAGAGACGAATACAATCAAAGCTTCTTTTTTTCTTTCGGAGAATGGTGAAGGCTTACCTAAGGTATGAGGCGGCGTCTTCTTTCGGTGTGATTTCATCTTTGGATTCGAACATAGCTTACGATTCTAAGGGTAAGCATGTGCTTGCTCCGGCGTTGGAGAAGGTCGGAATCTGGCATGTCCGTCAAGGTGTCTGCACCAAAACCCTAACTCCTTCCTCCTCTCGCGGCGGTCCATCTCTCGCTGTTACCTCCATCGCCGCCTCCCCTGCTTCTAGTTTGGTACTTACTTCTGTTTGTTCACTCTATCAATCAATTTGGTTGCTAAATAGAGCTTAAAAATGCCGTTTTTGAATTACAATTGCTTAGCCAAGAGAACAATTACCTAATACTCATGGGTGCTTTGTAGTATTGAGTTTCATAAGCTGTTGTTTGATACTGTGTGATAAAACCAGGTGGCAGTTGGGTATGCAGATGGGAGCATAAGAATATGGGATTCTGAGAAAGGAACCTGTGAGGTAAATTTGAATAGCCATAAGGGGGCGGTGACTGCTTTGCGGTACAATAAGGTTGGGTCCATGCTCGCATCTGGAAGTAAAGATAATGATGTTATTTTGTGGGATGTTGTTGGTGAATCAGGCCTTTTTCGTCTCCGTGGTCACCGTGATCAGGTTCTTTACTATCTTAGCTTTGCAGTTGTATCATGTATACGATTTTTTTTCCAATAGGCTTTTGTTCTTGTTTTTGACTAAGCAATATTTATGTCTAATGTAGGTCACAGATCTTGTTTTCTTGGATTCTGGTAAGAAACTTGTTAGTTCATCTAAGGACAAGTTCTTAAGAGTCTGGGATCTTGAGACCCAACACTGTATGCAAATAGTTAGCGGCCATCATACTGAAGTCTGGTCCGTTGATGCTGATCCAGAGGAGAGATATGTTGTTACTGGTTCGGCTGATCAAGAACTTAGATTTTATGCTGTCAAGCAATACTTGTCTCATGGATCATTGGCATCAGATTCAACTGCAAATGATATCAAGACCAATGAAGATCACTCGACAGAGAGCAAGTGGGAAATTTTAAAGCCGTTCGGGGAAATTCAGAGACAAACTAAGGATAGAGTTGCAAGAGTTAGATACAATGTTTCGGGGAATCTTCTGGCTTGTCAAATGGCAGGTAAAACAATTGAAATATTCCGAGTTTTGGATGAAGCTGAGGCAAAGCAGAAAGCAAAGCGTAGGCTTCGCAGGAAAGAGAAGAAGACTTCCAAATTGGGTGAAGAAAATCCAACCGCTAATGGTGAAGCAGGTGCCAAAGTTGAACAAGCGGATGCTGTTTCTAGTCTTACTGTCCCTGATGTTTTTAAGCTTTTACAAGTCATTAGAGCTGGCAGAAAAATCAGCTCTTTCTCTTTTTGTCCGATGGCTCCAAAAAATTCCTTAGGAACATTAGCTCTCTCTTTGAATAATAACTCACTGGAGTTCTATTCCCTTAAGAGCAGCGAAAACGAGAAAACTGTTACCATTGAACACCAAGGACATCGCTCTGACGTGAGGAGTCTTACCCTCAGTGAAGATAACACCCTTTTGATGTCAACCAGTTACAGTGAAGTCAAAATTTGGAATCCCAGTACAGGTTCCTGTCTCCGCACTATTGAATCAGGATATGGATTATGCAGTTTGATCGTTCCCCAAAACAAGTATGGTATTGTTGGAACCAAGAGTGGGGTTCTTGAAATCATTGATATAGGAAGTGCTACCAAAGTGGAAGAAGTGGAGGCTCATGGTGGCACTATTTGGTCAATTACACCTATTCCAAACGATAATGGGTTCGTCACAGTCAGTGCAGATCATGAAGTCAAATTCTGGGAGTACCAAGGCAAACAGAAATCTGGCCAGGTGAGATTCCTGACCTTCAGTTTCTTTTTTTTCCTCTATTAGAATAAGTAAAAGATGCATTTTTGTTTTATAAATTGCTTCATTACACTCCTCCTTTCCTATTCATCTCCTGTTTTGTGCCTTTGATTTCCGGAATTGCCAAGTATTACTAAAGCTGTTGATGAGCTGATACATTCTTTATTAGTGTTGTGTAGTATGTTAGAGTATGCTAACATGATATGATTAAAACATGTTTGATAATCTGCAGGCTACCAAACAGCTTACTGTTTCAAATGTTAAGTCCATGAAGATGAATGACGATGTACTTGCTGTTGCTATCAGTCCTGATGCTAAACATATAGCAGTTGCACTGCTTGATTCCACAGTGAAGGTAGGTATTCTGTTTATGGCATATTTAAACGAGAAAACTCTAATTTAAGTAACGTCATATAAATGATACACTAACCACATTCATATCTATCGTAATATTATTTTCCTTGACTTATGTAACATCAACTTACGTACCTTATATTGCTTTCAGGTTTTCTACATGGATTCCCTAAAATTCTACCTCTCCTTATATGGCCACAAGTTACCTGTGATGTGCATTGACATCTCATCAGATGGAGAGTTGATTGTTACTGGTTCTCAAGACAAAAATTTGAAAATATGGGGTTTGGACTTTGGTGATTGTCACAAGTCTATCTTTGCTCATGGTGACAGGTACCTCCACAATTTACCATAATTCTCAAATGGCATAACATACTGAATGATGTGAACTCAGTTTTTCCGTGTATATTATAATTTTGTCTGGTTTTAGCAAAAAAATTGTTTTTTTTTTTTCTCTCTGATAGACTTAGAATGGAAAAATGCGAAAAAAAAGTATGACCATTGCTTGACATGATATAAGCAGAAAACTCTTTATTCTTCCAGCATCTTCCCAGCAGATTTACTTGGCTAGTAAAGTTTTGATTATTACCAGAAATATTAATTTTTGTGTATAAGACTCTCTTCGAATCATTAAAAGATTTGTCTGGTGCTTTAGTGACACGTGATTTTGTTTTGCAGTGTCATGGGTGTAAAATTTGTTCGGAATACCCATTATCTATTCAGCATTGGGAAAGACCGCCTCGTCAAGTATTGGGATGCTGACAAATTCGAGCTATTGTTAACGCTTGAAGGACATCATTCAGAGATTTGGTGCCTTGCTGTCAGTAACCGTGGTGATTTTCTCGTAACAGGATCTCATGACCGCTCTATGCGTCGCTGGGATCGCTCTGAAGAACCTTTCTTCCTCGAGGTAATTCCCAACTGTTGGAAGTTATTTAAATTTGCGTGATGAGATAAGATACGGAAATCATGCAAATAGAATAAACTCTTCTATTGTGGTTGTGAATGTGGATTTGGTGAGTTACTTTATGCGGCTGGCCAATTAATGTAATTTTACTGGAAATGATGCAGGAGGAGAAGGAAAAGAGGTTAGAAGAGCTTTTTGAGTCTGAGATTGATAATGCATCAGTTGACAGGAATGGACCAATGGAGGAAATTCCAGAGGAAGGTGTTGCAGCATTAGCTGGCAAGAAGACGATAGAAACGCTATCAGCTACTGATTCAATTATAGAAGCCCTGGATGTAGCAGAAGATGAAAAGAATCGTTATGCTGCGTATGAGGTGTGAATTGTGACTTTGTTTGTTTATCTATACGTATGCACATGAAATCCCCCTAGTTGTTGTTAAAGCCCCATCGGGCTCAGTTCAATTTGCAGATAGAGACCATGGTGCTTTGTTTTTTGCTAATATGGTTATGCCAATATCTAGTGTTGCTTCTTTGTTTCCTACTTGGTCTTTGCATCGTGATTTCTCTTCCTTCCAATTTTCAGGAGGAGAAAACAAAGGGAAAAGTTCCTGAATACCTACCCAACGCTGTGATGCTCGGGCATTCTCCATCCGATTTTGTTCTCAGGGCCATCTCAAATGTGAAAACAAATGATCTTGAGCAGACTTTGCTGGTAGGTTGCTTTCTTCTGTCAAACCATCGTTTTTACTAGTTACTTCGTTGTACCTTAATTAATACTGAATCCAAGGTTTAATACTCAATCCAAGGTTTGATCAACGCCTTTTCCTCTTTCGGATTTTGTGTAGGCTCTACCATTCTCAGATGCTTTGAAGCTTTTTTGCTACATGAAAGACTGGAGTCTAATTCCCGAAAAGGTAAATTATATACTCCTTTTGTGTTCTAGATTTTATAATTCAGCTCAGACGGGAGTTGTGTTGTAAAGTAGAATGTACTCAACAACCTGTGATATTTTCGAAAGAGCAATTGAACGAAAAACAGATCCCTGAGTTGTCGTCTTAGAATTTCTCTAAAGTTTGTTACCAAATCCTTGCAGGTAGAGCTGGTTTGCAGGCTCGACACCACTCTAGTACAGACACATCACAACCAGTTGGTAACAACGCCGTCTGCCAGACCAGTCTTGAGCGTTCTCAGGGATAATCTTTACCCAAAAATCAAGGTTAGCAAAGAGGAAAAGTGTTGTTGAGTTCTATATGTTTTTTTTTAATTGATGAATTGGTTTTGATATGAATCTGGAACTTATCAGGCATGCAAAGATACAATCGGTTTCAATTTGGCAGCCATGGATCATGTCATGGTAAAACACATTTCACTTTAAGCACGTTTCTCGCATATTTGTGGGCAGTAGTAGTAATAAGTGAAGTTTTTTTTGGTGGTTTTTGCAGCAAATGATGGCATCAAGATCTGATGCTCCCTTCAAAGACGCAAAGGCGAAGCTAATGGAGGTAAGGTCACAGCAAGCGAAACGTATGGCATCACAAGCAGAGACAAAGATGGAGAAAAAGAGAAAGAAGAAGCAGAAGAAATCAGAGGAAGGACATGGCCATGCTTTCTTCTAATGATGTAGTATTAAACTTGTAAGGATGGTTAATTTAATCCAATTTTGCCTGTAACCTAATATTTCAATTTTGATGTTGTTACTAAATACACTCTCGTTCGAATCAATGGAAATTTTATATACGAAAGCGTCAAAATCAAAATATAAGTTGACCAAAATAAAAGGGTCAAAAGATAACATTTGTTATAGCCCAGGGCCAAAATATACATTTCTTAAAATTATAGAGAGCAACTCCTAAATATTTGTGGTTCAATAACTGATTGAAACAGTCCGGTAGATATAATTAACCGGTTAACGTTGAAGGTCTTTGAAACGGCGGACATTGATGGCGGCGATATGATCCAATAGTTTGGTGTTTGAATGAGTGTACTTGATCATGTTTAATCAGGAACTTAAGTTCATGTTTTAATCGATAAACTTGTAAGTTTGAATGTAAGAAGCTTCTTTTGTTGTGCAATTTTGGGATTAAGGTTTGTGACTTTGTGTGGCTAAATCAAATCATTCAGGAACAACATGCCAAACTAATTGGAAAAATATATTTTGGTCACAGGGGTTGGTAATTTGTTGGATAAAGTCAACTTTATACATATCTTTCAACGCATGCACCAGTCTAAATCCTTCACAGAAGTCTAGTTTTTGTATAGAATACATTATATATATAAGTTTCTTTGTCAGCTTTCTGTTTAACCTACTTGTGAGAATTTCTTTGAGATGGTTGATGAACAGGTAAGGTTTTGGTTCTTTGCTGTTCTCTTTTCTTCTCTAGTAGCAGGTTTTGACATTTTTTTTTTAGATGAGACGCTCAACAGATTTGGAGCAGTTGGTTCTTAGCTTCTTTTCATAAATACTTTAATATTATCTCATCTCTTTCATTGATCTGATATTTATTATAGTCTTGTTGTTTCATTGTCTCATGAAAAGTTTGTCTCTTTGTTAGGAAAACCTCCCAAAGTGTTGATCTTTTGTAGTTGTTTCCATTTTTTGAAGCAGAGGAACAGAGAGATTACATGCTGTGTGTGTTTAGAAGGAAGCTTGGTTTCCTTTATTCGAGAATTCGATGGGTTATCAGGAAACGGGTGAAGGCCAGAGTTATAGTCAGGAGGTTCAGGAAAGCAAGGTGGAGAGCGAGAAGTAAGGAGAGCCGGGAAACTGAACTTTCTTCTATCAATCTCAGCTCAAACTCCAGAAGACATATCCGGGTTGCCACGTTTAACGTGGCAATGTTCTCTCTTGCGCCTGTTGTGCAAGACATTGAGGAAACAGCTTTTCTTGGTCATATAGATAGAAGCAACATCTCATGCCCTTCTCCAAAAGGGATTCTGAAGCAGTCTCCGTTACATTCTTCTGCAGCTAGGAAACCAAAGGTCTGCATTAATCTCCCAGACAATGAGATTTCTTTATCACAGAGCTATAGCTTTTTGAGTATGGTAGAGAATGATAAAGACGGGAAAGAAAACAGAGGAAGTATCTCGATGAGATCTCCCGTGTGTCTTCCTTCTTGTTGGTGGGATCAAGAAAGCTTTAACGGATACAGCAGCAGAAGAAGCATAGCTGAGTTGTTAAGAGAGTTGGATGCAGATATCTTGGCTTTGCAAGACGTGAAAGCAGAAGAAGAGACACTTATGAAGCCATTATCAGATTTGGCGTCTGCCTTAGGTATGAAATACGTGTTTGCAGAGAGCTGGGCGCCGGAGTTTGGCAATGCCATACTGTCAAAATGGCCTATCAAGAAGTGGAGAGTTCAGAGAATTGCTGATGCAGATGATTTTAGGTGATAGAAATCTTCTTTTGCTTATCTTACATTATTTTCCTCTTCCAGGTACTGCGTATCGTAAGTTGTAGAGTTAAGGTTATAGAAGCAATAGAAGATGCAGTGTCTTTGTTTACTGTTCTGAAACATGGTGTTTGATGTGTGTACAGGAATGTGTTGAAAGTGACTATAGAGGTCCCATGGGCTGGAGATGTAAACGTGTATTGCACTCAACTTGACCATCTAGATGAGAACTGGCGGATGAAACAAATCGATGCAATTACTCGAGGAGATGAATCTCCCCACATCTTGCTTGGAGGCTTGAATTCTCTTGATGGCTCTGATTATTCCATAGCAAGATGGAACCATATCGTTAAGGTAACATTCCGTTAGGTCACAGTTTTAGTTTGTTTAATTTCATATATATAACCTAAACTATTTACTGTAAGAACAGTATTACGAGGATTCTGGGAAGCCGACGCCTAGAGTTGAAGTGATGAGACTTCTCAAGGGTAAAGGATATTCAGATTCAAAAGAATATGCAGGGGAATGTGAGCCTGTAGTCATTATTGCCAAAGGACAAAGTTAGTCTCTCTGTTTCTCTTAACTTGCAAAGTTTTATTATTCTTCCGTTATTATAATACCAAATCATATGTGAAATTCTTGATCTGATGCAGATGTACAAGGAACATGCAAGTACGGGACACGGGTGGACTATATTCTTGCATCTCCAGAGTCACCTTACGAATTTGTTCCTGGCTCTTATTCAGTTGTTTCTTCCAAAGGTACTTCTGATCATCATATAGTCAAAGTCGATTTAGTTATAACCAAAGAGCGATCTCGAGGTAGCTTCAAACATTCGCGCAAGAAAGCAAAGCAGAAGATCTTTCGGATAAAAGCTAATTTGATGTCGAAAGATACATGGAAACTAGGAAAAATCTTATGAATTCATAAAGTTTGGACACTAATTAAGGATCAACACTTGTTTATATGATAATGTTTATTCTAATAATATTAAGAATCATTACAACATTCAGTCTACATATTGATCGCTATTGTCATAAAGAACTAAATAAATGTTTAAGCAAACAATCATATTACAATCTACAACAAATAGTTTGGAAACAACAGAAGCAACACATCTCAGGCAGAGACAGAGGCTTTCTTGGTCTCCTTCTCAGCAGCTACCTCCTCCTCAGCAATTGGTGCGTACCCGATTCCACTCCGTTTGCTTGGAAACAAAGCGAAGATAGCGGCTGAGGCAACACCCACGGCTGGTGGCAAAGCCATGACCAATGTCTTTTGTGTTTCCCTGAACCGAGGATAAAAGCAGCTTGCGGTATTAGCGTCAAGCAACACCAGTGTCCCAAACACAGCCAGCACGAAACCCGCATGAACGAAGTCAGCGATTTTGAGCTTGTACTTGGACAAATCCACGGATCCCGGATCAGCATAAGTCCAGAGACCTTTCTTGGTGACTATACCAAACTTTCTTGATCCGTCGGGGCCTTTGAAACTATCGGTAAAGCATGAGAACACGCAGGAGAAGCTGCAAAGGGCGACAAGGATACTTGACATGACCTTATTAACTGTGGTGCATTCACCGTCGTTAGTGAGGACAGGGTTGAGTAAAAGGTAGATGAAGAGTGTTCCTGTTGGGAGAAGCTTTATAAGACTCTCGAGGCCTGTGAGGGATTTATTTGCCATTGTTTCTTTTGGAGGGCTTGTTTTGGGTATGAGCAAAGAAGAAGTATTGGACATGAGCTTGAACCTCGAGTTAGGTGTATATAAACTATAAAGTGTGTTCTTGGCTTGATACATTTGTCGGTATTTATAGGACAGTTTGAGGTGATAAACCATTGATCCGGTCCGAGATGTTGGGTTTTAACACCGTAGAAGAATTGGTAATAACATTGACCAAGTAAAATCATCACTTGTGTGATTGATTGTGTCTATACACGAAGACTCAATAATTTCTAAAACGGTTGATTATTATTTTCTTCGATCGACTAGAAAAGTAGACATATGTTATTAAGTTTTGGACCTAAAGGAGAAGAAAATTCTGAGGTGTCGTAAGCACACGGTTGGTATTGACTGAATCTAAAGAGAAGTTTCTCTTTTGGGATATCCGAAAAATTTCTAAGACTATCCCAACGAATTAATAGATGGCTACTTTTAATTAAATGTCTTTTAAAGTGTTTGTTTTTGTGTTATATATAGGCTACGATGTGCTGTTAATTGCAATATTAACTTTCAAGTAAAACACAAGTTTATTAATAATAACTTACAAACGTAAAAACACAAAATTGAGAGAGAATAAGAATGTTTGTTTATAAGGATAGACTTTGCAGTTGCAAATATGCAAACGCAAAAGTTTGAATGTGTTTTATGTTTGCGTTTAAAATTTGTTTATATCTGAATTTGAAAGTTGAAAACAATTAGCGTAATATTTTTCACTTGTAAACACAAAAAATGGAAATGCAAAGAAAATTTCACAATGATTGTTGTGTTTATATTTATACTTTGTATATAATGCATCATAAATGGAAGGGAATTCGATATTTTAATTCAATACGTGTTACAATCAAGACTTATATATAGCGTTTTTGTCTTTAGATGTCAAACTATTCCAACATACAGTCAAATGAAATTTATTTAGTTTCTTTTATCATATACACGTCAAATACAAAATGTGAAATTTAGATAAATAAATAAAAAATGTTTAGATATATTGTTTTTAATGTAAGAACAACATTTAAGCATTTAAACCCGCTTCTTCATTTTCATGCAGTTGAGCCAACCTGAAAGTGGCTATGAGATAGAAACTACAGCTCATTTCATTTACTTGTGTAAATTGAATTTAACCTGAAATTGCCTATGAACCATTAAATCGACTAACTCGTTCTGCTTGCTCACCTTTTATTTGTTTTGAGTAAATAGAATTCACAATTGGCTGCGTCTACAGCGACTTGTAATTTTCGCTTTATGCATTTTTTAAAAAAAAATTGATTTGGCTATTATTGGCTAATGATTTTCTTATAATAAATTGCTTGGAGATATGGGTGAGTGCATACTCTTTTTTGACTTTTTACGTATTAATTTGTTAAAAACTAAGAAGCACAGTTTAACTTTCCTACGGAGATAATGTAAGATAGTAAGATTTGAAAGGTCCATACTTAGTGATGCATGGAACCTGATAGACCCATTATCAAATAAGACTGCCACTAATAATCTTTGGTTAGTTAAGTATAATACGTTTTATGCCATTGGTTAAACGCAGCATCGTACGTTCTTGCATGTCCCATGTCCCATTCAGCATGTGAGACGTGTCAAAACGGAGATCTTTACCCAAATGTGCAGAAATGCCACTGTTATACTAATATACTATGTATTGTTTATTTTGGCTTGACGTGTTGGAAGTGTAATTGAAAATACGAATTATTTACGGAAAAAAAAATCGACATTTACTGTGCATGAGAGGATGGATAAGAATGGTGTGCATGAGTATGATTGCGAAAGTATTTGAAGCGACGAAAATCCCAGAGACTTGACAAAGATGAGATTGGTGTGCTTGCAGTTGACCCAATTATATATATATATATATATATATATGTTAAAAATCACACCAAAAAATAAAACACTGTACCTACTACCTAACGTAGTGTATATGAAGAATACGAGAGACATTGCATTATAAGTTAGTTTGTTTTTGAAAAGAAATACATGATGAATCTTGTAAACAAGAAAAGTTAGTGTCATCATCACGTCAAAAACGAACAAAGAAGAAGATATAGTTATGTTTTAAGGTTGGGCTTCACCACGCCAATGATGAGGTTTGGACGTTTGGTTAACCAGTAGTTTTAAGAAATGAAAATTCTACTAAACCCATTATCCATTTCGTAACTTCTCTGATTACGTAAATATTAAAACTTTTTTCTTGGAGAAATTACTATGAAAAGCATTTGAACTCATGTGATAAATGCGTCCAATTCCGATCATGATAAGATGTGAAAGGTCCATAATTAGAGAAAGAACCCTCTAAGGCGAAGGATCCGATCCATTATCAAATATGTGATCCACTTATAATCTTTGATGGATCCATTATCAAATATAATCCACTTATAATCTTTGGTTAGTATTACGTTTTATGCCATTAGTTAAACAAAACGTACTGCTTGCATGTAGCATGTCACAAAAACAAAACCACCACCAGCTGGGGGTTGAAGAACCTACAACGCAAATCTATTCGTGATTAAGTTCCTTTATACGTCCACGGTCCACCTATTTGCATATTTTGTTTTTATCACTAAATCCAAACTAAGACATATGTTCCGGTTTAACGTTTCCAATAAACTCCGACGACAAGAAATCCAAGGAAGCAAGATAATCTTACAGAAAATAGCCAAAATAATGAAAAAATGATAGAAAAAAAACAGTCAGACATTATATCCCGTATTATAATAAATACTTCACCATATGATTGCACGATGATAGGCTACAAGAAGTTCGAAATTGCAATTTGTTTGGATGCAGACAACATTACCAAAGTGTTAGGCAGCATATGGAGTTCATAGTCACGACTCACTTGAAAAACACAATTACGTTTACGATTTTGTGAGACGACATCATTGTAAAATAAATTAAACTAAACCAATCAATGAATTATCGTAATAAAGAAATACTAGTTGGACAAAAACAATGAGTATCAAATCAAACTAAAGTTTCCCCAGAGAGATGCTAATTTGAAAGATACATTGAATGCAAGCAGTGCATATATTATTATATGCTTTTCATATATCAGATGCACAGTAATTTTAAAATTCGATACAAGAAAAAATATTTAAAAAAAAAAAAAAAAAGAGAGAGACAAATCAAGAAGTATCAAATGCTCTTCTTGTGTCTTTATCACATTTGCAAAAAAAAAAAACGAGGAGAAAGCGCAAAAACAATGGTTAGACAGTTGACAGCACGACCAACTTCCATTTTTTTATTTTTAAAGTTGATTTTTTTGTTTTTTTGGATTCTTTTCTCACATCCAAACGAAAACTATAATTATAATATATACACAATGTTTTTATAATGTTTAAAAAATTGATTCGGAGGATTTTGTTCTTATCTTTTAAGTACTGAGTATTTGTTAGACATTTTCTTACCTCCATTATTGGCAAAGAGAAACAGAGGAACAAAGAACAAACAAGAAAGCCATAGAAGATGGATTTGGTTCAGATGCAGAAGAGTTTGCAAGATTATACCAAATCACTTTTCTTGGAAGTAAGTTTTTTCACATTTTAAAATGGTAAACAAATCAGCAAAAAAAAAAAAGTCATAATTTTACTCTACTTGAAACAACTTATTTTACATGGTTTTTTTTTTTTTGTTAATATGTTTTTGAAGGTTGAATAAATAGTTTTTAGGACTTATAGTAAAAAAGATGTAAGGCTTTAATTTTTTTGAAAATTTTTGGTAAGGTCATCATGAATTTATAGGTTTGATTAAAAGTAGTTTCTGATTATGGAAAGTTTTTTTTTGGGTACAATAAAGGGGATTTTGGATAGCCAGTTCTTGCAGCTGCAACAACTACAAGATGAAAGCAATCCAGATTTTGTTTCACAAGTTGTCACACTCTTCTTCCAAGACTCTGACAGGATTCTCAATGATCTTTCACTATCCCTGTAATCTTCACTACACATTCTCTATTATCCATTATGTGTCTTAAACTTGTATGTTTCTCATTGTTCATATGTTTTGGCAGAGGACAGCAAGTTGTAGACTTCAAAAAAGTTGATCCCCATGTTCATCAACTCAAAGGTAGCAGCTCCAGGTAACAACCAAAAGAAAAACACATTAAATTGGTTACTTCTGATTTAGATCTGTTTTTAGTCCTATGATAATGACATTTTCTTGATCTTGAAATGTGTAAAATATTAAGCTTTTGAGTATTTGATATTGCCAAAAAACAGTATAGGAGCACAGAGAGTTAAGAATGCTTGCGTTGTCTTCCGCAACTTCTGCGAGCAACAAAACGTTGAAGCGTGAGTTATGATCGATATGTTCATTAATCCATTCGTTATTTATTGGTTTTAAGATCTGATTAGGAGAATAATTAAATTGATGAAAATTTTAGATGTCATAGATGTTTGCAACAAGTGAAGCAAGAGTACTATCTTGTGAAGAACAGATTAGAGACTTTGTTCAAGGTAAGGAGTCAAGAGATCATATTTTGATCAGCATTTGAAACTTAATTGATTCAATTTTGGTTTTCATGACCGAATTTACGCAGCTGGAGCAACAGATTGTAGCCTCTGGTGGAATGATCCCGGCGGTGGAACTCGGATTTTGAGTGAATTTATAACCATCACTATCCGTTGTTGTTTCAATTTGGAGCTCTCTTCTTATCTTTTTGTTACTATCCGGAAAAGGTTCATATGTGAACATCTTCTTTGTACCATTGGATGAGTGAGACACGCAAAAAAGTTTCTAAGTCCACACCTAAATCCCACTTACGTATAATAAAATTTCAAGCAAGTCATGGCTACATTTATATTACAGTCTTGCTCTAGATACTACACGAATTTATACTTTATGCATCAAGATAATGTGATCAGGACAACTTTGTTAGTTTGGTGTTCTTGATGCAAAAATGACAAAATCATAATTTGTAATTATGAAAAGTGGATTAGTCCTCGGCTATGGGCCGAATGAAAATTAGTAGCCCAAGTTGACAAGAAATGGCCCGTAATGCACATCGATGATGATCTAGGGATGTTTTTATTTTATTTGCAATTGGCATGATTGTGACACTGAATCTCTAGGAATTTGAGACATTTATGCAATGCAATGAAAAAAAGAAAACAGGACTATATGTGAGTGCACGTTACATAATGACAAAATTCTTAATTTCTTATAAGATCTTGTGACCTGTCGTCGACTAAGTGAAAATGGTATTATGATATATGGTTCCAATTAACAACCTCATGTTCGATTACTTAGTTTACCACTTATGATTTTATTAATTAGCCTTCCTTCATCTTCTTTTTTTAATTTTAACTTTTTTTGGGTAAAGAATTAGCGTTCCTTCATCGGTTGTTCTTAAGTAACTTTACTAGTTCCTTTAAATAATTGTGTACCTTTTGTTTAATTTTGTCTTCAAATGAACTTTTTTGTTCTTTCAATAATTAAGATTGCCACTTCGTAATTATAATGAACATCTCTCTTACATCTAGAATGCATTCTTACAAAAATGATATGATATCATTATCTTCCACCATTTGTTTGTTATCTATTACAGATTTATATATCATAGGGTTGATCACAATGTTCTATTCTTATTTTGTTTAATTTGAATAATAATTAAAAAAATCTTAGACCATGGTTTTAAGCCATATAGTATCCAAAGGGAAGGAAGCATGTTTTGGTGAAACTTAATATCAGTAGTCAATTGACAGGAGAGGTTGACTAATTTTATTTAGTTTTCTCCTTGAGATAGTAAATCACTAATTACAACTTTCAACACACATAAAACACATGCATCATCGTAATCGGAGTTTAGTTAGGCTACATTTATTTTGTTTGTGTAGAATTAATGTATTTTTCATACAAACATCTCTCACAATTTTCTTCTACAAGGTTACAATATGCTTTAATTGATTATTTAAGGGCTATTTATCATTGGAACAAATCCCTATATAGGAACAATGTCAAAATCATTAATTTTCAAAATATCATTTTTAATACCCACTTCTTATACACAAGCCTTTGAGTAAACTATCTCATTCAAAAGTATTTCCGATTTATATAACTCAGCCGCTGACAATAATGAAACGAAAATATTGTTATTCCTGTAACATCTACCACAAACAAATACGACATTATATTTGCTCTGTTGATTTTGTGATTAAAGTAATATTTTGAAAGTTAGTGATTTTTTTGTCCCATATTTGAAAATAGATTGTCTTTCTTTTTAATTTTTTTTACATTTTTTTATCTGGATATCATATAAACATCATAACTACTTTATGGTTAAAATTTTGTTTGACCTTAATCTATAATGTATCCAAATTAATAATTGTGTTTAACTTATGTGGTCTGTGTTATTTATTATTTTACTGTCACTTATTATTAAGCCATATACCTGGATAGAATATATCATTCTTATAGTTTGGGTGATATAATGCATATAGGAAATTCCAAAGTCTTTCTAATTTGGGAATAAGAGGTGAATAAGGAGAAATCCAAATATCAAGTCCAAAACTACATAACTTATAACATCCAAAACACTAATTTTAATTAGATAAAATTGTCTTAATTACATATTTTTTTAGAAATTTGATAATTAAAAATAGGTCTTTATATTAGTTTATACTATAGTAAATATTTATAGATTAAATTAATATCACTGTATTTCGATTTTGGTCATTTTACTGTATGTTGATTTTATTTCTTTAGTAAAATTTTACACCTTATCACTATATAATACGTTGGGATGTCATATCAACACATCATCATCACTTCACCTTTTTTTTTTTTTTTTTTTTTTGTTCAAAATCATCATCACTTCACCTATGTTAACTAATTCTCTCAAATGGCTCTCTCCGTATTTGCCTTTTCTTCTTACATAAATAAAACCCCTTCTATTAAATATTGCAAACCCACTTCTGTGTCTTCTACAAGAAACACCACTTGCACTGTAAGAGTTTTCTTTTACTTATTATATGGAGTTGCATACGATGAAAATAACTGCATAATATCAATGAGAAACCAAATCTGGTTCGTGTTTAGTTTGTGAAAAAGTTTCAGATCCTAAGAGAACACTTTACCGTTTTGTTTTGGTCTTGTTCAGTTAAAAGTAAAAGCAACACTTGAAGAGAAAGGTGAATATTATTCAAACAGACCACCAACTCCTTTACTGGACACAATCAACCATCCAATGCACATGAAAAACCTGTCCATCAAAGTATATATCTTAATCTAAAGCTTTTTGAACCTTGTATTGTCTCAAATATATCAAGGATGCATGCAATAATGAAAAAGTGTTTGTGCTTATTGGAATTTGGATTATGGATGTAGGAACTCAAAGTTCTTTCAGAAGAGTTGAGATCTGATGTTATCTTCAATGTTTCCAAAACTGAAGGACACTTGGGTTCAAATCTTGGTGTTGTTGAGCTCACTGTGGCCCTTCATTATATCTTCAATACTCCTCAAGATAAGATCCTTTGGGATGTTGGTCAATCAGGTTGGTTATTTCGTTGCAATCATAAGTGTTTTTTTCTTTATCTACCGTAGTATTTTTCTGACTTAATTGTTTTTGTCTTTTGATAGTCTTATCCTCACAAGATTCTAACGGGAAGAAGAGGAAAGATGAAGACACTAAGACAAACCAATGGCCTCTCCGGCTACACCAATCGAAGAGAGAGTGAGCATGACTCCTTTGGCACTGGACACAGTTCGACCATAATATCTGCAGGCTTAGGTAATCCTTCTTGTTATTTCCTTGTGAGACAAGACAGCAAGGAAACTTTACTTTTTCTTATGATTCTCAACGACAGCAAGTTATAACTACTTTAGGTCCTTTCTAATGTCCAAATTTTTTAAAATACAGGGATGGCTGTGGGAAGCGATTTGAAGGGGATGAACAACAGCGTGGTTGTGGTTATAGGCGATGGTGGTATGACAGCTGGACAAGCTTATGAAGCAATGCTGGCTACTTAGAATCCGACATGGTTGTGATTCTCAACGACAACAAGCAAGTCTCTTTGCCTACTGCTAATTTGGATGGACCAACTCCTCCGGTTGGAGCTTTAAGCAGGGCTCTTAGTACTTTACAGTCTAATCATCCTCTCAAGGAATTGAGAGAAGTTGTTAAGGCAAGTCATAAATTAATAATACTCATTTTGCTTGTGGAAATTATTTTATTCACAAAATAAAGTCTTATATGTGTTCTTTATAGGGAGTGAAGAAGCAGACTGGGGTATCAATGCACCAACTAGCTTCAAAGGTAGACGAGTATACTCGTGGCATGATTAGTGGAACGACTAGTTCAACACTGTTTGAAGAACTTGGTTTCTATTATATTGGTCCAGTTGATGGGCACAAACTAGATGATTTGGTCTGCATTCTAGAAAAGGTAAAGAGCACCAAAACCATAGGACCAGTTCTTATTCATGTGGTTACTGATAAAGGTCGTGGATATACCTACGCAGAGAGAGCTGATGACAAGTATCATGGTAAATAAAAATCAGTTACATAAATAACATGTTTTCTTGACTATACTGTGCATTATTGGATTGATCCATCTTTCTTCCTCTTGTGTTTCAGGAGTTTTGAAATTTGATCCAGCAAACAGTTCAAAAAAATTGCTAAGACTAAGTCTTACACTTCATGTTTTGTGGAGGCTTTGATTGCGGAAGCAGAGGCAGACAACGATGTTGTAGCCATTCATGCAGCCATGGGAGGTGGCACCATGTTGAATCGCTTCGAGAGCTGCTTTCCTACAAGGTGTTTCGATGTTGGCATAGCAGAACAACATGCAGTTACTTTCGCTGCCGGTCTTGCTTGCGAAGGACTTAAGCCCTTTTGTACAATATACTCGTCTTTCATGCAACGTGCTTATGACCAAGTAAAGTAACATATCCAAAAATTTAGAGTTCACGGTTATTGTGCTACGGTAGGTTGACTGAATTTAGTTTGTGTAGGTTGTACACGATGTTGATCTACAGAAACTTCCTGTGAGATTTGCAATAGATAGAGCAGGACTTATGGGAGCAGATGGTCCAACACATTGTGGAGCATATGATGTGACATATATGGCTTGTCTTCCAAACATGATCGTGATGGCTCCATCTGATGAAGCAGAGCTTTGTAACATGGTTGCAATGGCAGCAGCTATTGATGACCGACCTTCTTGCTTTCGATATCATAGAGGAAACGGTATTGGCGTGTCACTTCCTCCTGGAAACAAAGGTGTCCCTCTTCAGGTATATTTACTATATATAAAAAAAAGTTATGCATCCAAAACTTAACATTCAAGTTTTGATGTTTTGTGTTTTTCTTATTTCAAGATTGGAAAAGGAAGGATACTAAGGGAAGGCGAGAGGGTTGCACTTTTGGGCTATGGATCAGCCGTTCAGAGTTGTTTAGAGGCTGCTTCTATGCTAGGCAAACGTGGATTAAAGATAACTGTAGCGGATGCAAGATTTTGCAAACCATTAGATGTTGCTCTCATTCGTAACTTAGCTAAATCACACGAGGTTTTGATCACGGTTGAAGAAGGTTCGATTGGAGGATTTGGATCGCATGTGGTACAGTTTCTTGCACTTGACGGCCTTCTTGACGGAAAACTCAAGGTACATTTACATTTTGACACATTCTTAGTTTTCCATTAATTTGTGCCGTTTTGGTTTCTGAATTCAAATGTATTTTCATTTTGACAAAAGTGGAGACCAATGGTACTACCTGACCGGTATATCGAACACGGCTCACCAATGGATCAACTCGCTGAAGCTGGCCTCACAGCGTCTCACATTGCAGCCACTGCACTTAACTTAATGGGAACACCTAGAGAAGCCTTGTTTTATGAGTAATAAAATCTCCAACAGTGCACACAAAACAGTCTTCAATTCTATATGAGAGTGCTCTTTCTGGCAAGAAGCTATATCGAAAACAAAACCGGATTAGAAGAAGTAAACACTGCAGTTTTTATTTATTTAAACTTCTTAAATAAAGTAAGATAAGATCACTTATGTTTTTCAATCTTTCTCCTAAATAATTCATTAACATTCAAGAATGTTTTGTGTAGTACTCTTATGCCTCGTTTCAAACTAGGCTAAGAAATAGAACATATGGCTTTAGGGTTTTCATCGCTAAACATCATAAATTTCTCCATCTCCCTATAATTATTGTACCACTCATCACCTAAACCAATCGATTCCATATCAATCTCGAGAACGTTTTCATCCTCGGCGTCTTTACTAGACTCTTCATCTTTCTCTTCCTTGACTACAATCTTCGCTCTTTTGCCTGTCTTCTTCTTAAGTTTCTTCAACAACTTCTTCGGATCAATCTTACCCGTGACCACAACCTTGTGACTATTCATATCCGTCACAAACGTTTCAACTCCTATGAATTCACATATCATTCAAAATTAGAAAACTATTGCAAACAGGGATTGCGTAGAAGGAAACGTTACTTTGATTTGTACCTTTGAATTTTGAAATAACTCTAGCGATTTTTCTCTCGCATTCGTTGCAATGCATCGATATATTGATTTCGACGTCCATATACTACACAACGTAACCAAGACAATTGAAAACAAAATGACTGAAAACAGAGGATTAATAGAAAGGAAAGTGACAAGAACGTATATGATCATCTTACTTTGACATTGTCCTTTTTCTTTTCTTTCGTCATTGGTGGATCTCTCTCAATCGGTTGAAGGAGTTCTGACTATAATTTATGTCCGAAGCGACAAGAGTTGTCTCCGTGTCAAAAATGTCAATACTGTTTGTTTTTGAATTTTAACGATGCAGTGGCAGTTTAGATTTTGGATAGGAGTTATTGACGGTTCATACTGTTCATTATTATTTTCTTGTACTTATTGGATTGAGGTATTTAATAAATTAACAGATGATACTAATGAATTTTAGTTATTGCCTCTAATTTTCATCAAATCTTCTAAAATGCCTAATCCGGTTATCTGCATTACCATAACTACACCGTTTTTGTTTTTCTCTCATATATATTCATTAAGCTTAGTGCCTTAGTGGATTAAACAAACAAATACCACCGTGTTGTAGCCACAATTTACTTGCTAATTAAGCCATTGCTTTATTGCTTACATAAAAGTGAAGTGACCTTAGTGCAGTGGCAGGAGGTAAGTCCATTTGTAGAAGGCACCATCACACCCGAGATCGTGTCTCGGTTCCTACGAATGTAGGAATTTGGCTAATGGGCTGGCCAGTTGTGGTCCAATGGTTGACAAAAAAAAAAAAAAAAAAAGTGATACTAAAAAAAAAATCAACATGAGCATATTACCGATATGTACATATAAATATCATTTTCATTTACATAGATATTGACATATTGTTTACCAAAAAAAACATTCCAAAAAACCAACTTAAAACTTTACTTTGTTCATTTATGAATTAAACATAGTAAAGTATATTGCATACATGATGAAATCAGCGGCTATGTTTGTTTTACTAATTAAGAACGAAAACGGGAGGAGGTGATGCTCTTAAACCAACTGAACTGATAAACCGATATTTTTGATTTACTAATTAATTAACTGATTCGCTAAGTCGTCGTCCCACCAAATCAACTGACTAGAAAAAAGAAAACAAAATTGTGTTTGATATTCGTTTTGAGTTTCTTAAACAACTATTTTAACGTGATTTGATTTGAATATTGATTCATATATAATCATTGTTAGCTAAAAATACAAGCAATCTATAATATTTTAAAAATATTTACTTAATAATTTATTATATATTGTAAATGTTTGATTCAACTTTTAGAATAAGATTTGGTTTGATTTGATAATTTATATATTAGTAGAAATATTATTATATATCCATTATATAGCACACAATCTAAACTGTTTTTTTTTTTTTTTTGGGTACAAAAACAACCTAAACTGTTTTAGTATTATAAACCCTGTTTCTTTGCTTGGGTATGTGCATAATCCCCCATAAACCTTAATAATTAAATTAATATCTCCGATCCATCTCCCAAAATGGAGATAAGTTTTCGCTTTAATGAAGCAAATGCACCCATCACAATTAACGTTCCGGCTAATGTTGGTTTAATTTTAGAATTAACGTTAAACCTGTAGGCGGACTCGTACCACCCGCTGGTGGAGGAGTAAACGTTAATGGAGCGAATGTTCATCCTCTGGCTGGTGGAGTTGAACAAGTAAAGGATGAGTGTATCAAAAGCAGAAACCACTAGTAAGTTCCCTGATCCATCTTTGAAAACGGCTAACACTAGAGTGTTTTTTGATATGACCGTGGGCGGCAAACCGGCTGGTCGGATCGTGATGGAGCTCTTTGCCGATACCACCCCGCGTACGGCGGAGAACTTCAGGGCCCTATGTACGGGAGAGAAAGGAATGGGTAAGTTTGGTAAGCCACTCCACTACAAGGGATCAACCATCTACAGTGCATGTGCTCCCTGATCATATGTTCTGTGGAGGAGATATCACTGATGGTGACGGATCCGGAGGAGAATCAATCTATGGCGATAGATTTTTCGAGGATGAGAACTTCATAAGGCAGCATACCGGTCCAGGTTTCATTTCCATGGAGAGCCGTGGTCCAGGCACCAGCGGATCTCTCTGTTCTTGATCGGCATGAGGGAGGACAAGAATCTCGGCTTGGAGGCCGTTGTATTCGGCCAAGTTGTTGAAGGATTGGATGTGCTCAAGACCATTGACAAAGAGGTCAGTACTCCTAACTGCGAGCCTTCCAAGCCTGTGGTGGTCGCCGACTGCGGTCAAATCTCATAGAACGCGTTTGTTTAATTTCTTCTTTTGGTCTTGCGTTTGGTTAGTTTGTGTTTCTATCGAGTTTAGGCCACTGAATAATCTTTTTGCTAGCATTGATGATGATGATATTTTATCATCTCGTTGGAATAAAAAAATCAGAAAAACCTGTTTAAACCTTATTATCACAGGTTGCTATATATATAGCAAAGCTTTGAGAATCCAACTTATTATTCATAATGACTGTAACTCAAACCCCAGCTCTCGTAATAAAAGGGAAATGATACAAAATTTCAAACGACTTTAGAGAAGAGTAAAATGTATCACGCAGATTATATAATTTACACTCTTTGAAGCCAAAGACAACAACATGTTACATGTACAGCAACTTTCTAATCTAATCTAAAACAGAGCTGATATATCATATAAGAGTTTGATTGCATTTCCTCTTTCACCCGCTACGACGTTGGAACTTGCCTTTTACGTCTTTAATCCATATTGTTGACCGTGTTCTCCTCACATTCTCTGTGAAGAGACGGTACCTAACACAATTCAGAAGAAAGCAGTCATGAATGAGATGACACAAAACTAAACTTAATTCTATAAACATGAAAATATCTTGTCAAATAAGAATACTCACCTCTCGTACTCAAGTCTTTGAGTAACTATCCCATTTAAAATTAACTCCGAGCTATACACCTCAGTTCCTGGGGAAAAGGAAACAAAAAAAAAACTATTATTTCCGGTGACATATACACATACATATGCAGACGTCATATTGACCCAAACTCCAACTCACCTCTCTCTAGAAACGGTATGCAGATAGCGCGATCCTCTTCACATGATAAGACCAAAAGATTCTCTGGGACTTTATCTTTGCTCAGGGTAGATCTTCCGAGTCTTTGTAAAGGCTGGCATTAGTTTCATTATGGATCAGTTTGGTTGGCGGGGAGAAACAGTTATGAAGACTGGTTTAATTTCATACACAAGAAAGTGTAAACAGGCAAAGAAATGATTACCAGTCCATGAACTGCTTTAACCAAAGTCGTGATTGTGTTTAAACCAGGCTTTGTATTTGGGGTGATAAAAACTCTTCTCCCCTAAAGTAGTGTAAAAATGATAAGTCGAAAAGGGAGAACAAACGATGTGAAATAGAGGAACTGGAATCACAAGAATATTAGATACCTGAAGTAGCGGAAGCTGGCGTGCACGAGCCAAAGAAACTCCCATGTTGAAAGAGAACTCCTTCTCCTTCTGTATATCTCTGAGTATATACGGATCCTCGTCAACGTATATGTTTACTTGATTGATGCTTTCAAGCCATTGCGTTGTGACCACTGGCTTGCCTGACGCGATTGCCTCTAGCATGTTCCTCGTGCGCGTAAAGTTATCAGCAATAAAGTGTGTTGCCTCCTCCATGGAAGAAGCTTCCGAGATATCAAACTTAGCCAAAATCTGTTGAGCACATGCAAGATTGTTAGAGGTTTACTTTGTTTAGAAGTCTTTAGTTAATGTAAAACTAAAAATTGAGTACAAGTTGAATATATAAAAAGCAAGGTATAAGGTCAGTAGGTCACATAATCGACGTTAAGGTATAAAACCAAATTTATACCTTCTTCTGATGTTTGGTCACATCTTCATCAAGATGCTGGCTGAATAAGACACATACACTACCCAAATCTCTTCTCTTTCTAGTACTCTTTGTCACAGAGATAGGTTCCAATAATGGTATGGTTAAGCTACGAAATTCCCTTGTAGTGCGTGATGTAACTGAATCCTTACAAGAAAGTCTATGATACTCGTCACCCATGCATATAGGCGATACATTAGTTGAAGGCATCTTAGACTTAACTGGAGTATCAAAAGAGGCATCTGAACTCCTCCCTGCCTCATCAACCTGATCTTGCAAAAGACGAGTTGATCTTCTCCGCTTGGGATAATTCAACACCTCAGCTTCATGAAGAGTATTTTCACTTTTTGAATACGTATCCCTATTCTTCTCAAAAGACTTAGCAGGAATTGATCTAGCCTTCTTGGTTTTTATATTCAATGACTCAACATTACTTTCCACAGCTTGAATCCCCTTAATCCTCTTGGATTTTCTGGTAACGACTCCACAAGTAGAAATGTCTCCTTCCAGTGACAATTTCTTACCTATTAGATTGTTTAGCTCAGGATCAGTTCCCCTGCCGTCCCCAGAGTACAGAGCATTCATCACTTCAGCAGCCATTTGTGTATCAGGGCCTGCTTCTGCCCCTTCATGCCTATCAGACATTTTTATATCACTTTCCTTGGAAACTTCATCTAAACTGACAACAAGATTCTTTTTAGTTTTTCGTGAAGCAGTCTGGACCTTCCTACTTTTCCAGCAGGATGGACCTTCTTTATCAAGCTGGTCACCCTTTGAAGACCCTTCGATATTCTGACTAGCCTTCTTCATTCTTTTTTTCAACAATTCATCTTTACTCATAGCCTGAATCCTCTTAGCTCCCCTCGATTGTCTAGTAACGACTCCACCGGGCGAATATCCTCTTTCTTCTCCCGGTGACAGCTTCTTTCCTGTAAGACAACTCGCCTCAGAATCAAACTTGCTACGGTCTCCAGGGCACTGATCATCCATCGCTTGATCAGCCACTTGTGTATCATTCCCCAAACCAACCGCTTCACGAACTTCATCTACCTCTTTGCCAAGATTCTTTTTAGCAGCCTGGATATTCTTTCGGCTCCTAGTCACTCTATGCTGCAACAGTTTGGAATCAGAACGAGTCTTCATACTATGACTTTCATGTATCAGTTCTCTTTTCTGTTCTCTAGGCAAGGTAGAAAATTCCCGTCCTTTACTTGCAACGCCAAAGAATTCATCTTTTCTTCTACGATAGATATCACCTCCTCCTTCATCCTCACGATTATCATCCCAGTCGAAAATACAGTTTCCAACAGCTCCGCTTTTGTAACTTAATTTCTTTGCTAATTCTTGTGGGCCTTTAAAAACCGGAACACATTTTGACTTTTCTTCTGTTCTCCTTCCACAGTCCGCTTCAACTTCAAAACCAAACTCTAGACGGGCCTCACTAATGAGCTTATCAACCAAGTTAAGAGCACTGGCCTGGGATGCCTCACCAGGTTCTTGAGAGTCAATATAACTCAAATTCCCGAGATCTACCTCGTTATCAACAGAATGGGAATTTTCATCAGGCAAATCCTCCACGAAAAGCTTCCTCGCTGTTCTGTTTCCTGTGCGTAAGTCATTTTTCTTTTCAGCAAATATACTGGTAAGAGATTCCTGATTCCCTACTTCTCCAACACTGTTGGGGGTCTTTTGGTTTGCAACACGAGCTGCCACAGCAGAAGCACGAAAAGCTGCTGAACGAACTGAAGCGAACCTTGCCACCTTTTTGCCTGGTAAAAGAAAAAAATGGTCAATGATAAAAGTGAAATGAGAGAGGAAACTTCAAATGCTTCAGAAATGTTGAAAATATTATAGACAAATAAAATAAGTTGGGAAGAATGTAAGGCTAGTCTAAAAAGACTACAGTACTAATGGTTTGTTATAAAGCACAGGAAAACAAGACTACCTTACAAGTAAGAATTCATCCTCAAGAAGGGGTACAAGATTACATGAACATTAACAATGGGGTCACTAAACTATAAACAAAAACATGCTGGTTCTTACAACTGACGAAGAATACCTCTCATGCTTGGAGGTTGGTAAGCAACTAAGGTAAGGTAAAGACATTTTGACAAAAGAAACACATACTGAACCCAAGTAGCCAACTTAAAATCTCTAACTAGAAGTAAAAGGAGAACAGAAACTTACCAGAAATCCCATGTTCATTCGATCCAACCTTTCCATTAGCATCCGGCCTGTTCTCTTCACTAAATAAAACAGTTTCACCTTTACTACACTGGTCACCACTGTCGTCAAAGAGCACACTATCATCTTCCAAGACGGCAGTAACATCATCATCACTATCAGCAACAACCTCATCATCAAAACGATCCAAAACCTGTGTAGCCAAACCATCAGAAGCATCGAGTAACTGAGTCCCTTCTACAAAAAGCTCTTGTTCTTGGGCTTCAAAAACCAAATCAACTGCTTGAGTTTCACCACAGAGAAGAAACTCGTCATTATCACAATCAGCATCAATGACCTGAGTGTCCATATACTGTTCATTAATCCAAGCATCGTCCTCAAAAGGTTGTGTTTTATCATAATCCCCAAGCAAGCTATCTTTATCTTCCCCTACGAAGATTCACAACAAATCAATCAAAAACACACAGAAAAATCAGATTTTGTTGTTTATAAATCCCATTAACAGTTAAAAAACCTCATACCCAAACTCTTAATTGAAATTGAGAACACAAAAAATCAGAGCTTTTGATAAACCCTAAAGAGATCCATAAGTAAGATAAAATTTACCAGAATCAGAAGGGGAAGAGGGATTAGAATCAATCGGCTGGGTCTCTATCTCCGCTGAAAAGTCATTATCTGCTTTAGCCATTACGATTCATCCACCGACGACGATAATCCAATTCGACGGGATTGGTTTCTCTCTCACGGCGATGTAATTACGAATGATTTAGAGGAGAATTTGCGATTTCAATGTAAGATCCCCAAAAGTGAGAAGAAGACAGTGAGTGTATTAAGGCGCGTAAAAGTGTCTCTTTTAGGGTTCTCGCGGCGGGGGAGTGTGAAACTACCTAATTTGGAGGGAAATTACATTACTAATATATATATAGTCATAATTGTAGTAATCTAACAAAAACGGGCGTTTGGTCTAGTGGTATGATTCTCGCTTAGGGTGCGAGAGGTCCCGAGTTCAATTCTCGGAACGCCCCCAATCTTTTTTTAATGAGAATATTTTTGTAATTTCCATCAAACAGTAATAATAGTATCTGTAACGAGTAGATTTTTTATTCTTGTATAAATATAAAACATGTTTGATTTATAAACATATCGAGTATTTTTAGGTAACTAAATAGTATATAGACTCAGGTCAAAACTAGTGAGCTAAACCCTGGGGATTTCTCAAGACCCCTTTTCTCCATTTCTACTCTCAACATTTCAGATGTTTCCCATCTCTCAGCGTGTGCATATAAGTTCGATATCGACACAAGATGGTTTTCCCTTTCCTCGTTTGTTATGGTTCCCATACTCTCGATCACCTTCATTACTTGTTCAGCCATTTCTGTATCCATATGAACCTTGCATGCACTTAGTAAAGCTCCCAAGACTGTATCGTTCGGTTTCATTGGCATTTCTCTTATCAATCCGTAAGCTTCTTTCAGTTTCCCCGAGCGTCCTAAGAGATGAATCAAACATCCGAAATGTTTCATATTTGGTTTCACATCTTTTTCCGTCATCTCCAAGAATATTTTCAGACCTTCCATTAAAAACCCTCCGTGTGCACAAGCAGTGAGAACCGCCATAAATGTGATCTCGTCAGGCTTTGTGTCTAAACTCTCCATAGTTCTGAACATCTCTAAAGCTTCTTTGCCTTTCCCATGAATGGCGAGACATGAGATCATAGAGTTCCAGCACGCTACACTTCTCTGACTTAACGACTCAAACACTGATGTCGCATTCTCTAGATCCCCACATTTAGCATACATATCGATCAACGCATTTGAAACAAACTCATTAAGTTGGATTCCTTTATAACTAATCAGAGAGTGAATTTCTCTGCCAACATCAAGACGACCAGATTGAGCACAAGCAGATAATACACTTGAAACCGTTACCACATCCGGTTCATACCCTTCACTTTGCATCTTATGGTAAGCATCAATAGCATCATCAGAGTACCCATTCTGTGCATAACCAGTGATCAGAGTGTTCCAAATCACCAAATCACAAGACAAAACTCGATAAAAAACAGCAGTAGCCTCACACACAGCACCTATCCTAAAATACCCTGAGATCATCAATGACCATACAAACGAGTTCTTCTCCGGTATATCCTCAAAAAACATCCTTGCATCCTCCATTTCTCGATTACTAACGTAAACTCCAAGCATCACGGACCAAGCCTTCACATTCTTTAGCTCTATAGGCATTCTCTCAAACAATTCTCTAGCTTTCTCAATCTCTTTCCTCTTCCCATACCCTTTCATCATCTCGATCCAAGTCACCGTATTTCTACAAACCGGTATCTCTTCAAACAACCCACTAGCCGAAACTTCATCACCGTTACTCATATACCCACCGATCATAGCGTTCCAAGTAGCCACGTTTCTCTCAGACATTTCGTCAAACACCTTACGTGCAGAAATTACACATCCCCATTTCCCATACATATAGATCATAGAGGTTCCCACCATAACATCTGAACGTACACCGAATTTGATTGATTCAGAATGCAACAGCTTCCCAAGAACAACACGTGGGACAACGCAAGCACACGCCTTTAAAATCAAGGGAACCCATCCGGGAAAGTATACTCCTTTACTGCGTATTCCTTGGTACAGAACCAGAGCTTGTTTTGGTGATCCTCTGGATATATGATTCTTTATAACATTTGACACATGAAACTCACCTAACGATATATGTTCCTCCAAATTCATTACCAAACACTCTTCGCTAGTCTTGTAATATTATTATTGATGCACTTGTACACTTTCAAGGAAACGAGAGTTTATCTTTTTTTCTTCTAATTTTCGTTATTTGAGTGAGGCTACAAAAAGGCAACTGTTGTCAGTTTGGGCCTGAGCCCTAATGAACAAGGAAGGGTTGTCGTAAAAATTGCAAGGAACTGTAATAGCTGCCCTGATATGGTCTAATAGCTGCGGTCAAATGGATCATCATCCAAATCCAATCAGCAGCTGATAAGAGCTACATTTTTGTTTAACTCATCTAAATCCAAGCTCACTCTCAAACCCGAGGTTACCAAAGCATTGACCATTGCAGCGATGTCAGATTTCAGCGAAGCTACCACAGCCTGTTTTATACAAGTAACATAAAGGAGACAATTGTTTAGGTTACAAGCTCTTGGTTTCGCGTATACATAAAAAGTGATATTTGAATGGCCTACTCAGAGAGAGAATTCTACCTTTTTATCTTCTTCATTTTGGTGCTTGATAACGTCCACTGGCCACTCGTTTACCAGCTTCTTGAATTCAGCCTCAAGTGATGACTTCTTCTCATCAGGATATGCCTGTGAAGAATATACATAACGTATTTAAGAAAGTTTTTGATCCTCGAATCAAGACAACCAGGTTCTGCTCACACCTGACAGATAATTTGGATGACAGCAGCAGCTTCTTTGGGTTTATGTTCTAGCAGAAAACCCTGAGAGAGAGAGAGAGAGAGAGAGAGCAAAAGTTTCAAGGACAATCCCAAAATTTGGTTCTAATAAATATGAACAGGAGTGATTATGCCCATATTCATAACAAGATGGAATGCATTAAGAACTGTTTTACCTTTGCACACGAAAAAGCCCCGGAAAGGGTGTGCTGAGTGTAAATCTCAGATCTCAATTTATCAACATTCCATAACGACTCTGTGTCTCCTATAAATCAAGAGTACAATAAAACCTAAGAATACTGACATCCAAATCATATAGGAAATCTTTTACAAGTCGAATTGTGTTCTGCTCTGTTTCAATTTTCTTGCTAACAACTAAAGTTTTGTCTGTTCTATTGCTAGTTGCATTATTACCAGTAACGCAGCCTAAATCCCATTTGGAGTCAGGTCATTCATGAGATTAGATAGATGAAAAGAAATCATACTTCTTGGGTCCATTTTACCAACTTTGCTACCAAAATTTATCTGTTTTGCCAATACCTATAGATATCGCAACAGTTAAGTAGCCTATCCCAAAACACCAAAGGAAGGCATATGATAGGCTATATCTCGTTTGATGTTTAGGTAGACATATCTGAAGACCACTTCAAGTAAAAATTACGGAATGGTTGTAACAAACTCTATACCAAGAAAGTACAACTAAGGAAACCAACTACACTGAATGTACCTCTTTTGGCAGCAAATTCCATCCAGACATCAAATGTGATCTTCCTGAGCTTGACTCCAGCTCTGCAGAATTTCTTCGAGTACTTAGCTAATAGATCCCAGTTATCTGTATCATGACAGATCCTGCAAACATTCAGTTGAAGTTTCATTGCATGACATTTTGATACTAAAGCTATTTGAGTTAATGAGTCATGGAAATCGGAACAACACATGTATTTCAACTACTTTCAAGGAAATATGAGTAACAAAATTAATCTACACACCTGAAAACTAAATCCGCTGTCCCAGGTTGTAAAGGCAGATTACTCCTTTTTATGAGTTTCATTACTTCGTCCATTAGTCTGGCATCCTTATGCTCTAATGCATATGACTACAAGAAACCAGCGAACATCAATTTTGGTGTGCCAAAGAGACAACTAACCAACTTATGTACTTGCAATACCAGTAAATGGTGTGCAGATGCAACACTAGGAGTCAAACCGTGAACGTTGTGTTTCCAAAGAGCCCTTTTACCTGCGGTCATAATTATAATAGCTATATTAGCATTGACATTTTCTCAGAACAACTAGGAAAAGAAAAATCAACAGCAGTTTAGGAGTGAAAAATCTTAAATAAGGTGAAGCAAAAAGTAACTCTGCATAGTAAAAGGTTATGGATTATTACCATGGTTAATTGCCCCCACACTTACACAAGTCTTAGCTACTTGCCGGCATAGATTGCAATTAAAGTTTTCATGAATACGAAGATTGGACAATCTCTACAATCCAAACATATAAAAGCATGAATTAAAAAGCTTTAAACTCAGACTTAACAGTGAGAAAAAGGAACACACAGAAGGGAGAAGAAATAAAAGGCACTCACAAATCTCCGTAGATTCTGCAGAACGTCAAACAGAAAACTAATGTCATCCTCGTTCCGACAGTTCTCAATCAATGACCACAACCAAGCATTAGGAGGCATCGATCTCTTGACATTTACAGAATCAAGTATTTTACCATGTAATTCCTTGACAGCCTCTGCACACAGACAGCTAAATTCGATCGGGAAAAAATTCAAACTAGCTCTCGAAAGCCATTACAAAATAAAAGCGTCCAAAATTAGCAACCTGTAGGATTCTCGACATGTTTTGCTTCAGAGGAAAAGTTTGCTCTTGACATCATCAACCCTGTCATAGGTGATTGAGCGTACAACTGATTGCAAGTATCCATCCCTGCAAAGCATTTTCATCTAAAATATAACTAACCAAGTTGCAACGAACGAGCCTATACTCTCTACTGTAAAATCTTATGCCACAAACTAAGAGATTTCAGAGTTACTAGAAATCTTATTGCAAAGATGTATGTTCCTCAGAAGAATAAAAACACACTATAAACTTCCCTATCTGCTTAACTCTCTTACTTCATTAAAACTTGTATCCAGTTCAATGTAGAACTCCTTCTACATTATAAACCATGTCTATACACAGTGAAAATTTGACAGCACTAACAAGTCAGGAAACGTCTAAATCAAGACAAATCTAATCTCAGGCACTAACAAGTCAGGAAACGTCTAAATCAATACAAATCTAATATCAGGCATACAAGCCTAACGAGGTGAAACTCTCATAAAGCAAAAGTTCCCATTTTGAGAGCTACAGAGAAGGAACCTGGGAATACAGAGTGGGAAAGTGATCGATGGCTCGGCCATTGAAGAACATGAGACGAATTGGATACAAATCTCAAATCAGCCTCGAGGAGAGCCAGTGGTTTCAAAACCTTAGCGATCTTACGAGAGTGCGATAGATATTGCATGATGACTTGGGGATCGATCAGTAGTGGCACAAGAACAGTCTCTCTTGACGCAACAAGAACTCAGTATTTTAGGGTTTTACGGATTTTGGCCCCAATTAATTGGTATTCTGGTAAAACACCCCATACTTGTTTTTTCTTAACAAATGACCCCGTTATTTCTCGCATCCTCTCTCGTTAGAGAGGTGGCAAAAGGCAGAACACACATATGTATTGACATATCCAAGAGAAAAAGACCCAAATAACTACTACTACTACTCGGATCTAGGCTTAATCATGTTGGGGGTTTTCGAAAAAGACACTATCATGCACGTATGTGTTGTTTAATAGAATACATTTGAAAAATATCCTCTATGTTTTTTATTCTTGTAAGAACTAATTTCTTCTAACTTTACTATTAGATAAACCTCTTTAAAATATCGTACATTTGCTTTCTTTTGTGAATGTTTAAATTCTCAAGGATCATGAGAATAGTATACCCGGCCCGTAGGTGAAAATTGAAAAAACCAATACAAAATCGAGGAAATAAAAATGATAATTAAAGGTTAACGGGGCTATAAACCTATAACATATGAATAATCAATCGATATTAGTTTTATAAGTTCTTGTTGCTCAATTTTATCGCATATTATGATTATTATTTTATATTTTTATATATAAATTAAAGTCTATATTACAATATCGACACGAAATAATTGGTTTGGTTATGGGGACGTCAAATCGGTAATGAGATTGTAACAAGTGGTGTGATCTATCTATGTTTATCCTTGGAAGAATCGATCGCTTTATCATCCAACAGGCCCATTCATGAATGGTCACGTTATCATCTCAATTTGTCATCATATTCCCTTGATTATGATCCTATTCCAACACACAGAATCGAGGAATATATACCTTTTTTATATAGTTAAAAATGAGATAAAGCTCGATCTACACATGCGTATTAATGCATCATTGTTCAATTTGGTGCTATTCAGGACAATGATATGGATTTGTGTTACTTGTGTAAGAACGTTAAAGACTTTCGACAACGTTAACAACATCGTTTCCTATTTTATAATAGAGAAAACAAAATATAGGATTTACCGACCACGGCTTCGTCTAGAGACTTGTAGATGATGACTAGTATCTTATTCTTTTGGTGTTGGAAAAACAATATTTTTTCAGGCGATTTTTAATTTAAAATATTGGTCCCATACTAGTGAATTTCAAATTGCAAAATGTCAACTCCGAAACTATAGTTTAAAAAAAAAAAAACGAATTTTCGAGTAGGTGAACATATATGAAGAATATATCTATATATATAGCTAGATGCGTCATGCTCATATTATGTCCCATACAAGTGAATTCACATATATGACGATTTATCCTTCAGGAGGTCCCAAAGATCCTCCACTAGTTTTGTAGCGTGATTTATCTGACTGATCTTTTTAGAATATTACTAATCATCCACGGTTTCGGTTACATCCGATTTCTGATTACATCAGCTTTAGTTTCGATTCAAAGTTAGGATGATAAAAGAGAGAGATATATATAGTCTTTTGAGCCAATGAATCACCAACATACAGAATGTTACATCCAAATTAATTCGTATCAAATTTTAGATTACTAGTTTCGAGAATCAAAGTGAGAACCGTGTAGTACTTCATATTCTATAAATAAATATAGTAGTACAAAGGGTAGAAACTAATGAAGTACAAAAAAAAAAAGAAGAAGTAAAAACTGATACTTTGTTTTCTATATGATAAAATATTTTTTTTAAAATGTATATTGCGATGGAGCTCTTGGTCTTACGGCCAATTTTTGGCCAATTCATCATCAATGGTTGTGGCTATATTGGTTTTGGTAATTACAACAAACTACGTACGTATATATATTGGATCAAAATATGAAATGATGATCGTCAATTCAAATTTTACCATTTAACGTGGATGAGAATGACACACTAAACCAATAGTAGCTAGCTACTTGAGGAATTTTGCAGATGACGTGGTTATTGGTTAAGTATGCCTCAAGTACAACAATGGTCACGTCGCAACTTGCATCATTGCCGTACGGTTCCTTATGTTTGTATTATTTGGCTCCTTTGATATCTCAAGAGTCACAAACGAATTCTGTGTCCCATCATCTTATTAAGAATATGAACTGTTTTGTTATAGTAAACCCAACATGCAATTATACAAGAACCAAATGGATGGACGTAACTGAGAGAGTGCATGGACTGTGAACGCAAACGAACTCTTTCATAGTTACTTTATAAAAAGTAGTAACCCATTTGTTAATCTACTTTGAATTTGGGTTTCTATATAGTTCAGCATTTGTCATAAATGGCTACGTAAACCTCCCTGCGGCAAGAAAGTGATGATGTCGATATATAAGAATCAATGCATAGTTGACATTCCCTGTACACGTAATAGTGATCCCCAAAAATATTGGAATTTTTTCTCTTCATACATCATCATGATCACAAGTTATTACAATATGCATATCTCAAAATCTCTATTCTCTTCACTCTCTTACTCATATTTTGTCAACTCTCGAGAATCATATCATCTGCTTCTCTTATCCACAATCTAACTTCCCACAAATTAAGATTCTCCCCTTTATCGTTGCACCCATCATTAATTCAAGATACGGCCTCTATTCAAAAAGATTACATGCGAGCTAGTATGTGTATATATAGAGTTCCAAAACTCACCTCTCCAACACAAACTCATCAACACAAAAACTCCAATAGCTTCTAAGAAAAGACATTTATAGATATTAAAAGAGTAATTAATACTATCTATACAAATGGATGTGGTAGCAAGATTAGCGTCGCAAAGAGCAGTGGTGATATTCAGCAAGAGTACGTGTTGCATGTCTCATGCAATTAAACGGCTGTTTTACGAGCAAGGCGTGAGCCCGGCGATTGTAGAGATCGATCAAGACATGTACGGGAAAGACATCGAGTGGGCCTTGGCCCGTTTAGGCTGCAGCCCTACGGTTCCTGCGGTTTTTGTCGGAGGGAAGTTCGTAGGAACGGCCAATACCGTCATGACTCTGCATCTCAGTGGGTCACTGAAAATGTTGCTCAAGGATGCTGGTGCTTTGTGGCTTTAACACTTATTAGTTGATGTTTATTGAGAGTTTTATATTATATATCATCTTTACTTTGACCTTTGAAAGTCTCTTCACTTTATGTATGTTTAATTAAGGCATATGTGAAGAACTACTTTGTATGTGTCTATGTGAGGGTTGATTTAATGATTAACTCTAACCCATTTTGGACATAAATCTTTGTCTTATTTTCCACTAGTTACAAGTTAATTTCTTAGGTATAATTTCTCAAGTAGGAATCATCTTACATATAATTACTTAAGGAGATAGAAGAGCTAAAATTTAAGATAAGCTTTTTTGTAAGTATGTTCATATAGCGAGTTTTTGAAAACAAATCAAAACGGAAAAAATTCTTGTTGGACTGCATGTAAAAACCACACATGTTAAATTTATTATATGGAGGAATATCATTAGTTTTTCAAAGAGAACTATTGGTGAGGATGTTTGGGTATCATCCGGCCCAAAAATAATATGTTTATTTTTATCTGTGTTTAGGTACCATCCGGCCCATAAGATAATTTATTTACTTTTATCGGTATTTAAGTACCATCCGGCCCATAAGAAAATATATTTGTTTGTTTTACTTGGATTAGAACGCTTCAAAAACGATACCACGTGTTATGTCATCTTATCTTTAAGTAAAGATTACCTCCAATCATAAGTACTGAAATAGTGATTAGAGAAGATTCGGAATAGTCAAGCTGGTCAATTGATTTCAAAACTCTATTTTTTCAAAATCGTAATATATTTAGTGATTAGATTTCTTACCATGTAAACAACAATTCTCAAATAATAGTATACACTGAACAATGAGCTATCACTGAATCTCTGTTATATATATAGATTGTCTTGTATCCCAAATGATATATTACAGTTGAATCATATTGGCTTTGGTTTCTGAACATCTTTGAGAAAGGTATGTGATTTTCTTTATCCTTTGAGTAGATGATAATTTATTTTTGTGATTTTCAGTTAACACTAGTGTCACTGTTGTTTCACTATAATTTTTGTTTTAAGTGAATGTTTGTAACTTTTTTTGTTCTAAACCATGAACGTTTGAAATTTAACAGAAAAAAACTAGATAAGATCTTATAATCATTTTGAGATTATGCTTGTTTCTGGAATTTTTTTTTGGATTTAGTTTTGCATTTCGATATATTTAATCGATTAATTGTCACCTACTCCCTCCGTTTCAAAATATAAGATGTTTTAGAGAAATTTGTTGTTTCATAATATATGATGTTTTCAAGTTTCTATGCAACTTTTAGATTAGTTTAATATTTTATATTATGCAGTATTGGTTTTGATTGGTTGAACTTGTTAAAAGTAAAAGCTTCTTAAACTGCGTGCTTTAGTTAAAACATCATATATTTTGAAACGGAGGGAGTATTTGATATGTAGTTTGGGATGTTGAATGTTAGTGAAACCAAAACAATTGAAGTGAGCAATTATATGTTTATATGTTGTTTTTTTTTTTCCCCCTTGTAGAGACAGTGACAGATTTTGGTGATGTTGAAGCTTAACACAATGATGATGATTGCGGCTGCATTTGGGATCATAGCGATTATATTCGCACTTTTCTGGATTTGCAGAGTACTCTGTTATGACAACAAAAATTCCCGTAACGATTCAACCATTACGAGAGAAGTTGGTAAGTCTAATCACTTTATATATATACATTTGATGTTTGGTATGTAGTATTTGTAACTACAGATTTTAGCTGGAACTCTTATTTTTCAAGTGTAATTATAAAAGATGAAAGCTTTTAAAGTCTTTAGAATATATCTCTTCTATTGGATTTATTCTTTAAATATTTAACGTTTTAGTTGATTTGGAAGTGTTACATATTGATATAATTACACCTTTTGATATGCTCATATAAGAAATTATATTTATTGATAAATTCAAAAAAAAAAAATTATATTTATTGATGGTCATGTAATTCACATGTAGAGGTGGTGCCTGAATACGTGATTGACTTCCCGTCGGAGGAAATGATGCATGAAGGCCTGACTGAGTTCACGTTGGAGGAAGTGAGGCAAGCAACGAACGATTATGACCTGGATAATATTATCGGGTTTGGATGTTATGGACATGTTTATAGTGGGCTGATCGGAGACATGCCTGTTGTGATCAAAACGGGGATTGGTTATTCCCATCCTACATTCTTGGCTGAGGTACACACATAAACAAAATTTTGTTGACTTCACTGTAAATAATTTTTGTGGCATATATATCTAGATATATAATTTGTGTGTTTGGATCTCAGGTTTCTTACATGTCGTCTAGAACACAACATAGTAATGTGGTTAATCTTGTCGGCTATTGTTACAAAGAAGGTCAGTACGAAGTGCTCGTCTATGAGTATTTGATCAACGGTAACCTGCAAGATTATCTAAAAGGTTCGCAATACATGCATCATAGTGAACTCTTAAAATTTAGTCCATATATACATGGTTTTTATGTGACCATCTCTCTATTGGTCATTGAGTAGAACATGCTGATTTAACATTCAAGCAAAGGGTATCTATAGCTCTTGGAGCAGCCAAAGGTAAATCAAGATGGATGATCCAATTTGTTTATTTTTTTTTTACTTTTTTTTTGTAAAAAAGTTTCAAGTCTCTCCTTCTTTGAATGTATAGGGTTGCAACACTTGCACAACTTGAGCCCTCCATTACAACACAAAAGGTTTAAAACGAACAAAGTTTTGCTTGATGCTTACCTCAATGCCAAGGTTTCAGATGCGGGAATGTTGGGATTTGTTCAAGAATTACCTGTTGCTCGTTTGCTCTTCGATAATGATAAGTACGTACAAATTCACTTACGATAAAATAAGTTACATCATTCATCTTAAGAGATATATGTTCTAATAATGAATACATGATTTTTATCCTTTTCTATAGAGGTGGTTCAGAGGAAACTGTTGACGTGTACTGCTTCGGGTTGTTCCTTCTAGAGCTTTTCACCGGTGAAGAACCAGAGGAGTTAAAATCAAACGTGGACACTTTTCTATGGGTACGTAATCATGAAACAAAAAAACTCATGATCTCTAATATCTTTCTCCAAATTAATATAAATCTCGACACTCTATATTTATACGTAGTTAAAACTCGTTTGTTTGGAAAATGTATATTGTGGAATGTGTAGATAGGTCAGCGGATATGGTCAGACACAATGACCGATGAGAGGATGACTGGAACGTTCAAGAGAGAATCGTTGATAAGTTTGATAATGATAATGGTAAAATGTTTGGGATACCCAGCGACGAATCGGGTGAATATGGACGTGGTTGTGACAGAGCTCGAGGAGATTGACCAGAATGAAGAAGTTCCGCTCCATGAAATGATCATCTTACCATAACCATTGCCCCCTATAATAATAATAAGAGAGAAGAAAAGTATTGTTGTAACCGTAATGAATAAAAATCTAAAATAAACCGGATGATTCCAAATGTATTTGGTAAACCGAACCGGAATTGGATTTTTGCAAGTTTTATTTGAAATAAAATTTGTTTCTTCGCAAAAAATGTGTTATCTCTCTGCAAATCGAAAAAAAAGTAGGAACGAAATTTACATTTTTTTTATGAGATTCTCTAATTTTTATTTTTTATTTTAAAGTTTTTTTTCGCGGTTATATCCCCAAAAAAAATTGTTTCAATCTCTTCTTTTGCTGCTTCTTCATCTTCTTGTCTCCGTTAATCTCATCGATCGCTTCAATAAACCCGAAGCTCTGATCTGTTCATATTCCGATCTCTATCTCTCTCTTTGGATTTCTGTAATTTTATCTCCAAGTCCCCCCCCCGCCGGCGATGGTTTCCGAGTGATTTTGGATTCTTCTATTTAGGTAAAGCTCTTGCGATATTAGGCACTTTGGCTAACCTTATTCTGATTCGTTCTCGTCGAATTTTTCAAATAATTTGTGCTTTTAATCGATTTTGTTCGTTTCTAATTCGGTTGGAAAAATTTGTGCGAAGGTATTATGAGTTTATTTTGGTTCTCTTTTGTTTTTGGGGAATTTGCCTCACTGATTTTTGAAGTTTCGATTCGAATTCGAAGCTCCAATTCGATTTTGGTGTGAGGTTGTGTGATTTGAATTTTGAAGTTCAAATCGATGGGTGTGTTAAGGTCGTCTGATTTGAATTCGTCCTAATTTCACTATAAGTTAAGTACTTGGGAGTTGTTGAAGGAGATTTAATTTCAAATTCGTACAACTTTTTTTTTTTTTTTTTTTTTTTTGTGAACCTTCTCTCTGGGTTTCATACTGCACTGATAATGAGCTTTTGCTTTTGCATGCTGGATTTGGTTTCATGACTGCCCCTGTAGTCGTTTTCTTTGGAATGAGCCTATTATGTATTGTTCATATTGGGTTTTGTATCTTATTGAAATCTTAACTTGGTTTCAATTTTGGGAATGTTTCAGGTAACTGAAGAGCTTAGCTAATGGCGCCCTCAAGGTCAAAGAAATCCAAGTACAAGAAAACTCCCCGTGGTAAAGCTGTTTCTCCTCAAAAAGACGAAGAAAATATGAGTAAAACCAAACAACGGGTAAGCTGTTTTCTTAATAGATAACTGGATGACTTCAACTTTAGGTAGGGTTATTTATATAGATTAGCCTGAGATTTTGTTGTAAGTTTTGGCATAGGTAGGCTGCAGAAGGATACCAATCTTTAGTATATACCTAAGATATCTGCTAGACTTTTTAGTGTTTACCCCGGTATTTGTTTCTTGATTCATTCAAGTAGTTTATTACCTTTTCTTCACAAAAATGTTTGGTTTACTCATATCCTTTTTACTTTAAGTTCCGATTACGTTCATAGTTCAAGAAGAGACATTGTTTTACCCTTGTCTCCAATGTGCAAGCAAATTTTTGTTGCTACAACAAATTGTATCAGCTGGTATCCAAGCATATCTTATAGTGTTCCTTACATGCAGAAGAGGAAGTTGTCGGATATGTTAGGTCCTCAGTGGAGCAAGGAAGAGTTGGAGCGCTTTTATGAAGGATACCGCAAATTTGGAAAAGAATGGAAAAAGGTTAGTGGAGTTAGCAAAATAAGCATTATATGGAATATGATTTGTAGTACAACATTCTATTATGCAAAGAAAAGGGTAATAAATTGCTGCACAGTTTCCGATAAATGTCACAGGAATGGTATTGTCATTTTTATAATCAATTTGGTTTGCAGAAACCAGCAATTAATATGGTGTTTTCTCCTCTATGGTTTGTAGGTGGCTGCGTTTGTACATAGCCGTTCTGCAGAAATGGTAGAGGCTCTATACACTATGAATAAGGTTAGCATGCTCTCCTCCTTCCTCGATCTGTCTTTTGATCTTGGTCTGAACATTTTTCAACTTATATTATGTCATCTGTACTTTAGGCTTACTTGTCTCTTCCCGAAGGCACTGCTTCTGTGGTTGGCCTAAATGCGATGATGACTGATCACTACTCTGTTTTGGTAAGTGCTTTAAACCGTTCAAATCGTTATTTGATTTCTATATATGGTTATAACATAGACGCACTTGGTCCAGTTCAGGATACTTATTTCTATTTGAAACTCAAAACAATTGTACATGACTTACACCCGTTCCTATGGAACATCTGACAACTTGTTGAAGTTTGTTACACCTAGGGGTTTAGCACTCTTTTTTGTTCAAATTTTGTCGCTTGAAATTATAGCTTAGCCCAGGAAAGACAATATTTTTTTTTTTGGTTGGGTGTTTTTTGGTTAACCATTATGCATACCTTAGAAAGATGATGGCCAGCTAACTTTACTTTTCTTGGGACGTGGAGTGAGGTTGATAAGACTTGTTAATAAAGTATTTACATTTCTGCATGGACTGCATTTGATTTTATGTTATTATGTAACGAGTCTGTCTCTTCTCTAGCATGGAGGAAGTGACAGTGAGCAGGAAAACAATGAAGGTATTGAAACTCCGAGGTCAGCCTCTAAGCGCTCTAGAGTAAAATCCTCAGATCATCCCTCTGTAGGATTAGAGGGTCTGTCTGACCGCTTGCAATTCAGGTCTTCTTCAGGCTTCTTGCCATCGCTGAAAAAGAGACGTACTGGTATTGTTCTCTGCTCCTCTTTGCCTCAAAATTTGTTCTCCCATTTCACGAGCATGAGTTGTCCGTGCACACATACAATTCTTTATATGCATGAGTCTTTGCTTGTGCAAATGTTTTTTCCTCAATTATCGCAGCCTTTCTGGTGTCATACCATGTTTTTGAATGCCTTGCAGAATTAGCTTAGATAGAACTGCCCTTTCCCTTATTTTACTAGCGTCAATAATGTACAATAGAAATTTGTAAAAAGAAGTTTTTTGAGAAGATGCAACTCCAGTTAGTACCATTCTACCCAAAAAAAAAAAAATAACTTAAAGTTAGTACCCTCCCTTAATATATGTAGTGGGATAACAACGATTTACCTCCCCGAAATTTTATGGGCTCAATGCTCATTTACTATCTATCTAATGAAAAAGATCTAATGGTTGCTAACTATTTTGTAAATCGTAATTTGCATGTACCAAGAGAATGTGCCTCGTGCTGTTGGAAAAAGGACTCCTAGAATTCCTATCTCATATACCATTGAGAAGGATACTAGGGAAAGATATTTATCACCTGTTAAGAGGGGTCAAAGTCAGAAGGGGGATGATACTGATGACGATATGGAACATGAGATTGCAGTAGCATTAGCTGAGGCTTCGCGACGAGGTGGCTCTACAAATAACTCCCACACACCGAATAAAAAAGCAAAGATGTACCTCTCTGATAAAAAGGGTGAAAGAATGGTAATCTCCCTTACTGTTACTTATGATTCATGTGCTCTCTTCATGAAGCTTGTGGTTCTTAAAATTTGTTCTACTTGTATACACTATAGGAAGAAGTTTTAAGGAAATTATATCCTGGTTTCCCTACATTATAGCCTATTGAAAATCAATTAAATAGAAGGAACTAAAGCTTTTTGGAGTAGGAACTGTTTTTATAGAAATCTGGTCTGATAGATTATGATTTTCAGCGTGCCGATATTGACTTGGCGATTGCCAAGCTTCGTGCCGGTGATATGGAAGATGTTCGCTGTGAACCAAGCTTAGGAAGCACTGAAGCTGATAATGCGGATTATTCTGGAGGTAGAAATGACTTGACGCATGGAGAAGGTACTAGTGCCATGGAAGTGCAGCAAAAAGGAAGAAAGTACTATAGGAGGAGATTAGGCATTAAAAAAGAAGATGCAAAAGAAGCCTGCAGTGGTACAGACGAAGCACCAAGCTTAGGCGCCCTCGACGAGAAATTTGAACCAGAAAGGGCTGAGAAGTCTGTGAAACTAACATATAAATTTTCAAGGAGAAAAAGTAAAAAGAGTCTCTTTACTGCAGGTGTGTTCTAATCTCTCAATTCTCTGTCTAAATTTACCTATCTGCCATGCACATCAAAGTAGGAAAAAAGGAATTAATAGAAACTTCAGTTATCCTTTATTCAAAGAACCCCCAGGGATGCAGGTGAAGACATGCCTATACTTAGGAAAACCATCAATTAGAGTCCAGTTATCCACTTAAAGAATTAAGCCTTACTGTATTTGATGGTCACTTTATCTTCTGTTTTTCAACTTTAAATTTTCTGTTTAGTGACATTTTTCTTGGTTTTTGTAAACTTCGAGAGCAACTACTGCCTGTTTCTGGTTATCTAAGATGAGCTTGCTACTGAGCTTAGAAATTAAATTTTGACCACATCCATAATGGGGTTTATGATGTCATTCTTCCTGAAGATTCTTCTTATCTATGAAAAACTACAGAAGCTCCTTTGCGTTTGTTTGGAATTCAACTCACGTCACATTTATTTGAATTAATTTCATAGCAATTCTTTGCATGTATGCATTGTAATGTTGCCATGTTTCAATATTTACTGTTATACCGGCACTTCAACTTCTTTTTTCTGCAATGCTTTCTGCAGATGAAGACACAGCATGTGATGCTCTCCAGACGCTGGCAGATCTGTCGCTGATGATGCCTGAAACTGCCACGGATACTGGTGGGATACATATGTTTGACCTATAAGTATTGTACATTTAAATGAGTGTCTTAAGCTTTTTAATGTTATAACCATATACATATAATTACACTGATACACAAATAAGTTCAGAGTCAAATTTACCTTCATGAAAATTCATGTTGGTTATCTACTTTCTCACTCTGATTTGGTGTTATTGCAGAGTCATCTGTTCAAGTTGAGGAAAATGAAGCTGGAAAAGCTTTTGTGTCAGATTTAAAAGGGACGGATCCAGCATCAATGTCTAAAAGTAGTTCTCTTAGAATCTCCAAACAGAGAAGATTAGGCACCAATGATCTTTGTAATACTGAAACTGAGAGAAAGAGTCCTAGTAGCTCTTTAATCCGAAAGAGACGGCAGATAACATCACCAACTAAGGTAAGAGAAGATTTGTATTATATATATTTAACAAAGACAGAGTTGCTTTTACTGTTATGTTGTCAGGATTCATGATCATATTGAAGTGGTTCTCTTCTTGCAGGTCACCAAAGATGAGCTTGCTGCAAGCTCACCAGTCATAGAGCCTTGCAATAACAAGGTACGCATCATCTGTACAACTCAACTCTTCAGTACATCTGAGTGCTCTTTGGAAAGTATTATATATCTTTGAAATTATTTAAATATTTCTGTCTTTTCATCGTGGAACTTTTGTAGCTTTTTTATCTTAGGACTGATTGTGCTGTTGTCTGCTGTAGGGAATAGGTGATGGAAATAAGCCTGTCGGGAGAGGTAAACGGTCTGCAAGTATCCGAAACTCACATGAAAAGAAGCCTGTTAAACCTCAGGATCGTACTTCCTCAAGTAACAACATAGTAGAAGAAGATGAGTTAGCTCCATCAAATGCAGTCATAAAAAAACAAGTTAACTTGCCAACTAAAGTTAGGAGCAGAAGAAAGATAGTACCTGAGAAACCACTAACTATGGGTGACTGGAAAAATTCTGAGACTCTAGTAAGTGAACTTTCTGATGCTAAGACTATTTCCAAATGATAAAGAAACTCCAGTGCTACATCTGTCAATCTTAAGATCATTAATCTCTATGAAATTAGTCTGCGAGTTCCCTGATTATATTTTATACCATATCCTTTTAATCTGCAGGAGAATTTTTCGCATTGCATATCTAGTTTCCGAGCACGAAGATGGTGTCTTTTTGAGTGGTTCTACAGTGCAATTGACTATCCATGGTTTGCCAGACAAGAGTTTGTTGAGTATTTGGATCATGTAGGGTTGGGCCATGTTCCTAGATTAACTCGCGTTGAATGGGGTGTCATAAGAAGGTTATCACTAACTAAAGTGCTGCTAATTTTCTACTCTTTTTATTTTGTGTGTATATGGATGTTTCCTTAATCATACTTTATTGGTGCAGTTCTCTTGGGAAACCGAGGCGATTTTCTCAACAGTTTTTGAAGGAGGAGAAAGAAAAGCTATACCTATACAGGGACTCTGTAAGAAAACATTATGATGAACTAAACAAGGGCATGAGGGAAGGACTTCCAATGGATCTGGCTCGGCCTCTAAATGTTTCACAGAGAGTCATTTCCGTGCATCCAAAGTCGAGAGAGATTCATGACGGCAGTGTCCTAACTGTTGATCACTCTAGGTACCGGATTCAGTTTGACAACCCTGAATTAGGGGTGGAATTTGTTAAGGTACGCTTCCTTGCACTGAACTTTTTTCCTGGCAATGATAGAATCTGGATTTTCTGACACTATATACAGATGAAAAATCATAGTGACTATGGAAAACGAAGATACTTAAAAGGATAAACTAATCGTAGCATTTCACTGCACATTTGTGAATATGACAAAAGTCTCAAATAATTTTGGTGAATAGAATCACTACTGAATTTCCTACAACATAAATTGAGCATTTGATCAATTATTATGTTGCTTGCTTTAAAGACTACTCCGAAAAAGCACTAAGAAACTATCTAGAAAATTCATGACGTGAGAGTTAGGACGAATTTGAATGTTGATAATCTCTTATCTTTGGATAACATTTAAATCTTTCTTTTGGTGAAGGATACTGAATGCATGCCACTGAATCCTCTAGAAAACATGCCAGCATCACTTGCAAAGCACTATGCTTTCTCAAACTATAACATTCAGAATTCTAGTGAGGAGAAAATGCAAGAGCGGGTAAAGGAAAGCACGCCGGGAGGATATCTCAAACTTTCGTGTGAGACAGGCCATCTCTTAAACTCCCCAAATTTTAACATTAGCAATTCACTAAAGCAGGAGAAGGTTGGTATTTCTGACCATCATGCTAGGCCTCATTATGCTTTTCTATATTCTACATTCTTTTATGAAAGTTCATTTTTCTGCATACCTGGAGGAACTAGCTTGGTATTCATTCATTTACATCGAGGAATTTAGGGCTTTCTTTTTGGTTTACTGGTTTCTTAAGAATATAGATGGGTTTCCGTCTACTGTATTAATGTTTGGGGTTTCTCTGCCTGAAGTCGTTGACCAATAATTTTACCTATCATCAGTCTACCCTGGGATTATTACCTAGGGAGCTAGTTCAATAATTATAGTCTCTAACCAGTCTTATATATAAAAAAAACATCAATGTTCTGTTACAGTTCTTTCTGAGACTATAGCTAATGTTATTTTCCCTGACTTGCATCCACTTTCTCTTGTAATGGCTTTTATTTTTCATTTGACTACAGTCATCGTAGCTACAGCTTTATTAAAACTTGATTGATATATTTTACTAATATACAAGTTTTCCTTAAATTCACAGGTAGATATCTCAAGTTCAAATCCACAAGCTCAAGATGGAGTCGACGAGACTCTTGATTTACAATCGTTGAATCCTCAGCCTTCAACTATTGGACATATCCAGGCAAGAGAAGCTGATGTCCAAGCTCTCTCTGAACTAACACGTGCGCTTGACAAGAAGGTTCGGCCATTTGTTAACTCTCAGCCTTCTATACATATTTGATATGTTTTTGTTCCAAGTCTTCTCTCTTATATATTTTTTTTTCTATGCCCAGGTTGCATTTTTTTCTTTCCATATTCATGATATTCTTGCTATCATTAAACATCTGGTTTCTTTCACGTTATAAGTAGAGATTCCAAGAGGATGTGATTGAATAATAAAAAATTCTAATTGACTAATCATAAATTTTACGAGCTGTTTGAGGTTTGATAGTTACTCTTTAATTCACTCAGTTTTAATATTGTTTCCATCATGTCTTCCATGTTTGTCTAGCTCTTTCGACATTATGGTTTCCATTTCAACTAATTGTTCATGTACAACACTACAGGAGCTAGTTTTGAGGGAGCTAAAGTGCATGAACAACGAGGTTGTGGAAAGTCAGAAAGATGGACATAGTGCTCTAAAGGATTCTGAATCTTTTAAGAAACAATATGCAGCAGTTCTCTTTCAGCTAAGCGAAATCAATGAGCAGGCATGATTTATTGAAGGAACTTTAAGAGTGTCATCTTGTTTCTTTACTATATACAGCTTCTGATGTTTCGCATTTTATGTCTCACTATGCACAGGTTTCATTGGCACTTCTTGGCTTGAGGCAACGGAATACTTACCAAGAGGATGTACCACATGCATCAAGAAGACACATGAGTAAATCAGGGGAGCCTGATGACCAGTTGACCTACGTAGACAGTTATGCATCTGAAACCAATGGATTCCATGTGTCTGAGATCGTCGAAAGTTCTAGAATAAAAGCACGGAAAATGGTATACAGAGCTGTACAGGTGTGTGTATAACGAGTTTACCTGTTTCCATGATTGGGATCTACATATGAAAAAGCTTCTTAGTTGATAATTTACTCATCATTGGTTGTTCCTCGCAAGGTCTAGCCAAACAGTTTCGGCTACTTAATGAATTTGTCTCTGTTTATGCTGCAGGCGTTGGCGTCACTGAGGAAAGACAAAAATAATGTTGTAAATATGGAAGAGGCCATTGATTTTGTAAATAATCAGCTTTCTATAGATCAAACAGAAGGACCATCAGTCCACCAAAGACAAGGTGCCCAGGATCAGCGTCTTCCCTCTACACCAAATCCACCTAGCTCAACTCCTGCCAATGATTCCCAGCAAAACCCACCCGACCATAATGACCTACAAATCCCATCTGAACTTGTTTCTCGCTGTATGGCTACATTGCTTATGATACAGGTGCAAATCTCAAACTCATTCAGTAATTTTCCTGCTGAGAGCCATCTGCACATTTACATGATTACATTATTATGCCTGAGAGTTTAGACTGTTGAGAAAGTTAATGCTTTTTTTTCTGTGGTGGTTGCAGAAATGTACGGAGAGGCAATTCCCACCAAGTGAAGTGGCCCAGGTTCTAGACTCGGCGGTGGCGAGTTTACAGCCTTGCTGCTCGCAAAACCTTCCGATCTATACAGAGATCCAGAAGTGCATGGGAATCATAAGAAACCAGATTCTTGCCCTCGTACCCTCCTAAAGTAATAAAATCCTCAAACCATAACTTAACCGTTGTCTCTTCATGATGCTTGTTTCTCTTGTAAAATCCGTATTTTCTTATAGAAAATTCGTTTACATAACCTCATTTATTTGGAATGACTCACGATAACCATCCCGAGTTCATATTTTACACATAACCACCCATCAATTGTTAGACGGGACGGGATCGCCGGTCCATTGTCATTTTCTTGTAAGGTACTAAATAGTTTCATTCCTTATCGTGTTTGAATAAATTCCATTCTAGTTTTCATTATACATAGTAGTACACTCTTCATCTCAATCTTTACACCTTTCCACTGTTTTTGGCTTGAAATGATTTGTAATGTAACTTGAATTCATCAGTATGTATGTAGACCCAAGCAGGAGCCCTGAGTAGAGCAGACTTGTCGATTGGTCCAGCCGGTCCCAATTCGGGTCTGTCTCAGAATCTAAATCGGTCCGGTCCTATTTTGGGGTATCAGATAAATTCGACTTATCGGTTTTTTGTCTTTATTAACACGTTCAACAAAGAGTTAAGAGGTTGAACTGTTGAAGTGACTCGTAATACGTATATAGAAAGAGACACACGCAGGCAGCAAACTCAAGTGGTGGTGGTGAATAAAAATGGGTGCATGTGCAACAGAAATTTCTGAACAAGTGATTATTGAGAGATTTGGCTTTTCTAACAAAGTGAACAATTTGATTCTATACGAGAATGATTAAGTCGTAATCTTAGGTTAAATCATTTTGATATGATATATTTTTTTTTTTGTTATTATTTTATGATTCCACCATTCAACCTGACGTGTAACCACCTCATCCTAGTGAATGCATTTCCAACTACTGTTCCTTTTTTTCCCCCTTGGTTTATAGATTTTTTTCTTCCTACTATTAATTTATTAGAAGGGACAATAATAAGGACAAAGAAATAAGAACCGACAATACATCTATATATTGGGGCATTATTAACTAATAATAATAATAATAATAATAGAGTTTGTATCTTCTTCTTTGTAATATAATGGAGCTTTTTGTCGTTTGCCAAAACAATTAAAATGATAATGGACCCTCTTTTTTCTTTATGTGTCTTGTTTCTTGTGATTTTATCTTCCAAATTGTCCAATTAAATCGTTGAGCATTCTACTTCACATCCCGTGAAGGAGAAAACAAAATACCAAGATTTGATTACACTCATTTCGTAACAATATCTCTCTTGGAGACTAATCAATTGGATTTAGATCCACTTAAAGATTTTATTTGTGTTTTGTCAACACTTACGAAGAATATTTTGGAATAAGCTTTAATGATACACGTAAAAATATAATTAAGATAACATGGACGAACCGTTAATATTTCTGTGGGCATATACATAAGCACACACACCCAAATCCACCCACAAAGCTTATAAAATATTACAAGTTGTATTCACATTGGAGAATTTAATCATGACATTAAGAACCCTAGGTGGGGAACATTCCTATATACATTATACACACAAAAGTTCCAACAAATGATATTTCTTATTAAAGAAAGCAGATTAATTAAGTGGGTAACTTAGTTAATGGAGGGTGGTGATAGGGTGAAATTAATAAATAAGTTTAATTGAGGATCTTGGCAAAATCAAGGGACTTCTTTCCTTGGAGCTTGTTGGAGACATAGTGATAACTATAGTCACCATGATTGTAACTTCTATACTTGCATGGGTTGGTCTCATCATCAACCAACTCACTCATTGGTTCTATTTCAACCTCATAGTTTGGTGCATAGAATGTCACTATTGTAAGCCTCTCCTTTTCCCTGTTTGTTACTGCCCTATGCTCCACACTCTTGTACTTGCCATTAGTTAGCACCTACATATACACACATACGCATTAATATATGCTCGCATTTAAAAATTGATACTATAAGTAATTTCGGGAAATTGATGCAAGAAAGTATACCTCAATGGTATCACCAATGTTGATGACAAGGGCATTGGGAAGAGGTAGAACAGGGACCCAAGTGTTGTCCTTGAGGATCTGAAGCCCAACACAACTGTTCTTGCTCTGTTGAAGAACAGTGAGCGCACTTCCATCAGAATGTGGGCTAAGTCCCAAGACAAGATCAGGACTTGAACATGGAGGGTAATAGTTCATCCTCACTGCTTGCACTGCCTCTCCAAACATCTCCTCAAATCTCTCTTCTTTTAGACCCAAGCTTATTGCTATGTACTTCAACAACCTCTTGCATAGTTTCCTTATTTCTTTTGAATAGTCTTCAAGATTTTCACTAAAGAGAAAAAAAAAAAACAATAATAATTGTTTAGTCAAATTGTTTTAGAAAAATGAATTAAAAATATTATTTAAAAAAATACCACTAATATACCCTTTTTAATTGCACATGATTGATTAATTAAAGCTTTTTAAAATTTATATCATGATTTCGAATGGGGATAGACTATTTGAATTTACGCGCCATATGCTCACTAATTGTATACATATAATATGATGATCACTTAAAAATCTTAGTTAAAATTTAAACTAATTAAGGAAATCGAAAACAAAGTTTAGAAGAGAAAAAAAGAAAAGTATCAAGGAAAAATAATTAAAACCTGAACCCGAGAGGTTTAGAGGGCCATAGTTTGGGGTTGCGAATTTGTGGAGGATGAACACCAAGGGCAAACATGTTGCACCAGTCAAGTTTCTGATCTTCAGAGAATATGAAAGCTTGACCGTAACCTTGTACGGTCCCTGGCTCCATTGGATACTTCTTTTTCTCCTCCAATGGCATATCGAAGAACTCCGTTGCCACTTTCTCTATATCTTCCACAACTTCCACTTCGATCCCATGATTTATAACCTATTTTGTAGTCAATAAAACAATTATGAGATTCTTTTGTGCTAAACATAAATAATTGTATGTTCAAACATGTTTTTGCTTAGTGAACCCAATTATCTTAAGAAAAATATTATTTATTTGTCGAAACTTGATTATTGGATATGACTTTGATATATAAACAATTGATAATTCAAAATAAAAATACCATGAATTTACCTGGAAAAATCCCCAGTCTTCACAAGCTTGTGAGAGCTTAAGAATCTCAAAGAAAAAATCATCAGTGTAAGGTTTAGAGAGCTTAGAGAGATCAATAACAGGAATCTGATGATGAAGATGGTGAGTCTTAAGAGAGGACACAACAACTCCTCTCTCATACTCTTCTCTAATGAATCTCTCAGGGACTTTGTTTGGCTTGGATTTTATGAGTTCTTGAACATCATCTATTTTCCCAACCCTGATCGAAGAAATAGGTAGAGGAGCCATATTGAAGCAAGCAAGACCCTGAAATGAAAGAGGTACAGATTTTTGGTTTTTGTCCTATAATTGGTTTTGGAGTTTAGCAAAAACAAGTGGGCTCTTTCCTCTGTGAGACGTGAGAGAGTGAGAGACTAGCTATACATTTATAGAAGAAAATACTTAGGAGCTCAGTGATGTTTATTATTGTTTGCATGTTGAGTGTTGTGGGTATAATTGAGTGTTGCAAGTTTTGTGGAGTGTGGGATCCATTTTGTGCACTTTCGAAATTTTTTATTTTTCTTTTTTCTTCTTACTAATAATTAAAATCAGAATCAACCCTTGTTAAGTTGTGTAATGCTATTATTTTATCAGTGATATTAATATTACCAATGGGGGAGGTAAGAAAGGATGAGAGGTTTAAATTATTTTGACAACTTTTATTATTAGAAAAATTCTGTTAACCAAGTCTGATGAACATTGTTTACATACAATTTTATCCGCTATAGTATTTGACATTACGAAGAATTAAAATTAAAGCAAAAGTTAAAAACATTTCCTTACTTTTTTCCACTTCGTCTAAATAGGTGATTTGTTCCAACAAAATTAGTATACATTATTATTTTAGTGTAAATGTTATTGAACTTGATGATGAAATACTTGGCTAATTATTAGTTTTTCACTGTAGTAAATATGTATTCGAATTATTGTACCACATATTTACTCATATTATACGTGCATATGTTCCGTTAAATTATTATGTTTTTGTTGATGTGTTTAAGAAGTTAACCAAAAGTGAAGGAAACGATATGACATTTTATCCCTACTTTAGGTTTAGCCTCTTTACAGAATGAATTATATGTAATAGGTGTGGTAGGTATGTGTGTACGATGATGAAAAAAAAAAACTAAAATGCATTGATGCGAAATTGATTGGGAAAGTCATTTCTGAATTAACGCATATTGCATAGCACCATACGATGAACATAAATAGTATATCTTATGCATGTTTTTCTTACTTTTTACAACATTTAAATGATAAAATAATATGTAAGAGAGTCGTAGGATCAGTGTTTTAGGAAAAATCCAGCAAAAGAAAGATTCGTTGAGTTTTACTTTATTGACGACGGTATACGAAATGAGACAATAATGCTAATGAAATAAAAGTCAAGTTTCTTGAAAATTCAGTTTTCCTAAAGTTTGCCTCTTTTTTTTTTTTTTTCTCTTTCCCAAAAGCAAACGTAGACCAAACTATAGTTGAAATTCACCTAACGTGCCAATTAGCTAAATTAATCAGAAAAGCCATAGTAAGTTTTGTTGACATCTAAACTCGAATCTCATATATATTACGTACGTTCCATCTACACCCATCTTATTTGTTATTTGGGACTTCATGACATTATTAGTTCTATAAATCACATTGCTTTTTTATCCACAACTGATAGTACTTCTTTACGGAGAAATAGTATTACTGAAATCAAATTGGAATTTTAGTCATTATCTATATGAGACCAAACCCAATATTAAGCCAACTTCTGACGTTCCTCTAAAAATCTTTTTTTTTGTTGAAAAAGCTAGATATTTTTCAAACAAAAATCTAGATAGTATGGCTGAATGTTTTAGAGATTGGTTAGGATAAGAAACTCTTAGATATTTTTTTGTCTCTTAACTAATTTTTCTTTCCTCAAATTTCTTTTCTTATATTCATAAGTTCTTAAAAGTGTCTCTTAAAATTTTTCTAAGTAGTCTTCCAAATCCTTTTCATAGCTAGTTATGGAGTTTATTCTCTTGATTTTTCTTTGTTTTTCGAATATTATGCGGTCTTTTACTAGTGCTAAACACTAAAAAGTTTCTTCACAATTACAACTCACAGCTTTGGCGGTATAGTGTCCAACATCATGCTCGGTTAAAAGGCCAATAAATCTAAAATGAACACATCACTTGCACTTAGTTTTTAACCAAAAAAACTATACATATATAAACGAGAACAAACCAGCAATCGTGTAAGAATATATATAGATAAAGCATCTCAAGAACACATATGTAAGAATAAGTAACGTCGAGTACCTACTATATTATTCCATATACGTGTATTCAACTTACATACCAATGTCTTAATTTGGGAGTCTCTTTACTCGCACTTGAAACTTGCACGTCTCTCTCTCGACCACGAGGGTTGAAGATCAAAGTAGACTAAATGGGGAATAAGTACAAAAATATATTAGAAAAAGAAGTTTCAACAAGAAAAAGAAAAAGAAAAGATCACACTAAATGTGGAGAGGGTGAGCTTTGAGGATATTAAAAATTGTAGGGTTGAAAAGAAGAAAAGTGGGTACGTTAAGGTAGGGGCCATGTTATGTGTTTATGAGTTTGAGAGAGATAGTGATGTGCCGACCAAATCTAGTGATCTTCTCGTCGCACTTCCTTCCCACATTGTGCCTTCCTCTCTTTTTCTTTCTTTTATCTTTTTATTTTTCTTTCTCTTTTGCTACTTTACTATAGTATTTTTTTCAAAGTGTATAACATTTGACTCAACAACCAAAAACTCAAACTAAAATGTCTTTTAACAAATTAGAATTATTTTAACCATCCATTGTATTTTACGTCAACACACACGAGAATGTGTAGTTTGAGACAATAAAGATGTGCATTGAAATTTAGAGGAATCTTTTCAGCTTTTTGACGAAATGTTTTAGAGGAATCTTTTTATTACAACTTGACGATCTGTGGGAGGAGAAAAAATGAGAGAAAAAACCAATAATATTAGCTTTTCCGAAGAAAGAGGAATATGCCTGTTTTGCTATCATTATTATGTCTATTGACGAAAACGCAAAAGCTTAGTACTGACTTAAGCAAACATCTAATTTATAGAATGGTTAACACGTAATGAAACAACATTTGTTCTTTTGTCGACCTTAATTATATACTCAAAGAACCAAATAATACTATTTTTTTGGCCACTGAAACTTGAAGAACTTAGAGAATATACATTGGACCATTATTGCAACATTAAACCAAATTTATAAACGAGTTCATATAATGGAAACTAAACTACCTTTAGAAACACAGTTTAAGAATTTGTAGAAGCTACCGGCCTTCATGTCTTCTCTATATAGTAAAGAACAGAAAAGTTTTGAGGCTTGAACACACTACATACTTCATACAACAACAACAACGACAACAACAACAAAGAAGTATCAGTTTATATGGCACAATAAGTAAGAGAATGGTTAGGTAATAAGAAGGGATCTCAGTCTGTCCTTACTCCTTAGCTCGACGCAATCTCTAATCATCCTTTAATAAACCCATCTCCCATTAATTGTTTTCTAGCCAACGCACAACAGGCTACAACCTGCTAGACTCAGTAGTACTAGGCTAGTTAGTAATAGTAGTATACCAATAGCTAAAAGCTTGAGCACCTGAACTTCTTCAAGTAAGTAATCCACTATGTTTTGGGCTTTTCCACCTTCCAATCATTCAAGTTTTAAAGTTGGGCTTCTTCTTCGTTCAGTATCTGTTTACCTTATAGATTGGTTTTGGGCTATTGTAACATTTTATTGTATAGTACAATTTATTTTCTTTATTTGAATTTTCTTTGTAATGTTTAATTCACCTACTTTTTTCCACGCAAGTATATTGTCAATTTGTCATTTACCTAACTAACTCTGTTTGTAATGTTGTTTCCCTGTTATGAGTAATATATAATTTGCATTTTTCTTAATTAAGTTGCATATAACAGTTAGTTTGTTCTCAAAAAATTTAAAGCTCTTAACTAACATTTCTGAGACTCATATATGATATATGAACAATTTTCAAAAAGCATCTTGCATTGAAAGGAAAAAAAAAAAAATCATAATCGAATCACTATGAAAATGACTTGAGCTTTCGAGGAAAATAAATAATATTTCAAAATATAATTCATTTTACTTTAATTGCTTTATTTATGACAAGCTGAAATGTTGGTCCACACCATCTTTTACTATACACTACAAAATATATATTTTTCAAAAAAAAAAAAATCATTTGAAAATATCTTAACACATAAATGATTACATTTCTCCTCTTTTATTCCAAGAAAAAAATATATATTTCACCTATGTACATATTAGTTAAAACTTAAAAGGGGACTAAATCTTATCTATATAGGCAACTATAGGAAATTGACCAGAACTTTTGAAGGAAAATATATCTCTCTCAGATTTTTTTCTTTACTTTACTTTCTTTAATTGCTTTTTCCATCTATTTTAGTTTTGTAAAATTAGTCTATGACACATGTCGATCCACGTCATCTTCATTCCCAAACATTTTGTATCAGACAAACAATAACTCTTTTAATACAATGGTGGGGTTCCAATCAAACACACATCTATCTATTCACAAAGATCCAGAAATCTGTACCTCTCCATTCCATAGCCATGGATTCAAAAGTGTGTTCATTTTTGCCTTTTGAATTATTGGAAGAGATACTTTGTAGAGTTCCAACTAAGGCTCTCATACGACTCAAGTTAACGTGCAAACGATGGCTCGCTCTTTTCAAAGACAAGAGGTTCGTTTACAAGCACTTATCTCTCCTTCAGGAACATATCATACGCACCAATCATATTCATATGGTTAAGATCATCAACCCGGTAAATGGAGCTATCTCATCTTTATCACTTCCACGCGAGTTTGAGCTTAAATCTGAGATTTATGGTATGATTCACTGCGATGGATTAATGCTGTGCATCCTAGAAGCTGGTCCGGTTGCATTGTGGAACCCATGTTTGCAAAAGGTTAGATGGATCAAGCCCCTGAGTTCTTACCCTGGTTGTTATATCTATGGCATTGGATACGACGGTTTGTCTCGGGATGGCTACAAATTCTTGAAGTTTGTAAATGGTGTTTTTACCAGTAACGAGTACTCAAACACAGGGTTGCACAAACCAGAGCTCTACATCTACGACTTCAAGTTGGATTCTTGGAAAATTATTAAATTTTCTTTGGATTGGCACGTGGTTTCGCGTTGTAGAAGTGTTTCGCTCGAAGGAAACATGTATTGGGTTGCTAAATGGAATCGTAAACGCGACATGTTCATCCAATGTTTCAACTTTTCCATAGAGACTTTCGAGCCCTTGTGCGCTCTTCCCTTTGAGTATGGTGAAGATGATGTTGTAGATTTATCAGGTTTCAGAGGAAACAATCTTTCTTTGTTACACCAAAGCAAAGAGACATCAAAGATCGAGGTGTGGGTTACAAACAAGGTCAAGAATGGAGCGAGCACCTCATGGACCAAGTTCTTTAGTGTGACTGATCATCTCCTGGTATTGAGATCTTATGAAAATTTTGCTAACCCGGTGCATTTCATTGATAAGAATAATAGGATCGTAGTATGTTGTGAGGAACTAGTTGCAGATAGGAATAACGTAGCAGTCAACATTTACCTAGTTGGAGAAGGTGAGATCATAAGACAAGCTGAGATAGAACGACATCTACTGGGTTTTAGTTGGCCTTTTGTCTCCGGTTATGCATATCTTCCAAGTCTTGTTCCGGTTCCAACATAGGAGGATCATCATACACCGAATAAAACATTTATATAAGGTTGTTTTCTGATCGTTGTTTTCATTATTATAATATAATTTCCCCAACATTTTGTTATAAATTAGTCATGTGAGTTTATTAACGTAAACCCAATTTCTTTGATTTTCGGTTCATAAACCATGATTGTAAGAATAATAGACTTGATGTTTTGTTCTGTACGTATTTCTGTCTCAATGAGGCCCGATGTGGTGTGTATTAGTTTGAGTATCTAATACACTATGCATGATGCAATTTCTTTAACAAAGAGCGACACATGAATCTAATTACAAATTTTGGCATTTAAATAAGGAAGAAGAGTCGTAGAAAAAAATGAGGACCATAGTGCAATTCATACAAACTACTCAAAAAGGGCCATATTGTTTTTGGTTTTCTGCTATATGCATAATGATGAACAAGTATTCACAAATGTAGCATCTTGTCATTCTAAAAAATGACTCTACTCTAGCTCAATCAATAAGCATATGACCCATAGATGAATTAAACCATCAACAGAGTTATAAACAAACCTAAGAAAACCTCACTTGTAGACATTTAGATACCAAAAATAAGTTTTGGTCCGAAATTCTCCATATTATAAAACAAAACATTCAATGACAAAAATAACTTTCGATAGTTTTTCATCAGAGTTAGAGCTCTTTCACTACGATTTTAATCATCGTTGAACACCTGTATTGTAGAAAAATCCTCGAATTTCTATGGATTTCGAGAAATTATGTTGTGTTTAAGTCTGGAATTCTCCGGATTATTTAGGAAAATATACAAAAGAAAAAACCTCATGGTTTTAAGGCAAACAGAAATGGTCCTCCAATATCTCACTTGCTTTTTGCAGATGACTTCCTTATGTTCTGCAAAGCCACAGTAGATGAATGTACAACTCTCCTGCATATCCTACAACAATATGAGAAACCATCAAAACAAAGTGTAAATTTTCATAAATCGGTTATTGATTTCGACACACGAAAAGAGATTAGTAGTATTCTGAGAATACAGTTTTATTGGCAGAAATAAGATAAATGCTTTCTCATATTTAGCTCAAAGAATTGATCAAAAAATGGATAGTTGGTACACTAAACTCTTATCTCCTGCAGGCAAGGAAGTTCTACTGAAGTCAGTAATTACAGCCATCCCAACATACAGTATGTCCTGCTTTTTTATACCCACAAGAATAATAAATCAGATCACAAAAGCAATGAGACATTTATGGTGGTCTAGTACTAAGGATAAGCATAAAATTTCTTGGATCACATGGCGTAAGATAACTGATCCAAAAGATATTGGAGGTTTGGCAATCAGAAATCTTAAGGACTTCAATCTCGCACTGCTAGCCAAACAAAGTTGGCGATTACTCCAGCAACCAAGCTCCCTCATGGCAAGAGTTTTCAAAGCAAAATATTATCCAAAACAGAGTCTCCTAACAGCAAAATGCAAACAGAACTCTAGCTACGCGTGGAAAAGTATTGCCCAAGGTACGCAGCTAATTTCTCAGGGTATTAAACACAGACTAGGTAATGGGGAACAAATTAATGTTTGGAATGACCAATAACTTCCTCATAACCCACCAAGACCAGCAAGTGGCCCTGGAGCTCTTACTTATCCTCAGATGAGAGTTAAGGATCTATTGTCCCAAGGTTGTTGGAATGAAGATATGATCCAAAACATCATTCATCTTGAGGACATTCCATATATTAAAAAGATACGGCCCTCTACAACAGGAGCAAAAGATGCAATTACTTGGATCCACACAAAGAACAGGCAATACTCAGTCAAGTCAAGGTATCATCTCCAACGCAAACTCTCACAGAATATGCAGTCAAATACAATCAATCAGCACAGTTCCTATGAAGCCACATCATTTTCAAGAATTTGGAAAAACAATATACCTCAGAACCAAAAACATTTCTGGTGGAGATGCCTACATAACGCATTACCTACTGCAGAAAACTTAAAGAAGAGAAAATTGTTGATAGATGTTACTTGCCAGCGTTGTGGTGAGGCACCAGAAGATCTCAATCATCTTCTTTTTCACTGTAGGTTAAGCAAGGAGATTTGGAATCTTACAACCAATAACCAGAGTACAAGTTTAATTTTCTCCTCAACTTCTATAAATCAGAACATAGATCTATTGCTGAATTTTAGTAAAAACCAAGGAAAGGAAGCAAGTTTATTCCCTTTCATTGGTTGGAAAATCTGGAAGACAAGGAATGAACTGATTTTTCATAATAAAAAGTGGTCCATTCCGGATATTATTAATAAGGGTATCATTGATTTTCAGCAATGGAAAGAAAGTTCTGAAGCTAATCCATAAGTTTCACATACACAACAAAGTCGAGAGCTTAAAACGCAACAGTCTTCCAAGCCGACTGCATCCAAAAGTACCCTTATACAGAATACTAATGAATACTGCTGCTTTGTTGATGGTTCATAGAGCTCTCCAAATGATTCTGCAGGAATTGTTTGGGTCTTATATGACAAACATGCATAATTTGTATTGTGAGGTATGACGTCTATCACTCCAATGAGCACACCTCTTGAAGTGGAAGCTGAAGCCTTTAAATGGACAGTTTATCATCTCAACAATCTGGGTTACCACAATATCACGTTTTGTGGAGATGCAGAAACCCTGTATCAAAAAGTATCTCACATTTCTAAGTACAAACGCAAAATTCAAGATAGTGACCAGTCTCTCATCACATCCCAGTTGAAAGACATCGAGAACATTGCCTTTAACTATCATGCTATAAACTTTGTAAAAATCTTACGTTCTATAAACGATGTAGCTGATGGTCTGGCTAAAAATGTAGGATAAGGAAAGCAGATTTTTTTAATATCGTGGAACAATGTATATTGATCGTTGTTGAATACAAAGTAATATTGCCGACAAAAAAAAAAAGTTTTATAAGAAAAAAAGTTTGTTGGGTTCAGGGAGCGAGTTCGATTCTCCCCAGGAGTAAAAAAATAGAAGGAAGAAACAAAAAAAACAGTTTGTGTCTGTGAAAGCGAGCGCGTGTAACCCTTCCAACACGAACACGTTCTTCCTTCTTCTCTCTGCCTCCTTCAGAAACATGGAAGCTCAGAGCACAGCTGAAGCTACTTCCGCTACCCCTTGATTCGAATTCAACCCCCCCAACACATTGTAAATCATCACCGGGATGCATCAAAACAAACCTACAATTCGATTCTTGTCGTGATTTATATAAGAATCTGTTTGCGTCTGAAAGAGAGTGGGGGCTGTTAACTTTACTGTGTGGTAGTAATGGGTCAGCAATTGCGTCGAGCCGTTGGTAAAATCAAAGAAGTTGAGAGATCAACACCATCTTCTACATCAAGGGTCGTCGTTGATCGGAGATCGCTTCCTACGGAGGAGCTCACCGCCGTGAAACCATCTCCATCTACTCCCGCCGCCGTTGATGGTGTTTCTTCTGGTATAAACCCTAAATCCTTCGCATTTGGGTATTCGAAAGTTATCACATTTCTTGGGAAAAAAAAATCATTTTTGCAAGAAAGGTTGGGTTTTTTTTAATGTGAATTTGGGGTTTGTATATGTTAGATAATAAAGGTAGAAGAACGAGTGAGGAGGATACTGTTTTAGAGGAACGAGACCCCAAGTATGATACAATGCTGAACCAGATGGTTGGGAGAATTAAGGCTATACCTGGAGGCAAAGCTGAGATGGGAGAGGTTAGTAGCGTTCGTTTGTCTGTTGTTTGATTTGATGCATTGATTAGCTTTTAAACTTTTTTTTGATATAGATCGATCTGATTAACTGCATTGGTAGTTAATTTCCATCCTGTTTATCGATACAATAGCTTTAGAGTTTGTAGTTATGTAGCTTTTGAGAACGGTATGAGAATTCGTTGTGTTGTATAGTTCACATTTTGTGGAGTTTCTGTCATTATTCATGTAAAAGTCTTGTGACTGAGTGAGTTGAAGGTGATAAGTGGGTGGATTCGAAAGGTTGTATGATCAGTGATGGTTTTGACTCCTAACTCTGTTGTAGCATTTTTTTGGGGTTATATGTTAAAGGTTTTACTACATGATGTTAGATGGGACTGAACATGAACATAAATTCTAGAGTAGCTGTCATATGTCGTGTAGCCAGATTAGGAAATCTTTGGATATATGTATTGTGTCACGCCAATGGAACAGTTACAAAAATTGGTGGAATAAGGAAGAAGGAATCAGACTGTGTCACATTTTTTTTTTTCTCTGTTGATCTAAACGCTGATAATGCATGGTAGTTGGTAGTGTAGATTTAAGTTGAGAATAATGATGCAAAAGGGAAGTAATGAGTTTGAGATAATCATTGTGAGTGGTTGTAGTTGCGGGTTTTGGTCTTTTATGTGTTTAATTCCAAGACATATCTATCCGTATAAACAATGTTAAGACTTTTGGTTTATATAGGCATCACTAGTGGAAACATCAAAAAGGCCACTCCCAAAGCTCCGGAACACAACTCCTGAATCAACAAGGTATGAGGAAAACCCAGCGCCTCAAGGAACATTAAACATAGCACAAGTGCGACATATCATGCTTCTCTACCAGGGCAAATCTCAAGATCACAACGGTTCTATGAGTGTGAACAAGATAGCTGAAAAGTACCGGGTTGATGTCTCTCAGGTCCAGAAGATCACCCAGTTCCTGTCTTTGCCTACAGAGGTTACTGATAAGCAGAAGAAAGAATATGAATAAAGTAAAGGCTGTGTACGTTCATACTTAGAACTGGTTCGTTTCTCTTGTGCGTTGATGTGTAACACAGAACCAGAGATGACATTGACTTCGATTTTTTTTTTTTTTCTTTTCTGTGAGCAATAATGTCAAACAGTGTAGCTAAGAATACAAACCTTTTGTCAATCAAGCCATGATTGATGTTGATGATTCTTTGAAAACAGCAATAACACATTTTACTGATATGTTGGCACGGTCTTTATTAAAGGAAACTAATTTTAATTAAGGAAACAAATTATGTATTACTCCAAAGCAAAAAATGCAGTAACATAATTTGTTTCCTTAGTTTGTCTTTTGGCTTAAATATTGAACCAAACCGTGACTAAAAAAAAGAAACAAACTGAACCAGACCGAATTATTGGTTTGGTCGACATTAAACCCGGTTTACGAACCTGTAATTGTTGTGTGGGACTGGAGACACATTTATCTTTAGGCAAAACAGAGCGACCGCTGTTTCTTGAAGAGTTAGAGAAGTTCCCAGCGATAAACAACAGCAGAGAAGAGGAAGATTATGAGGATCCGGGGAAGGCTAAATCAGAAGGTGAGGAGAACTGATGATAAGTCTCCGCAGACTTTGATGAAGTTGATAAGATAAGATGTTTCTTCGTGCTGCTTCGCTTTTAAAGAAGAAAAGACGATAGAATAAGCAATCATCATCTTTGCTCATCTCACAATTTGGTACAAGTGTTGATGTGTTCAACAAAGTCACAAGTATATATCTTCTTTCTTAACATGCTCGAAGCTTTTATTATTAGTTCTGTGATAGCAAATTGATAACATGTGGTTAGGAGAATATATGTTGCTTTCAGTTTTACAATTTTTCTGTGAATGTTAAAAACTCCGAAGTGAAGATTAAGTTTCTTGTCATTTCGAAATCACTGAGATGCGATGCAAAATCATGGAGGGGTATGAATCAATTTGATCTGGCTTTAGAAGGATTTGTTATTCATCAAACCAGACTCTAAGTCTTTCATGGTCCAATTCTCTTGACAATCAAAATCGTACTTTCACACAAACCTATTCCTAGGTATGAGAAGTAGTTAAAGTTTAACTATGAGGCTTTAATGGAGCAAACTTCAGAAGAAGTTACTCCTCCAAAAATAGGTGTATGCCGTTTAAAGTGGAGAGCACACGGTATTCTTTAGTAAAAGGCGAAAGAATAGTTCGCTTTGTGCTCACCACACGGCTCCATGAGTTTAGAAGTGAAGCACCAAATGTGTTTTATATGGGAGTCCTTCGGCGTCTAGTTTTAGTTTTGTTCGATGTGGGACAAATTTGTACTTTATAACTGACTGGGCCAAACTCTTCACGTAATGGGCCGTTCAGTCTTCTAACTCCTCTATTACAAAAATAAAAAAAAAATACACAAAATTTTCTCAGATGGTCCATTTCTTGTTTATGAGAACTGAAACATCTCGGAAGCTAAAACTGAAACATAACATTTGTTTATGTAAGGAAACATCATTTGATCATAAAACTGTAAAAAAAAAACTGTGTAACTACGAAACAACGAATATAGGGAAAACACCTAACAGTGAATTAAACAAGTTAAGTAAAACCAAAAAAGAAAAGAAAGAGGTTTGCTAATAGGCTTTGCTTAAATCATTCCTTTGCTGGAATTGAGTCAAACTTGTAACATAATTAAACGAAATTGGTCTATATTCGTCTCCAAAAGCAACTTCCCTAACTTCATTGTCCTCTCCAACGATGTATTGTATACCATGTTTTTGCCATTTTGTTTTGCGTATTGAGTAAACACGGGAAGTTTCTTCTCCTCATCTACCAAGAATTTTACGTGGAAACTAAGTTCCACCTTCAAATGATCCACCGCTAAGACTTTGATCCACGACAACACTTTGGTCTTGTTGCCTATCTTATTTGTCACCCATATCTCTGTCTTCAATGTATATATACGTTGTAATAACACGAAAAATTTATCTTCTCCAACAAGAGATATAGAGACGTTTTGGTAACCATGATATTGAGACGGGAGACAGTGACGTTCAAATCTTTCTGTTGTGTAATCAAAACTGATTAAGAATAATAGGCAAAGCGGTGTCTCTTTTTCATCTCTACCAAACCAGTAAGTCTTTCCCTTCAAAGACACGTTCCCAATGTACATATAAGTGCAGTCCACAATGACATCAAGACTCCTCCATAGATTTGAGTTAATGTCATATATTTTGAATTTTGTGTCACCATAAACCCTGTAGCTCAATATTTAATTTGTAGCTATTATTTCCAGATTTTTTTTGTCTTGGTAGGATCCAAGAGCATAGGTGTAGATGTAGCCAATCAATCTGTGTTGGATCCACTTGGTGTGACTGGTACACGGGTTCCATACCACGAGCATAGCATCTATGCTGACACATAACAATAAGCCGTCTGAACTGTAACAGTATTGAGAGATCATGAGATCTAATTTTGAATAAGGGTTTATTAGGCTAAGTTCACCAGTGAACTCTATAGGTAAAACTCTGTGGAGATTGATGTTGATCGAAGAAAACCCAAACTTCTTCAACATGAGATTAAGAGATTGCCTTGGGGCTTTATGGAAGTGTTTTCTTGTGAATCTCATGTCGTTGAATAAAAAGTTCCATTATTTGCAAGTAGATCGTAACCGTTGCAAAGATGTAGCCGGAACGCGGCAGAATACCTCCTCTAACAAATCCTCCGGAAGTTCTGACATCATCATTGTAATTTCTGAAGGAAGAAAGTACCTGTAGTTTTGATTCTTGTTGTGTTAGGGTTTTAATGTTTTGCTTTATGCTCACTGTCTCACTCTTTGAATACAGACGAATTAATAAGGTTTAAAGAAAAATGAAAATCAAAATTTTATAAAATTGTTCACATAGCAAGCCATAGATTTTGTGAAATTTTTTTAACTATCGATAAATTTAAAATTATAGAGATAATGCCGATGGATGGTATATTAAATTTATATATTTAAAATTATGATTGTTTTATTATAACAAATAAATGTTGTGATTTTTTATCCTTATGTAATCAGAAAGGATTTACTTTGGGATTTCTAGAAATCTTTACGTGGGATTTCTCCCTATTTAAATTTGATGGAAAAAACATTTAAAAAACTAATGGCAAAGAAGTTTCCTAATTATCAGTTTTTCCTTTTTACCTCTCAGTTTAAGAAACAAAATGGAAATATTGAAATAGGGACTAAATCGCAATTAAAGTTAGCTATCCATTTTCCTTTATTTCCATATTAACGAAAAGGAAATCAGACAACGGCTATAATTAGTCACTAATTACAGTAATTAACCAAACTAAACTCAAACGAAAGACACAAAAACCCTAACTTTAATGTAAGCAGTATTATATAAGGCAAGAGAGGCTCTCTCATTATCATTTACTCTCAGTTTCTATAATCTTTCTCCAATTCCATTGTGCCTCACGTTTCTGCTCTCAGAAAAACTTTTTTTTTTCTCCATTTGAGTCTCCGGTTCGATCAGAATGAGAAGTATGTATCACGACGATGTTCATCCCACGATGACAGGGAAGAAGATGTGGTCGAATTTTTGTACGCTGGTGGATGCGGCAGTTATGTTATCTGAAGAAGAAAGCCTTAAGAGAATCTTTTTCTCTTTCCGAGAAAAACAAGGTCGTCTGTGATGAAGAGAAGATACCAACAACAAATTCTAAATAGAGATTCTATGTCTTCAACGCTCATCGATCTTAACGAGTTCCCTATTGATTATGAGACCGAAGACTCACAAAACCAACTCCCATATCTGTCTTCTTCATGTGTCGACACAGCCGCTGATTCCGAGACGAAAACCCTACGAAACCCTAGTTCTGAACTCTTACTCTTGGATTATTACAAAACGGCTGAGTCCGAGAAGACGGAGATGAAAGACTCACTAAACCCTAATTCCCCATGTTCTGATCTGTCTTTGTGCTTAGTACCGGGGAGCACAAGCCGCAAGAGACGTGCCGTGAAAGAGAGAAAGCGTACTGGTGGATACAAGAAAGCAAAGGTTGCTCCTTTATCACCGACGGCGAGAGACATGCCTGAGTGGCTTGTCAAGGTGATGAGAGAAATGAACGGAGCCAGTGACGCTAAACTGATCTTTGAGAAGACTCTGTTCGTGACTGATGTAAACCCAACACAGAACCGTCTCTCAATGCCTTACAACAACTTACACCGAAACGACTTCTTGACGCCTGTGGAGTCGAAAATCATAGACGAAGACATCACCAACAATAAAAAGATTGGGGTTGGAGCGATTCTCGTGGATCAGTGGTCTAAAAAGTGGGGTGTTATGTTGAAGAGATGGGAGATGAAGAAAGATTCAGGTAAAGGAAGCTGGAATTACAATCTGATTTGTGGGTGGAACGACATCGTTGAGGCTAACGGATTGAAAGAGGGAGACAACATCAGTCTTTGGTCGTTCAGGTGCTGTGGAATCCTCTGTTTTGCCATGGAACAGAGTAGCTCTTCCCTTGCTCTCCGTCTCTGCTAAGTGTCTTGTGTTTCTTAGAACTAGGGTATTACTAGGGTTGTGATCTTATTAGTAATTTGTTCTTCTATTGTATCAGATTATGAACTTAGAAATTTTGACATGAATCTGGTTATTTGTTTGGTCTTACTTTAGTTACTGCATTATTACCTTTTTCTTGTAATATATCCCAAATTCTATGTGTGGTGAAATTGATCCAATCGTGCAAGTGTTTTTGTTCATTATATTAATCGGAAATGATCAAATCAGGAACAAAATTTGTTGACAGGTCAGGTTTTTGCTACAATTTCCTTCAGGCATTTGAATAAGGTATTCTCAACCTTGATCGCAAACACAACTGCAGTTGCAGATGATGGTAAATTAAACCATGTTTTTAATACAACACAGTCCTTCTCTGAGACAAATAAAGAGCCTAGAAACAACGTTGGAATGCATAGTTCCTTCCTTCGACACCCTTGCCTAGGTTCTGGAATGTATCATGGCAGGAGTAGTTTGGCTGGCCATAAGTTTGTACATAAAATTGACAGGTATCAAAGTGTAAATGTAGTGATAAATATCTTCTACTTAAGTAAGAGTTATTCAACAATTAATAATAACCAAGTCTAGTTTCAAATCGGCAATACATGTTTGTGTTGTCTTGTTAACTAAACAGGCTAGTTGAAAACAATGATAAATGAATAGAAAAAGAGATGATGATGCAAGAAATATACAAGTGCTGTAAAGATTATAAGTATTTCCTCCATTTCTATTGCATCCTGCAAACAAACACTGTAATTACTTATAGGATCTGAACCGAACATGGAACATAAGAGAACACAACTCCAAGATCCGTTTCTTTGAAATATCCCTCTTCTCCGACCACGAAACATGTCTTGTAGCCAGCCTCGTCACAGTATCTGACACCAACCACAGCTACTTTCTTCTCCTTATCAATGAAGAAACTCTCAACTTTAAAATCATCAGATTGAAAGAACTACATGTTTTTAGTGAAACGAAGCGAGATGGCCCGAATGTTAAGGTTGATGATACTAAAGAGAGTTCGGAAGAGTTGAAGAATATTATAGAAAGAAGCGGAGAGTGTTTGGAGGATGAGCAAGAAGAAGAAGAAGCAGGATCAGAACTAGCTACGGATTCAGATCTTTCTGATATTTTTGAGACATGATTCGGAATTAGAAGAAGAGAAAACAGAGCGACCGCTGTTTCTTGAAGAGTTAGAGAAGTTCCCAGCGATAAACAACAGCAGAGAAGAGGAAGATTATGAGGATCCGGGGAAGGCTAAATCAGAAGGTGAGGAGAATGATGATAAGTCCCCAGACTTTGATGAAGTTGATAAGATAAGATGTTTCTTCGTGCTGCTTCGCTTTTAAAGAAGAAAAGACGATAGAATAAGCAATCATCATCTTTGCTCATCTCACAATTTGGTACAAGTGTTGATGTGTTCAACAAAGTCACAAGTATATATCTTCTTTCTTAACATGCTCGAAGCTTTTATTATTAGTTCTGTGATAGCAATGATAACATGTGATTAGGAGAATATATTTTGCTTCAGTTTCACAATTTTTCTGTGAGTGTTAAAAGCTCTAGCAGTAACATAATTTGTTTCCTTAATTAGTGGAAGATATACTGTTCCTAGTATGAAAGAATTTGCATTATTGGTCTCTGTTTAAACAAGGAAACTAATAGTTACTTATATTACTCCAAAGCAAAAAAAGGAACAAGATTTACCAAAATAACTGGATAACATTTTATTATAAGTTCATGTCAAATTTGTCTCAAACCAATCGGATGCAAGTTCATAGGCTACAAATGTAACAGCACCAGCAGGTGCGGCTTTAATGGTCGATGGAACAATGCCTTTATAAAGACCGTGCCAACCTTCTGATTTTAGTATCTGCCCTAACGCATCAAACATGTTCTTGTAAGCATTAAGCTCTACTCGGGCTCCATATTTCGGGTCCCGTTGCAGACCTTCGACCTGCAGCCACAAACACTCTCAGATTAAACCTTGACGAATACCTTCTGGCTCGTATAATGGGCTTAGGCTTCTGGTAATGAAGATCTTGATGATTAAACGCATTCAGATAACAGAACTACAACAGACACGGAAGTTAACGGCAAGATACTAACCTGGAATCTTTTTTTGACAACATCGAGTGGATGACAAACAAGTTTAGAAATGGTACCAGCAGCTAAACCGCAAAGGAAGAGCTGAAAGCTTGAAAGGCTATCATTTTGATTAACAGAAGATCTGTAACGCTGATTATAGACCTAAAGCTCAATAAATACCATCAGTGAGATGCCATGTCCAAAATACAGCTTAAAGATGAGATGAGAAGTCCAAATGGAGCTTAAAAGATTAATCTGGTGTTTAGAGTACAGAAGTGAATAGAATTAGTTATGGTGGAGGCAAAGGTGTATCTATGGGGTTATATACCCCGAAGGAATTAAAGACTGAAAACGTTCATGAAGCTATAGCTTACCATACTCCAGCGCTTGAATGTGTCATAAGTGCCAAACTGCAGACCAGCATAAGGAATGATCTCGATCAAAGTTGGGGACAAGCCTGCATACAACCCTTTGATTCCACGAGTTTGCACTATACTCAGAAATGCTGATCTCATATTTGGATATACCTACCCAAAAGAATATTCAAGAATCAAACTTTTTTCAGAGATAGGCTAACTTTCTCAAAAATGACTATTTATGTCAAGTGTCAACACATTCTCAAAACTTTTCATTTATTCTTTCTCGAAGTATATTGTTATCAAGAAACAAAAGTTACAGAGATGAGAGAACCCACAATTATGTCATCACATTTTTTTACAGAAGATATATCATACCTTTGGCTCACCCTGTGAAGCCAATACTGTCCGCAATAGGTCAAATGGATATGATCCGACTGTCGCTGCACACCCTGCTAGTGCTCCACTGATGTAAGAAAGATAAGGGCTCAGTTGAGCATGATTTTCTGCAAAACATCAGAAATTAGAATTTTCGGTTACGTAATAAGGGCTAAAATTTTCTCTTAATTGTTTCTGAAACATTGTGAAATGGTTCTTTCTTTTAAGAGTATTGTGACATGTAGATGAACACATAAAGCCAAGTCATCTTGCGCTAAACAGCTCCTTCAAAGGAGTTAATTCACATGAAACTTAGAAAATAATTAAAAGTATACGAACCAAATCATATATATACTGCAAGTCATTATTTTCACGGGGTTACATACAAATTAGGATCTACTAACAGATCCATTAAAAGTTAGTGATGTGATGTACCAGTCTTTGATGAACCAGCGGCAAAAGACTTCACCTTGTGTAAAACTGCAAATTGTATGGATGTGTATGGAACAACCATAAGTAAAGCTGGGACATTTCCCCGCCAAAAACCCTGCCAGAAGCAACTTTAATTAAAATTCGCGTGTCTGTAAGCCATGAGTATGATGAAAACAGTTTCTGAAGGAGTCTAGAATGGATCATTCATCGCGTTATCACTGTCAACACAAAGAAAAGCTATGAATGCACAAAAGATGCAGTTTAATATCATGTATCATAACCCTGGAGATTCTCCAACATCATACAAATGTCTAAGACACAATTGAAACCTTAGGCCGCATTGTCATCAAGGTATTTACACTATTTTGCAGTCTAACTCAGTAGACTTAAGCTCAGCACTATAGATAATGAAAAATATATAGTAACAAAAGCATTTGTGTGCTTTTACTGAATTGGTGACAACAGTCGCAAACAATCCAGCATAAGAAAATACTGCAGCTAACACCTTCAGAAGAAGTATATCTAGTGAAATCAGATTAGAAGACTTACCGAAAAACCTTCCTCTCTAAATATTTCCTTGGCTGTTCGAAACAAACCATTATACTTTGGTTTCAGTGGAGAATCATTTTTAGTCAGAGCCCATGAAGCGGTAGGCTCCAACTGAACCTGAAAATTATAATAATTTCACTTCATTGACCATTGAACCATTCTATTGCTCTTAATTTCTCAAAAGCTAAGATTCTTGACATGGCATCATGTTAAACTTATGCAAGCAAACTCTCCCATAATCTAAGCTCCTCTTTTGTCTATAGTCACAAAGCATATGTGCATAATCTACATCCACAGAAGCCAATGAACTATAAGACTCTTTAACTTACCTGAAATCTAATCTTGATAACGTCAAGAGGAGAGGTAACCATCCGTGAAATGGCACCAGCAACAGCACCAGCCGACGCATCAATGACAGCACGTTTTATCTGTCCAGGCTCCTCTAACTTTGTACCACTCATGATCTCAAGCTCCTTGCTATCACCTAAGATCATTGAATCAATCAACATCAAGAATATGGCTATACACATATCAATTATCAAAAACATATAAACAGTTACACATTTGTAGAATTCATTACATATCCTTTAAAGCTGAGTCTATCATACCCAAAACAGAGGTTTTAGGAACTAGGGTTTGATCATGTGTGGAATTCAACTTATAAAGGTTTAGAATCAGTCGATGTTACGATAAAACTTATCGGAGAACAATAAAAACTCAACCTTTATAGTAATTCTCCAGCGAAACTATGTGAGGGAATTACAATGGAGAGAAATCGATTGTGAAAGGTGAGACTTTTGGGAAACCGGAAAGAAGTATTCGCCGTGACCAGTATATCAAGTAAATGGAAGAAGAGGAGAATACAGGGATAGATACAAGAAACTAGCCACCATGAGAGAGCTTATCCGAAGTTTTTAGACTTTAGAGTAAAAAAAAAAGAGGACTCTGTTCTGTTACCGCCATTGATTGATAGGGATCTCAGAACATGTTAGCTCTGAAGAGGAAGAAGAAGAACAATCCGTGAGCTACCAATTAAAAAAAAAAAAAAAAAAATCATTAATTTAACAAAGAGAAACAAAACAGCGTCTACCTATTAAGAAAGCAATAACACTAAAAAATAAAATAAAAAGGAAAACTTTAAAATTTGTGGTTCTACACAACACGTTGTAAAAGCATGGACCTTGCAAATTTGCTTTAAGCGTCATCAACTTCCAACAACAACAAGTGGAATGTATTCTCTCCTTAAGCATTATTTTTGACGATATGAATGAGTTAAGACGTAACCAAGATCTTATGTACATCTGTTACGAACTCTTGTATATAGACATAACTACATAAGGAGATATTGGAACACAAACAAACAAGTAGGCACATAGTCGAAGTGCGTGAAAGATCTTATTTGCCATTACACACGTACAATGACAATTTCTAGAGTTCAGCTTTTTTGTATAGCTAATTTATTATTAGAAAGGTAAGATAATTCACTAGGAACTGGCCTTGACATTGACTCCAACTTGGTAAATTAAGTCAGCACCCGCTTTGCCATGGAACCCAATGTTCCTGTGACCGTCTTCTATGTGTAGGACGCTTTTGGCACCTTCAAGTCCAAAAGGTAGAGAGGTTCGCTCGTCCACAAGGTGGAGATGTTCACCTTCATTTCCAAATATGTTGTGGTAGTTGATCTCCACCGATGTTATATATTCGTTTGGATATTGTTGCACGAACTGCAAAACAATTTGACTCGTATGGAGAAAGAATCTGCAAAATGGCTTTTCTGAATTCCTCAAATCAGGCCTGAAACCAACTAAGTCGAAGCTCAACGAGGAGTTTGAGTAGAGTTTCGAGTACAATAAAAGAAGGACGAGTTTGTCTCTGGTTTCTTCTTATGTTGTGTACTTTTCTGATGCAGTGTAAATAAGAGATGTTCTAAATAAAGAAATGGGTTACTATATACCCAAACATATGTATGTACTGTACTAATATGTACAGTGTTGCCTCTAAATCCGAAATCCAAAGGTTTTATTTATGTGTGAAAGACAACATATTCTTCTATTTACAGAGTGATGCAAGGACTCGGCGAGGAGGATCAAACGGTCTTCGGGAATGAAGAACCGCCCAGTTATCTATAAGCAGCACATCTCCTCTCTGCCACGGGACAGCAACACATTCCTCTTCAAGGATTCTAAGACAGTCGTGGACTACATCCGCAGGTAAAGGCTTTCCATCCCCAAAAGTCACCGCTTTTGTTGGATCATTCCGCTTATCCTCCCAGCCTGTATAAGCAGCTACCATGCTGTTGAACCATACTTTACGGTTTCTCGACTCATCGTATTTGATAGCCGGGATTGGACCCATTACCGTCTTGGCTCCATCCTCAGTCCATTCCAGTTTCATTCCCAAATTAGCTGCCCTGTTTAAAAAACATACACTCTGAGAAATCTACAACTGATGATGAGCTCATCTCACTAACTCAGATGATGTAAGTACCTTTTCTCAGCAAGGTTCTTGTCTTGAGTCAAGAATGTGGATTTCCAACCACGGCCAATGGGTGATGATGGATCATCATCTTCCCCTAAAACCCTAACATAGAGCAAACCATGTTCCTCCAATCTCTGAACAAACTCAGGATGTTCATCTTTCATCCTCTCATACACAACATGACTCAACACAATTGGAGTCTCTCCTCCACACTTTGGCTCTACCTCACAGTAAAAGAACAACTTTGCTGGAAACTCAGGTACCTTATCAAACCACCATCAAATCCCATAAAGCTCGAACCTTTAGATGTAAATCAGATTACCCAAATCAAAACTTGAGATACAAGTTTACATATACATACCTGAGCCATCTCATGGTGAAAAGGGATCTTCTGATCAGGAGGAGACTCATTAGCAGTGAAGACACGACCGACGACGCTAGAGCGAGGTGCAGCGCCTCCGACGTAAGGAAACTCATCGAAACCGAAAGCCTCGACGACGTCGTTGAAATCCTCGGCGGAATTCACCGGAAAACCTCTGAACAGTATTGCTCCGGATTCGTGCAAGAGCGAATCGAGGTAAGGTTTCTGATTCTTGATACACTGAGTGAAGAGTGGGAGAGACAGAGCAGGAATCGGAATCGACGAAGAAGACGGTGGTGATATCACCGCCGGGAATGGTTTGGATTCGTATTGCTTTTGCTCTGCGATTCGTGTTTCCAACAACAACAACGGATCCGCCATTTTTTTTTGTTTCTGCGTTTTCCTCAATTGTTTTCTAATTTTAAGATTTGTTCAGTAAGCTGCAAAGTTACTAATATTACCATATATCATAAAACAAATAGTTATATATCATTCGTCAAAAAAGTTTTTAAAAATATATTGTATAATAAAACAAATTATTTATATTAATAGATGTTAAAAAAAATATGTCTATTATTTTGTTGGCAAAAACGCATATTTTTTTAGGTTTTTTGCATTTTATTAACCATTATATGATTTTTTAGATTGATAAAACTTAAACTTTAAACATCTATATATAACAGCAAACCCATTTTTTTGCGTCATCTTTAATCCAACGATTGAGATTGGTTTCATCATTTCATCCAACGGTTGAAATTTATTAATGATCTCAACAGTTGTAACTTTTTCCCCTGAAATCGTTTCTCTTCGTCACAATCCCATCTTTCAAAAATTGCATCTTTTAATTTTTACATCTCTTCGTCGTACCTCCATATTTTATCGCACCTTTTAATTTTTTGCATCTCTTCATCGTACCCCAACTTTTTAGAATTACACCTTTTTATTGTTGCATCTTTATGTTTCACACCTCTATATTTTACACCTCTATGTTTTACACCTTTATATTTTACACCTCCTTGTTTATTATATATAAACTTTTACGGACTACAAAAATAAGTTTCAAATTTATTGTTTTCAGAGTATTTTTAAAAGTAAAAAGTAAAACAAAGAAATTTTTTATTGGAGTGTTTTTAAATCAACCTGCATCAATATCTATATCAATGTATTTTTATGAACTAACAAGTTATTGTCCATTCCGAAAAATTGGTTTTATTCTCACCTCCGTTTGTTCTCATATATTAGATTATAGATTAACGAAAAGTTTAGTTTTTTTAAGTGCTTTGTTTATCTTTATGTTGTCGATTAGATAATTTACTCAAGATAGCACTTACATTTAGTGGGGGTATTGAACACAAGATTGTGAAATAATTTATTAGAAATGTGAATTCTAGTGTTATTCGATTAAACATGTTATCAAGTCTTTTAAATTCATCTTTCATCTTTCATTGGATTAAGTACTTTCAAGTAGTACTACTTTTAAATTACTTTAGAATCTAGTAATCATAAAAGAAAACATCATTTCACCATTAACAGTATATGCATGCTATAATGGAAACTTTACAATCTCTTTCTTACATACTTTATTTCATTTTTTTTTTGTGCATAACACTTTATTTCATTTTTAAAGTCGAAAATTTTAACACATAATTCTAAACTTGTATTTGTATAGGACAAGGAATATTCGAATCACTAGCCAAAGCACCACCCTGACAATGGATGGATCTAATTCTAAGCGGCTGGCTACGCTGCTTTTATTGGTGATGACACAGCACTACAACAACATAAAGTATATACAATGAACTCTAATAGTAGTAATTAAGAAGTTTAAGCCTCTTAATTATTAAGTTTACGAGGATGTAGATCTTAAGTTTAATTAACAGCAACGACAACAAGTTCCCGGTGGAGGAGATTGGCCTTCACAGCAAAGGCAAGCAGGACATGCTACTCTATCACTTCCAGTAATGTGAGTATCTACAAAGCCAAAAGAAAAAATTATATTAACATTAAGAATAAATAAACTAATATGATTGTTATTGATTCCTTTAATTAGTTAGTGATGAGGTTCTTGCCTGCTGGTTCGGTGGGACTCCCAGTAGCATGAGTATCTTACAAATATGAATAGAATACCAAGAAAACATTAAAAAAAAAAAAAGTTAATTGATAGGTAAATTCTTAACTTAATCGATTGATTTATTAAGGTTACTTACTTGCCATAGAAGAAAGAAAACTTGTTGGAGATAAAACTATGACTATGATGGAGAGGATCAGAATCATTTTCTTCATAGAGCTATTAGTCATGATGAGTTCTGAGTATATGGCTTGTGGTTTCTAAAGCTGATATCTAAGCTAAGTGTGTATTTATAGAATGTTAATGGATTACAGAGGAGATAAGAATTGACTAAAAAGAAGAATACATGCATTTTTCCAAGGTTTGTTCAAATTTTTGTTGTTTGAATCTAATATTATAAAACTATTGTGTTTTGAGATAATGTAGTTAAAGCGTTTCTGCATAGAATTTTTTTTACAACTCTTGAATATCTAGACAGTTCAGTAATCTATTATTTAAAAGAATGTTTGAAGTCAAAGGTAACAAACTATTAAAATACTTTTTGTTTGTAGTAGTAATTGAAGGCTCGAAGTATGTTATCGTGTCATATGAGTTTATGACTCATACCTATTTTTCAATGGTTGATAACTTGATAATATCTTTAGAATTCTAAATTGAACTATTTTCTAGTCAAAGTTACATATCTTTTTAGCACTTCCCAATGAGACCTATCAATTAGTATTACACGGAAGAAATCTACATGAAATATACATTTGATTTTTATATATTTTTATATAAAAAAAAAAAAGACAGTTGATCTTTATATATTTTTAGAATTATAATTATATTTCATATAGTATATTTTATTACCATTTCACATATATTTATAATTAGATTTTAATCAGCAATACAACACAAAAATTTATATTTTTTACAATAAATGTATTTGTTAATAGGGTTGTAAATAGTTACTTTAAAGTTTTTTTGACAAAATATACTTGCAAAATCTATATACAGATAAAATATCTTTCCATTAATTGATAGGCTATTTATTATAACTAAAATTTCTATTTAACGTTAAATCATAAAATTTATACTTAAAATTTTAGTATGATAATAAAAATCCCATTAATCTTCATAATATTTTCTTTCTAATTACAAAATTATTTTTAAGATGAACTATATATTTTTATATTTTATTTTAAAGGTTTTAAGAAATATTTGATTAAATACAACTAATAAGTCTCTAACTAATTGAATTTATCATATAAAATAGACTTTAGAAACATTTATCAATTTGTAATTGTATTTTTAAAACAAATTTGTGTTAAAAATTGTTGTGTAAATCTCTACTTTTAAAATCTCTTATTTTTTGATGGTTTATAAAATTAAATTAACCAAATGATATTTATTTGATGGTGTCGATAAATTATAATTTATTGGGTTAACTTATTGTATTATCCATTTAAAAATTAATAAATTCAGATGTTGTAAAATATATCTATGTATTTATTTAAAATTACAAAAGATATTACTTTTGCAATTTTGTAATTGTTTTTAAACTATACCATAATTACGAACTTATATATATTTAAAAATATTTTATAATTAAATTTGGGTTTTCCTTAATTAGTTATTAGTAATTTTTTTTTGTAAGATCCATATTAAGTATCCATGGATCTTGGATATTGTAATTAGATGATCCAATTGTTTTTTCATCAAATTACTCTTATTAATTTCAAAATTCTTTTTCAAACAACAATAATTGAATGACAAATGATGTAATAAGAGCCATAATTATTGGACATTCTTTATTTTGTACTCCTCTTTTAATATTATAGAGTTATGTGCAAGAGTAGTTCATATTGACTCGAATGGCTTATTATAACTGATTGTCTATTGGTATTTTTGGGTTTTTTTACTATTAAAAACTAATTTAGAAATAACATTGCAATCATAAACATTTTGGTAGTTGAGAAATAACATTGCAATCGTAACTTGTATTGAAGCATACGTGATCTCATCTTTTTTGATCCCAAAACCTATTTAATTGATTTAATATTAGATCAATATATACTATTCATATAGATTGATAATATTATGTACGTGGTCAAATTCAGTTTTATTTTACCATAAGGTAATTTTGAATTTACTCATTGTTTATCTTATCATATCTACCATATCTTGATTCCTAGACTATCTATCTATATATCAATTACCTTCTCTATTTAGATATTTTATCTTTATTGTTAAACCTAATCCGACAATCCTCAATCAATCACGGTTTCGACTAAAAGATTAAACCTAATCGGAAAGAAACCTAATCTGAAGCGGAAATGATGAACCATATGCGAAGAGGAAATTTCTCCGGCCAAAAACTCCACCAGCTGTGTAGGTGCGCCGGCAAACTTTGGACAGAGCGAGTAGGTTTTTTTTATTCTTATTTTCAAAGCGAAGTAGGTTTATGAAATCTCACTGATTAGTTTTCAGGTTGTATTAGTTTTTAAAATATGATTTAGGTTTACGTTTAATTTTTCTTTTTTAACTGTTTGTGAAGAAACTTCTAAGTGGCACTAAGACATTAGTAGGAATAGCTCAGAATAAACCTTTTAAAGAACTTTTACAGATTTAAAGTTGTGGTTAATTTGGGGTTTGTTTATTTGGTTTTGCAAATTTAAGTTGTCTTTGTAAGATATCGAGAAAACGCCACTTAGTATAGTATATTTGCAACATACCATGCTTGGCTTAGTGGTAGAACTTGAAAGATGAGTGGGTGATGATTTCTAGCTATATATGTACAACTTGTAACAATGGCAAACTATATGTGTAACTTATAATATTGGCAAATAACAAAAACTCAGATCAGAGACAAGTAGAAGATCTTTTTACACCTTTGAATAAGAAAAGCTTGAAATATCGTTCAAAGGAAGATAAATTAAGAATAACACACACACACACCAAAATACGAGACTCTATATATTTGAAGTATATTTTCCAGTTTCTTCCAAAAGATTCATATCGATATAGCCATAGGGGGATAAATTATAACTAAGAAAACCATCCCGCAGACCGCAGTTTATTTTAGATTACATCACCATGACACCAATGACTGAAGAAAGGAGATTGTGCATTTTGTTTTATGGTTTATGGTAACGTATTACTGTACATAGTGGACTTTTTGCATGTCTGTTCTCGTCAGCTTTAGAATAAATTATCATTTAGTGAGCATTTAGTTACTGACGAATTCTTAAAACAAAAGTCATTTCTTTTTAAAATATTTTGTCAAACATTCTTTCGAAATTAAGTTGATTTTGCTATGTCAAATATTTTCTGAGCCCATTATAAACTGACTAGGAGATGCTAGGGAGAGCAACTTCGTCAGAAAATTTTGTAATGTCATACGAACTAGGAAGCTATTTAAAATTTGGAATGTGTTATACAATGAAAAAGGGCTATTTCGTGATACTATTACCCTTCATTTTTTTGTATTCTCTTCGTTATCTATTTGGTCTCTTGTAAAATTCTCGTCATTCATTTTGTTTAGCAATTTCTCCAAGGAGGACATCAAAACTACTAAACTTAATAACATACAGCAAAACCCTTCTTATTCAGAAACACAAAGAGTTAGAGTACACTTTTTGTTTTACTTATTTACACATATAAACTAAAAGATCACACATATATAACTCATCACAGACTCACAGTACGTAGCCCCTTCTGATGAGGCAGAAGTCACCAACTTTTTAGGGACCACCTGGACAACGACATGGGCAGCAAAAACCGGGTGGAGCAGGTGCACAACATGCACATTGTGGACACATGAGAATTGGTGGTGACGGCGCCATCAACTTACGCCCTCCGCCTTTACATTGAAAAAGAAAAACATCTTATTTCCCTCTAACAAAAACAGAAACAGAGAGTGATATTGTAAATTAGAGAATATGCAGAGATAAGTAGGTTACCTCCTAGAGGCAAACTAGTTGCTTGACATGGAAGTATTGGAGACAAGACCAGCGAGAGAACAAGAACGTATAGGAGGATGGTGGATCTTGATGACCTAGCTTTCATCGCAGCTAAGATGTGTGAATGTTATTGAATTAAAACCAATTTGCAGTTGATACTTGAAACCATGGTGGGATGATGATTATATAGCCGGGTTAGAGAGAGGAGGTAAACTAATCAAGTTGGGCAAGAAGAGGACTAGGCAATAAATTAATTAAGAGATCAAATCCAGTTACCATTGACCAACACAAGCCATTAGTTTTGATGATGCAACTATCTTTTGATTTCACACGGTAATTGATGTAACCATCTACAATTCTACATGATAGATAGATATTGTAAGTAAATACATGCTGCAGTTATTGCCATTAGTTGACCTTAGGGTAGTTGCGGTGAGATGATTCTCGTTTAGCGAAAATTTATGAGAAGTAATTAGGTCAAGAATTGTGTAACGAGTTCAAATTAAAAGATGAGTAAAAGACTTAGGCCTTGTTCCTTTCACCAGTTACCATATTCATTCAAATAATCCATTCAAAAGTTTCATTCAAATGATTCATTTAAATGTCAAATGACTCAAAAAAAAAAAAAATGGTTCATTTGGATGATGCATCTGAATGGAAATGTGTTTGTTTGGTTAGTTTACATTCTCATCTGAATGAATTTGATTAGAATAATGACTAAAATACCCATGTTTTGATCTAACAATTTTTTACTCTTATTCTTAACCATATTAATTTAAAATATTGATCTAAAGTATATATACATAAATTTCATTCCAAACCAGACAAAAACTCTAGAAATCCCAATATAAATTATTTCTAACAATTTTTTTATAAGATATAAAACATATTATGCCAATGTAAATTATTTGTATATTATTTATAACAATTTTTTTATAAGTTTGTACAATAAAGACTTGTAAAGCGAAGGAGAAGCTTCGAGGTTGGTGTCTCAGCAATAGAAAGAGAAACACGATGAAGTTAAAAAAGAAGCTGAACTGCTCATGAACACGAGCAAGAGACTTCGGATTGAAGCAGAGTAATCACTTTTGCCTTGGAATGGGAAAGAATCTATGTAATCATCAAACTCCCAAATGTTTCTTGCAAAACCAATGAACAAATCCAGAGTTACTAAGACCACCATTATCGGTAGTAACGGTTGGCGTTACTCAATATAATGTATTTTAATGATTTTTTAAAAATATTATGATATATTTAACTAATAAATCAATATAAAAAAACAGACCAATCATAAGCTGTTAGACTATAGAGGAACGTTCCTTCCAATGCTTGCCAAAGAAACGGTTCTCACTTTTTTATTTGCTTTATTATTATTTTTTTAATTTTTAATTGAGAGTACCTTCAAGAGTAACTATGAGTAAAGATGCTCTAAGAGACTGCAAAAATCAGAACCAAAATCAAAAATGAAACTGCAAAAACCATAGTAGGACTGTTCTTAATCCTGAACAGAGACAATGAAGCCATAAATCTACTAAATTTGTCTGTCTTGATGCAGACGACAAACAGAGTGCCAAAACAACCTAGAAAATCATGAAACTTGATGGAGAGATTCACAAAAGACATACAAGGCCACAAAAATAAAATAAAAAACAGATATTCATTTTGACTCACGGTTTTAAAGTTATGACCAAATTCCCAACACATAATCCGAATGACACAACCCTGCGAACAGTCAACTTTGGAAGCAATTTCCCATCAAACCAAATGGACCAGAAGACTATCTTTATATCAATAGAATCTTGCTCTCAAGTTTTCAAAACATGTTTCAGATTCATGAGAGCCTCCAGCCTGAAACAATTCATTTCTTTGGCATGCTTTAGATTCCTGGACTGAAATCTTATTTATTGTTGCCTTGACCATTGATGGCTCTTTTTCATCACTATCTGCAGAAAATTTTAAATTGTTGTCACCGATCGCTACCCTGCTTGGAACCCATCAACCTTATTTTCCTCACTGGAGTATTGATTCTGCCATGAGCTTTTGTACACAAGGAACCACTAGCAGTTGGTAGATGACGTTTGTGATCAGGTTTGCTTTTAGATGTGAGTAATCTTTTCTTTGTGTCTCGCTCTATATCCAAAGTGTGAAAATCATTGTTAGGACGCTTTGTTTTTCTCTCTGCTGGAGTCCATTCCGGATCTTGATTCCAATGTAATTCTTCTACTTTCATACCTCTGGCGAGTTTGTTGCCAACACCAATCGTGATATGCTTGGAACCATCACTTTCTTGTTTGTCACCCTCCTTTTTCTTCTTGGTCTTTATCTGACAATCAGTACCTACAATAAGAACAAGTTATTTTGAAAAAAAAAGCATAAGCCCAAGTGAAGTAAACATGTACTCTTAGCTGTTAGCAAAACCAACCTGCTGATCGCCACTTTGCTTTCTGGTCAACCTTATCCTGAACAAAATCATGCGATACACCAAAGTCAGTGGATATCTGAGTAGCATTAGGCGTTTCTCCTGACAGCTTCAAGTTTTTTATTTTAAGAACATGTGGGCTACTTTTCATAGGTGTTGCAGCATCAACCAAGATATTGCTTGGAAGTCCTTGAGAAAAGTCTTTCATGTTAGACTTCTTTTCAACTGGATTTGGTAATGAACCAGAAGTTAATGGTTGGTAGCTTTTACCAGTATTACTAGCATCAGAGAGGAGTTTGACACCATTTTCAGGACCATGAGCCTCACTAGCATGAAAGGGTATAATAGCCTTTGTTGTCTCTTCCCCGCTGACACCACAGTGGTTCATTTCAGGCCTACAAGAGAAGTTTAGGAAGGATGGTAAGAAGATGTGATAATATGAGAACCTGAAGGTTCTGCACAAGGTTGAATGACCGAATCCAGAAATTAAGTAGAAGCCTTGTCAAAACAATTTTACATCTTTACTGCTTGATCCAGCTGTTCTATGAAACAAGACCTAACATGATTAAAAAGACTTCAACTATAAACAACTATGAAACTTATTTCAAACTAACCATGATAGCGACTAAAAAGAATTAGTGCTTGAATCAAGAAAAGAGCACAAGATACAAACCTCGAATAGGAGATATATTAAAAAGCGAGGTTAAATGGAATAACTATATACTTACAGCCACGTTTGCATGCTACACAGCCACTTATCAGGCAGCTTCTCAGTATTCAGGCCAAGGGGCAGTAATCGCCATGTCTCACAACTATCACATAGCGCCCAATTTTCAAGGTGAAGACTGGTGGAAGCAGGTGCAACCGCGAAATCAAACCCAAAGTCCATACTATTGTGACCTATATATGCAGCATCTTTGAAAGGCATCTTTGATATAAATTTATCCCCAGAACTATTTTTAGACGGCTGTGGTACTCAACTCACTGATGTATTCACTACATAAACTAGTAATAGCAGTACAAATACTTCTAACTATTCAAACCCACCAGCTGAAATCAAAAGAATCAATGCAAAATCAAAAATAAAGTATAGCAAAGAACAAAATTGTCACAGAGGGATGTAAATAAACACAAACTCATGTCTAAAAACATTCACAAGATCAACCCAAATTCAAAACATTCACAAGATCAAGCCAAGTTCATTGAAGCATTTCATCAAACATGTGGTCTGCATCAACAACTACAAGCTCTAGACTCATCAAACATGTGGTTTGCATCAACAACTACAAGCTCTAGACCTAAAACACTTCTTATCATTCAAACATGAACTCATTTCAAATTCTAAAACAGTATCACCTAAATCATAATTCTCAACTCAAAGAGAGAACAAAACAAATTTGGACAAACCCAGCTGAAATCAAAGGAAGCAGATGCAGAATCAAAAAATAAGTATAGCAAACAACAAAATCTTACACATAGTTTGATCAAACACCAACCAAATCAATCTGAGATGATCGGAGCTGTTAGAGAGATCAGAACTGTTAGAAAGAACTTACCAAAACGATGAAACGATGAGAGATGAACGAGAGAGACAATGAAACGATGAAGCGATGAGAGATTCTGAGAGATCAAAGCTTCTTTGAAGCTGAGAGAGAGAAAAGAGCTCAGATCTTGAGAGAGAGCTTCGTCGAAGCCGAAGAAGAAGAAGAAATATCTAAACAGAAAATTTCTGGGTTGATGTAATTCTTTGATTTTCTTCAGGGTATTTTTGACATTTTCAAAATTTAGCTGAATTAGCTCCATCTCACTGCACCAATCAGAGTATCAGACTCAGTTAGATTTTTAAGTTTTTTTGGATGAGTTTTAAAAAAATCATTCGACTGATTCATCTAACTAGTCTGTTAATTTGGCATAAACAAACATCATTTTTCATCTTCACTTAGATGATTCATCCGAATCAAGAAACGAACATGACCTTAAAAGGGGAAGATTCTTTGCTGATACCTAAAAATTCTATTTACAAGCATAGACGATGGAAAACAATCTTCATAACTATAAGCTTAGAACTTCATTCTTTTAGCAGGACCTTGATCGATAATAGGATCGATTTGAGGCGGTTGAGACTCTCCTCCTTGTGTTCCTAGCTCATCTTTTTCTCCTACTGCTTCTTGGCTTACATAACCTTCAGGAAACGGTGGAGGTGGAGGTGCTGGGGCTAACTACACACCGCAACACAAAAACAAAAACAAGTCCCAATCAGAAGGAAAGAATAGGAAGTTAAGTCAGCAACATTCATCATGGTAGCAAGAGATGTTAGTTATCGAGAAAATGCATTTTCTCAGAGTTACCTTGCGGTATAACGAGGTAAGAATGGTATCAACTCGCTTCATTTCTTTTAGATCAACAGTCTCACTAGCAGGCTTCGTCTCAGAAGGTTCCTTCTGGTTTTCAGTATCAACTGACAATACATAGATAAAATCACATTGCTGACGATGATATCTCAAGCGCAACACAGAGCATCCAATAAACAAGTACTATGTTAACACCATAAACTTGTTCAACATTTGCCTGTGGGCTTGATAATGATTAGAATCAGCTTGCTCAATTAACTAAAAAACTTCTGGCTAATTCAACTAAACACAACCATAAAGACTTCTGGCAAGACATCAATTGAGAACAGAGCCATCAATATATTGAAAGAAAATGAAACCTACCTTGTCTAATGGTCTCCAGTTTCGATGCAGCATCAGAGAAAGCCTTGGATATATAATAAACAGTCCGACTCTGGTTCCAAACACACAAAATGAGAAAGAGCAGTAAAACAAAACATACCAGAAACGAAAGCACCCCACAAAGAGAAGAGAGGAAGAAACAACTTACAACTCGAGCTGCAAAGACACTACAAAGCTGTGGAGCTTGGTATATAGAACCATCCAAGATATAGTATGTTAGCATTGGTGTGACTTTCTCAGGACCATCCCTCTTCTGCTTACGGATGACGAACATGTTTGGTTCAGTCGCATCAGTTAACATATACTCTAATCCTGTCATCTTCCTACATGATCAATCAAACACTGTCACTAAATGTAAACCCTAAATCTGACTTAAAATTGAAACCTTTATTTATGTATGTGAAAGCAAAATCGAAATTGGAAAAGGCGAAACGAGTTAGGAGGAGGAGGACTTACGAGAGGTGAGAGATATCGAGAGGGTGAATGGATCTTCTCCGGAGATTCTCGTTGTTGCAGGTTGTATCGTAGAAGGGAGACAAGGCGAAGTAATCGAAGATGTAGTTACGATCAAGAGGGAACGTATTGATCCAGAGCTGATCCCTGAAGGAGATACCAGTCATATCCGTGCCCGGAGGCTGTAATGGAGGAGGAATCTGATCCCCCGCATTGCCGTTGAAGGCATCGGCCGTAGCCGCCGATAGCAAAGATGAGTCCATTGAAGTGAGTCTGTCTCGCTTCGCCGCGAAGGAGAAAGAGAGAAGCGAGAGAGAGAGAGAGAGAGAGAGAGAGAGAGAATAGTATAGTTAGGCCCAATTTTGGCCCAAAAGTAAAAGAGAATTAGCCGAATGTGTAACAAACAAATCATGTATTAAAACTATTTTCTACTATTTATATGTTTCGATTAACAAATAAAACTAAATTGAGTATTGTTTTTCTATAGTTAATTCCTCCCTTTCATTAAAATTAAATAAAAACTTTAGATATACATTTATATATTTATTTAATATATAAATAATACTTTAAATTTATAAAAAAAAATGAGCTTTGAGTTACAGTAAAAGTAGTGTAAAAAGTTTATTGAAAACGTAGAATGAAAATCTTTGTGAAAAAAAAGAAAAGTCTTTTAAATCATTTCTTTTGCAAAAATATATAAAGAATATTTTTTTTTATTTAAACTGTTATGTCAATACGTAAATTTAATTTTGACATGAGTAGACCCCTTTTTGTGCTTTAGGAATCTCACTTAATATTGAAACTAAGTACTAACCCGTGGAGAATCGCGGGCTGAACAATTTTTAATAAAAAATTCGTAATAATTTATTTTATTATTATGTTATTTATAATAGTTTGTGATTAAAAATTTGGTTTGTTTATATTAAACATTTGTCAACTAAACACAATCCTTACTAACATGTAAAAAAGAGCAACTAAATATAACTAGTAAAAGTTCTAAAAAGTCTCTTTGAAAACAACATTCATTATTATTTTTTTTTCTGTGGCTTCCTTTTCTTGATCTGTAATAATTTTAATCGGTGGTGGAAATTATTTTTTGATAAAATTTGTAGCTGTATATATTTTATTCGATTTGGTTTTTAAAATCTTACATGTTAACTTTTTCTTAAATACGAATTAGTTTTGATTCTAATAGATTTCTTTTACTTTTCTACAATTTATTTTATTTGATGTGTCCTCTATTTTTATTTTTTATTAATTTTATTTATTTAATTAATTAATTAATTTTAATTAAGTTTTTTAATGAAAATTGAATGTATTTTTTACACATTTTAAGGTTAGTTTGATATTTGTACTTCTCAATTAATATAGTAGGATTTTAACCACCTACATAGTAATTATAAGAAAATATACATAATATATTCTTCTTTTCCCAATTGTCTTCCATAAAATAATACAATATGTAATAATATCATAATATGTAATTACTATAGTTTTGTACTCTTTACAATGAAACCGGGGCTTTAGTTAGTGACTAGCTAGAAAACTGGTTTTGTTCCTTAGTAATGGGAGTACACTTAATAATCGAACCGGAATTTGGACTTGTTAAGTGCCTATTGGATATAGAAGGCGTAGTTAAATTCCCAATCAGATAGAGAGTTATAGTTGAATTTCGATTGTCAATGTAAAGTTTGTGTTTGTGCAACTGGACCTGATCAATGGGAAGATTCTCAACCAAAACAAATAAATAAAATGACGATGAATGATGAATGGTGCTTTTTTTTCAACTATTGAACTTTTTCCGAAGATAACCTACTTAATTAGAAGGGGTAACATAAACAACGACAGGTTAAATGATCATCGAATGATATTAAACACAAAGGTCAACGACTAATTGAACTATTAAGTATCTATTTTTAAGTTTTGTTGCATGCACGTCTCCTTCCTGGACCAGCGAAGCCAGTTGCTGCTACGTTTAGTTTTATTATTCAAGTTTGTTATAAGTTTAGCCACTTTAGGGATCATTTTGATCTGCCCAATCTTTGGTTGTTTTTGGAAAAAGGTTTTAATCCATTCTTCCAAGTTCCACGTCGTAGCATACTTATATCATTTGCTCCACCAACCAAGATAATATTCGATTTGGATTCTATATTTATAAACTGAAAATTTTCAAAAAACCAAACCAAGTTCTACTTTTGCTTCTATTCGATATAAATAGTTGAAGATAAAATATATTAGTGCATACGTACGAATACAACGTTAGAAAACGGATCATTAATTAATTTCAACTAAACGGCACCAGAAGATTATTCGATCGCTAATTTTTTAAATCTTTATAGAATGTTCATCAACATCATACGTATTAGTTTAAATTTATTTTGTTTGTAGACAGCTGACTCTGTTTATTTTTCTAATTTTTTTACACTAGTTGACCTACTAAAATAACGTAGTGCTTGATCATTTTCATTATTGCCTAGATATCTCAAAGCTTTTTGTGTTTTTCCTGTTTTGTAGATGTCTATCTCCTTTGTACCGTAGAATAATGGAGAATCATCTTCAAGCACTTCGGTTATGTGCGTTGATCTTCATCACTTTTTATGCCTTTTACATCTCGTTGAAGCACAGGACCAAAAAGGTATATATACACATGCACATATTTATGTTGTTTTGATACATTTTCATTGAAAATACGTTCTTAGTTTTTTCCGATACATTTTCCTCATATGTGTTACTAGGATTCATCAGTTTGGATTGTGGATCATTGCCAAACGATCCTCCTTACAATGATCCTTCAACCGGATTAACATACTCCACGGACAATGGTTTCGTGCATAGTGGCAAAACTGGAAGAATCCAGAAAGAATTTGAGTCGATCTTTAGTAAACCGACTTTGAAGCTTAGATACTTCCCGGATGGAGACCGAAACTGCTACACCTTGAATGTCACGCAAGACACAAACTATTTGATCAAAGCCGTATTTGTGTATGGTAACTACGATGGTCTTGACAATTACCCGAGTTTCGATCTTTACCTTGGTCCAAATCTATGGGCAACGGTTGATATGGTCGGACGGACCAACGGTACTATCCAAGAGATCATCCACAAGACCACATCTAAGTCTCTCCAGGTCTGTCTTGTTAAGACAGGAACAAGCTCACCTATGATTAATACGTTAGAGCTACGACCACTTAAGAACAATACTTACAATACTCAAAGCGGCTCTCTGAAGTATTTCTTCCGATATTATTTCAGCGCCTCAGGCCAAAACATACGGTACGTACTAATCAAGTCTTTTTTATTTAATCAAGTTAAATCTTTTGTTTCTAATTTGGGGTTGATCAATTTAGGATCAATTTAAAGTACAGATATTAATTTAAAATTTATAATTAATACATTTAAGTGTGTACATTAAAATTTAAAGATTTATTCTTTATTAATTACTAGATTTATAACCCGCACGTTGCGCGGGACTATAATTTTTTTTTATTAATACAAATTATTGAATATAATTATAATTATATAATATAAAAATATAAATCAATATATATGTTAAATTTATTTTATTAAGTGATATATAACTTATCTATTTCTGTAAATATTTTTCACAATTAATTATTTCTTTATTTTCCGATATACATTCGTCATCTCTTGCATTTACTCTCTTTTCGCATTCTATTATCTCACTTATAATATATTGATTATGAAGACATATCATAACTATTTTTCATCTTCCAATATTTTTTTTTTACCAGTTGACTGATCATTACTTACTTACGTAAAATATTTTAGATAATATACCCACTATTTGTCGCAAAGTCTCTTTAGTAGTGTTTCCTAATAATAAAACTCGTAATTGGACTCGTTTTTATCCATGAACATCATATTCTAATATCAAATATTACATTTTATATATCTTACTTGTTGAAAAAAGAAAAATTATGTTCACATATATAATTTTTTTACTTCAAAATATGTATAGTCTACTATGGTCTATATAGTGTTCTTTTATTTTGATTCTCTTAAATCTACAAACTCATAAGATTATTCTTTTTTTTTGGTGGGAAACTCATAAGATTATTCTTACTTTTAAATATGTGTATTTATCCAAAAATAGATTTTTTTTTTAAGTTTTAATTAAAATTCTACAACCTACCACCACTATTGTAATTTTTTTTTATTACAAATAGCTTTTTCAAATTATTTCTTAGTATTTTTTTCACTTTTTTTTGGTGTGTGTGATGTTCAGAATAAGTTTTCTTTAATATATTTTATTTCAAGTAACCTTTTACATTTCTCTAAAATATATACATTATTTTAATTTGCTAAGCACTTGATTAATATTTTCTCTCTTTTTTTAATATAAATCTTTTTATGTAATCTCTATTTATATTTTACTTTGATATTTTTTTGTATTTTTTTAGTTTTTTTTTGTTTGTATTTTAGTTTAAATTATTTAAAATGATATTTTAATAATAATAAAAATATTACACAAATAATTGAATTAATTGATGCATTAAATTTAGATTTTAAGTTCTTTAATGATGTGAATTAATTTAGTAAAATTGAAAATAAGAATTGATTAGGTGGAAGAAGGAGAAGAGAGAAAAGCCAACTTTATATATATAGAATCTTTTTCGGTTTGGTTGCACAAAATTCAGATTGTGTTCATATTAAGTTTTGTTCATTTAGTAGAAAACACTTTACCATCTTGGTTATTATATTTTTTTTTACTTTTTTTTGGATCAAACAAATGTTTAAATAAGTCTGTTTTTAATAAATGACTGAAATGTTTATGTTAGGTACCCCGATGATGTCAATGATCGTAAATGGTATCCGTTCTTCGATGCAGTAGAGTGGACAGAATTAACTACCAATCTCAAAATAAACAGTTCTAATAGTTATGCACCACCACAAATTGTAATGGCATCCGCCTCAACGCCTATAAGTACTTCTGCAACGTGGAACTTCTCATGGTTATTGCCATCTTCTACAACCCAATTCTATATGTACATGCATTTCGCCGAGATTCAAACTCTAAGGTCCATCGACACCCGAGAATTCAAAGTGACTTTGAATGGGAATCTTGCTTTTGAACGATATAGTCCTAAAACGTTAGCCATGGAAACTATATTCTTTTCGACAGCACAACAATGTGCAGGAGGGAAATGCCTCTTGGAGTTAATTAAAACGCCAAAATCTACTCTTCCTCCTCTCATGAATGCTCTCGAGGTTTTCACCGTGATCGATTTCCCACAATTAGAAACAAATCCAGATGATGGTATGTCTATATATATGCTTTTCAATTTTCCTCAGTATAAATCGTTAATTATATCTTAATGGGTTGTTTATTGATGTGACGTTGTTATAGTTGCTGCTATGAAAAGTATCCAAAGTATTTATGGATTGAGTAAAATTAGCTGGCAAGGAGATCCTTGTGTTCCAAAGCAGTTTTTGTGGGATGGTTTAAACTGCAATAATCTAGATATTTCCACGCCGCCTATTGTCACTTCCTTGTAAGATCAGTCTTTAAATTGTGGTATTAGTTATGTCAGATTGTTTTATTCATCTCTACATAAAATATGTTCATAAATATGTCTTTTAGAAACTTATCCTCAAGTAATTTAACTGGGATCATCGCGCAAGACATTCGGAATCTAACACACCTACAAGAACTGTAAGTATTTTCAATTTCAAAATTGAGCATGATAAAGAGAACAATTTGCTCACTATAATAGTTATAAACATGTTCTTATCTATAACATGTTTTATACTTCCAAATGCTTATTTCTAGAGACTTGTCGAATAACAATTTGACGGGAGAAGTACCTGAATTTCTTGCTGACATAAAATCACTCTTGGTCATGTGAGTCATTTCAAAGCTAGCTAATACATTTGTATTTATCTATTAGCCTCTTCCACTGCTTATTTATCTAAATTTGTTGATCTCTTAACAGAAATTTAAGTGGGAACAATCTTAACGGCTCAGTTCCTCAAACCCTTCTACAGAAGAAAGGGCTACAGTTGAAGTAATTTTTTTTCTTTCATATCATATTTTATTTATGAGTTTTTTTTTTAATAAATGATATGTTCAATTGTCCTTAAAGCATTGGTAACCTATAGTGTTGAAGGAAACTCGGATCTCATATGTCCGGATGGATTATGTGTAAACAAAGCTGGAAATGGTGGTGCCAAGAAAAAGAATTTGGTAGTACCAATTGTTGCATCAGTTGCGTCTGTGGTTGTTCTTGGATTTGCATTGGTTCTCTTCTTTGTATTCAAAAAGAAAAAGACATCAAACAACCAAGGTATACCTATAAATGGCCTTAAAAGTTGCAATCAATGTGTACACTATACATGTATACACAGTCTCATTATACTGATGAATTGTAACATTAATTAGGTCCAGAATCATATACACAAGTATCAGAATCTAGAACAACTGGATCTTCAGAACCAGCAATAATGACAAAGAACAGAAGGTTTACATACTCAGAAGTTGTGACGATGACGAAAAACTTTGCAAGAGTTCTTGGTAAAGGAGGATTTGGAATGGTTTATCATGGAACTGTAAATGGCACTGAACAAGTAGCCGTTAAAATGCTCTCACACTCATCTTCTCAAGGATATAAAGAATTCAAAGCAGAGGTAATTAAGTTTTAGCAAAGTTATTATTTGTAGAAACACTATTTTGCTTTAAGAGTAACATGTCAAATTTTGATGTATAATTGTTCTTCCACTTCTCTAGGTAGAACTTCTTCTCAGGGTTCACCACAAAAATTTGGTTGGCCTCGTTGGATATTGTGATGAAGGAGAAAATCTGGCTCTTATCTACGAGTACATGGCTAATGGAGACTTGAAAGAACATATGTCAGGTAAGTATTTATGGTTGTACAAAAACATATTTGTTTGTGGTAATTTAACATATTCAATATATTATTGTTCAAATGTAGGAAAACGAGGTGGATCTATTCTGAATTGGGAAACTAGACTGAAAATAGTTGTTGAGTCTGCGCAAGGTTTAATATGAGTTTTTAAATAACTTTTCCTTGTTTCTTCTATTCATTTGCTTAATCCTTGATGAAAATGAAAAAAATTTTCATAGGTTTGGAATACTTGCATAACGGATGCAAACCACCAATGGTACATAGGGATGTCAAAACCACAAATATATTGTTAAATGAACATTTTCAGGCCAAGCTAGCTGATTTTGGGCTTTCGAGATCTTTTCCGATTGAAGGAGAAACACATGTATCAACGGTTGTTGCTGGAACTCCTGGATACCTTGATCCAGAGTAAGAGTCCTCATCCTTGATAACTATTTTTATTTTAAACTAATCTTGAGATAATTAATCAGTTTTCATCCTTCACAATCAACATCATTTTTTTTTCTGCATATTTTCTCTTTATTAATAGGATTTTTTTTGGCAGATATTATCGAACAAATTGGTTAAACGAAAAAAGTGATGTTTATAGCTTCGGAATTGTATTGTTAGAGCTCATCACAAACCAACCTGTAATCAATCAAAGTCGCGAAAAACCACATATAGCAGAATGGGTGGGGGTAATGCTTACAAAAGGAGACATTCAAAACATTATGGATCCAAATCTCTACGGTGATTATGACTCTGGTTCTGTATGGCGAGCAGTTGAACTGGCAATGTCGTGTCTAAATCCTTCTTCAGCTAGAAGACCAACAATGTCTCAAGTTGTTATTGAACTAAACGAGTGCTTGGCATATGAAAATTCAAGAGGGGGAACGAGTCAAAACATGAACTCGCAGAGTTCTGTTGAAGTGAGCATGAACTTTGATATTGGATCTACACCTGATGCTCGCTAATTAAAATCCATGCAAGAGTCATTTTATCTTTGTTTTCGTGAGTGCATTTTCATTACTTTAAAAGTGTTTCAAAATTTTGTAATAATTTTATGTCGTTGATGAATGTGATTTATTGGAATCAAGATAAGTAACAAAGACTCGATCTAATAAAACCCATAAGATAAAGCTAATGAGATAATAATGATATAAGTGAAAAATAATATAACATTTCATTATATATCTTAGCTGTTAACAAATCATAATCGATTATCCACCAGATGCAGTTGTTGCACTCTTAAGAAGATTTCAGATTTTTTTCTTTTCCTTTTTTTGTCAAAAGAGATTTTCAGAGTTTTATTAGATTCGGGCTCAAATAATAATGTTTGTAGCATCTTACCTAAATCCTAATACTTCCAATGGAATCTTTTCGTAAAACAATTAATATTAAAAAGTAAAATAGTTGATAGTAAGTGTGTATTTTATATTAGACGGGTGTGTAAGAAGGACAATCTCAAAATTTCTGCTCTCTTCTTTAATTTTAACCAACTTAATTAACGAGATTTGTATAACTACGACCATCTATGATAGTGACTTTATCTATATACACGTTAGATCTCTGAAAATTTGTTGTGTGTATATTCCTTGTGAGGCAAAGTAACACAAACTATTTCTTCGCTCATTATCAAATAAAAACTATGGTTCCGCTTTACGCTTTTTGATTATGGAAACAAAGATATGTCGTAAAACAATTTTCTACTAAATATCACATAATCATTTCACTTCATCAAAAATTTTATGATTTTTCTAATTGACACAATTACTTATACTGTAATCAAAGAATTAATATGATAGTTCCAAAATAATACACTACAAATGATCATACATGTATTTTATTTGAATATTAAAAATATCCCATTTTTAGTGTATTTTTAGTGAATATTACAATTCTGCAAGAAAAAAATTACGATATATATAGTAGTATGCATGGTATCTATCTACTAATATACTTACAAATAAGTGCACATTAAAGTTAACGTTAAAAATTATCAGCTAGCGTATATGGTACTTGGGATGATTAAAAAGCTAACAATAATATCAATTTTTAAAAGTAAAAAAAAAAAAAAAAACTGAAAGAAGAACAAGTTGATGAATAATAAAGTCAAATGAGGTGATAATAGAAAGGTATACCATCTCTGCATCTCATTTGATGATTGTGGACAACTGGATGATTTTTTTTTCTTTTTTCAATTTGAGCGAAGAAGTTGCCAAGTTGATGAAATCAAAATATTCAGCTTTCGTCACCAAAATGTATCATCTGATTCGAGAAGATACTTTGTTCTTGATTCCATTTGATTTTCCTATAATATAGTATGAGTTTAGGACTGCAATAAAGAATACATAGATCGACATGTGTACAAATAAGGTTGTTGGTGTGATTTGCGGACCATATTAGAAGTATGGACTTATGATTAGTAGGACCAAAACCTAGGATTTACTTATTTAGAAATAAAAGAATACTAATTGAGGGTATGTTAAAACTTTCTAAAAATAGATTGCTTCACATGGACATCTTTGTTTTCTAAAACGTTACATGGAAACAAACAAAAGACCATAACCGCTCAATTAAAAAGTCAACAAGAATGATCGATCTCTCTTATCTCCCCAGCTTGCAACACCCATCGAATCCTGACTTTTCTTTTTGATTAATTATTATATACTTCAAATCTTTTTTATATAATCCGTTTCTTAGAGTTTTCTGTTTGTTGGGAGTCAACTTGAATATATGATTTTTTTCTGATATTAAAATAACGGGATTATATAGAATTGTATCTACTAAATCATCAATTTATATTTGACTTCATATATTACTCGTTATAGATAACGTTTACCAAACCAAGTCGGTTGCATCTCCGATTGCTTCATTGCGTTGATGAATGATGACTAATTTGATTTGAACTTCAAGAACAAATTGGATACTATTTATGGTTTGACTTAATTGCCGTTTACACAATGGACTTTATTCATCCTATATCCTGGTTGCAATTGGCCTTACGAGACTCTTCCAAATGTAAACTTGTCTTTTGGTTTAAACTTGAAGTTTGATTAGACCTTTTCGTCTTCTTCTCTTCATTGGAGTCCATGTTCTAAAAAGGTATAATCAGATTTTCATTCACAATCGACCGAACAATATGATGCGCCTCAAAAAGCTATATTACACATGGCAAAGAAAGAAAAAAAGACGTTAAACGCACCTCTTTTTTTAAATTACTAGCATACTTAGAGAGATCGACATAGACATCACTAAAATGTAAAATAAAACAAAAAAAGATTCAAATAACATGTTCTATGTTTTGAAAGTTCATATTAAAAATTATGGTTGTGGGGCTGTCGACAAAAACAAAAATAGTGGATTATTTAACCATGCGCTTTAAATTTGCTATATAATTATAAACTTTGCTCTTGAGCACAATACATTTTGGGTATACGCGGATGTTAAAACATTAACATGCTAGCTCAAGGAGCATGTTATTTTATTAACTTTAAATATAAGTGTAGAAAAAGGTAGCATTATCATTTAAGTAAGTGTAAATTTCAAATAAATAAAAAGTTGATCATAGTCAATATGATTCCTAAATCAAATATAAAAAAAAAACACATCCATCAAAAAAATAACATAATAGTAAAATACAATTAAAGGAAGGAGAATGTGTTTAAAAAGATTTAAGGACAAAATAAGACAAAAACCAAAAGACAAAAAAGAAGAATAAAAAGATGGAGAGAGTAAAAGAGATAAGCATGTGGTGAGCATTTTAGGGTGTAACCAGTCAGGTGGAGTTATATTCTCAAGGCGCACGCCTTCATTATTCTTCTTAACTCTTCTTACTACTACTAATCTCCATCCACAACTAACTATGTTTTAAACTTCCCTCTTTATATTTTTATGTTCAAAAAGAACAGTTCTTTCGAAATTAAGTTAGGTCCATGATATGTTATTTCCACTAACACCACCTTGCACAAATACATATTGACTACTCTTATTATTATCTTCAAAAAAAAAAAAAAAAAAACAGATCTAAAGTCAAATTTTCATATGGATAATGTTCCTAAGTGCCAATATATATATATATATATATATATTGTAGTATTATAGTACTCCAAAAGAGCTCTCCAAGTAAAGCTAAAACTTTTTATGAAACTAAAAAAGAATGTATAGAGAGAGAGAGAGAGAGAGAGATGGCACTTTCTAAACACTTTTGTTGATAATCATCGCTTCATAATTGTAATTATCTTACGTTTTCTTTTCTAAAATAAAGTAATAAAAGGGTGAAAATGTTGCAGAGACCGTAATTAACTTCTTGCGGCTCTGTTTTTCACAATATTTTCAAACCCTCGAATTCCACAGATTCTATAGCAAAAAAAACTTTATATAAAAAGAAATGCAAAAACAAAGACTGGAAAGTGTAAACAAACACTTCCCGACATCACAGAAGTGCCTTTCTTGAGAACTGCTAAAACAATCAAGACGCCATGATTTTGCATGATGATGATGAAACTCAAAAGTATTATAATCTTCCAATCATTCAAATCCGAGACTTTTGTAAATTGTTCAACACTCTGGATGATGATGGATCTGATTAGGGTTTTGTAAAGGAAGAAAAGACGGGTGGAATAAAGGAAACGAAGGAGAAGGAGTCGAGGAGAAGGTGAGATTGGTTGGGTCAAGCTTGGGTCTCAAGTTTTCTAAAGCTTTTACTTGCGCTCTAAGGAACTTTAGATAATTAGCAGCTTCATCAAGCATTGAAGCAGTGTCCATCTTCGTCCCACCTGGAACCAATGTTTGTAAAACCCTAATCTTCTCACTTATCCTCTCCCTCCTCTGCCTCGCTGCAACAGTTTGAGGATCAGTCGATATCTTCACGTTCTTCCTCTTAGGTTTTTCCACAACCTCCAAACCAAAATTCACCGGTCTAAATGCAGCCGCTCTGTAAATCATCTCTTTCATCTGCGCGATCGCCTCAGCATCTGGCTCGGTGTTATCAGACACACAAGTTGAATGTTGGAAACTAATGTTTGACGAACCTCCTCGTTCTTTCTCTGTTCTTGGTTTCTTCGATCTCGATTGATCCTCGTCGTAGATGAGCTTGAAACCTCCCTTCTCCGAATCATCTTGAGGACGAACAAGACGGAAGTGACTTCCTTTTTCGTCTCCTCCTCTGTTTCTCTTCAAAGACTTATGCTTTACCGTTGTTGTTGTTGTTGTCTCGGGAGTGATCTCTCTGTTCTCAGACTCAGCAGAGGAGACTCCACCAAAGCTCCAAAGAGTTTGAGAATCTGAGAAGAGCGCTGAGATCCCTTCATCGTCTTCTGTTGAAGTGTTGTTGCTGTTCGACGTCGCCGATAACAAACAATCGAGCGATGATGGATCTATGGAGCTAGCTCTGTTTCCAACATGTTCCTGCTGCTGTTGAATCTCACCAATAACTCCAAGATCAGACATGAAACAGCTGCTAAGATTCGGATTAATAAGTTGGTGATGATGATGAAAAGAAGAAGAAGAAGAGCAGAGTTCTCTAGCCATCATTAGCTCGTTTCCTCCCCAAACCAAATCCGATCCTTGATGATGATCCATGATTTTGCTCTCTCGTGTCATTCCATACATAGCTTGAGCGTAAACAGACTCCAACCCTTCCATCAGATCAAACACAATCCTAAGAAAACACCCAAAACAAACACAAAATGTGAGAAACATACTCAGAAACAGAGCAAATTTGCATACTAGTTTCTTCAAGTTTCATGCAAAGGAAAAATGATAAGAAAATAAAAAAGCTGATCTTTAAACAAACCTTTTGTAATAACGGCAGAGCACATGAAAAAAAAAAGTGAAACCGGTATCACAAGAAGAGAACAAAGAGAAGAGTTCACAGGAAACTTGAGAAACGTTTCTTGTGGCGTAAAGAGATTAAAAAACCTCAAAAGGGAAAGAAAGGAGAAACAGAGGAGGAAAGAAACAGAAAGAAGAAGTGCTGAAAAAGGAAAGAAAGTATAACAGTCTGTAAATGAGAAAATTTTATTTCTGTGCTGTAGAAAGCTCTGTTTCTGTTTCTGTTCTGTTCTGTAATGAGAGCTCTGGGGTACACAGAGTTATAGATGGTTTGCTGTAAGTAAAGACTTGAAAGCCCTATACACACCTCTATGCATTCCCAGATTTGTTATTATGCATATATATAGATATATACAATAATTATTAAATATAAATTTGATACTTCTATTTATATGTATATTTATAAATAAATATTATTTAATAGGTCCCAACTTACGATGAGATCAATTGTTCCTCTGTATCAAGCACTAGTTCTGTACTTGTGTATGGATGGTTATGCTTTAAGAATTACTATGATTTAATTATACATTTATACCCAACAACGGTCTTGTTTTAAAACTTATTCATATGAGCCGCCGTCAAAGAAGAAAACTTATCTATATATAAACCCATTTGATCGGTTAACTTTAAAGTTTTAACTACAAAAAAAAAAAAAAAAAAAAAAAAAAAATTATTTGGAGGTAATTTCTTACTAGATTTTGTGATAATCATATGATTTGTGGATGCGATTTACATGATTTTTATTTCTCAAAAACATGCAATATGCAAACTTGAATCTAGATAATATATCTCTATATGGGTACAGTTCAATAGCCCAACGTCAGCGACACGTTAAATTAAAGACTCTAGCGGCGACATGTTTTCTTTTGAAGAAGGAAAAAAAGAAAGTAAGATGTTGAAACCATTGGAGTTAAATCTTTATAAACCCACCATATTAATTACACTGTCCAAGTGAGATTGTTGAATACACGACTACTAATTTTGAACAAGTGTGCAATAATAATATTTGGGATACGTCTCCTAAACAGGGTTTAGTTACTTAATACAAAATTATTTAAAATTTCGTCAAAGATAAAAGTGAGATTACTGGAGGTTTGTGAAAGTATTATAAACGAATAGATTATATAGGAATAATTAGTGAATTTAAACGAATGAATTTATATATATATATATATATATAGTATGTTGTCTTTAAATTAGGTTGGTGTGCATAAATAGTTTCTGCATTAATCGAAGAGCATCTTTTTTTTTTTTTTTTTATGAAACCCTAGGAATAGATATAATAATTGATAAAAATCACAGAGTCGTATATGATTATGCACTTGATGAAAAGGGTATATGTAATTAAACAAATCTACGAGTGCTTGAGCAGAGAAAAAGGACTGACATCCTTTTAGCATCGTGCGAGCTGAAAAGTTTACGGGAGAGAGAGATCGAGACGAAGTTGGGGTTTAGGGTTTGAATTCATTTTTTTTTTACGGGTGGATGTACTAAAATTAAAGATTAATGTTAATTTTATATTATAGTTATAAATTTATAATCATCATCAGTACGTCTGTAAAAGTGTAGCTCATAATTTATGTCCCACTTTCTTATTATTATTCTAGGTGTTCGTTTGATTTACCTTTTCGCTATCATCATCAGTCAATAATGATCAAAATCCTCCACATCTCGATCTATTTTGTAACACTTTCTTTCAAGTATAAATTATCTCGAGTTCTTTTGGCTGGAACGTGATATTAGTTTATAAATAAACCTTTTCTTTTTGTGGAATTCTTTTATCTGACCAAAATTCTTCGTCAAGTCATGCACTTACCATTTGAAGATGAAAAATTCAAAATTATCCGTAAAAGATCGACAATAAATAGATATTGAAGGAGTTATTTTCGGTTTTTCAAAAAATATTTTAAGTTTTAGAAACTAATTTTTAAAAGCTTATATTTATTAGTTAATATATTGATGATATAACAAATTAACACACAAAAAACTTTTCGTATATTTTTGGTTTATTTATGTTCTGTCATAATTTCATCATTAATTTATCCACTAAAAAATCAGTCATTATATTTTGGTTATTGACATATTACTTGGCAAAACCAATAGAAATTTTTTGATAGTTAATTTACGATCGATGTTGTAACTAATTACCAACTAACTTATCGCTAAAAACATTTCTATATTCAATCATATGGTAACTGGAATATTCTACGCTTTATAAATAATATTTATCAATCGACCCTCATTGACTAATACTATTTTGATAATAAAAAAAAAACCATCGATGGATTTCTAGTTATTATTCACTTATTTTTTACATCATATATCATCTCTAAAATTTAAAATCTATATTTTTTGCATTGTGGGTTTACAAGCTACAAATAGCATATGTAATATTCAATAAATATTGTCTCAGTATATAGCAATTATAGTGTGTATTTTTCAAAGAGTTGTCTAGATTTCATGAGAAAAGAAAATAAAAATCTAGTATTAAAATTGCAGAGCAAAATAGTTAGGAAGTTATGTGGGGCTAAGTAGACATACCAACATCAGTGGGGGAATAAAAGAAGTGCTTTGGTTTAAGGGTAATTTTTTCTTACAAAAACATCGCAATCCGTAGAACGGTGAGAAAGGGAGAGCAAAGAAGGCGACATGACCTCTCTGCCCAACCACATGTCGACCATAATCCCACAGCTCATTCATTTTTTTTTTCTTTTACAAATTGTCAATTTTTTTTTTTTTTTTTTGAGGATTACTCTCACAAAATAAATCGAACATTTTTTTCTAAACTAATATTGTGGCCTAATGGTAGTAGATTGGAGACAAAACGCAAACTTATTTCCTCCTTAGTTTGAATCTTGCTTGGAAGAAATTTATTACTGTTAAGGCTTAAGCTGATTGGTTTTGAGTTTAGTTAGGTTGTTTAATATAGGTTGTATTTAGGCCTAGTTGTATTCAATGAATTTGTCTTTGCTCCGAGTTACAGCATAATTAGACAAAACTAAAACAGAATAAATCTACAAACTAACAATATTATGATTAACAAGAACAAAACAAATTAGACGTATTACGGAAAACATAACAATCAAAATATATATACATGGATTAGCTCTAGCTACAAGATTCTAAAACGTTAGATTAATTATAATTGCGACTTAAAATCAAAAAATCCTCACTGGGAATTTTGTACCAAAATCCTAGTCAACAATTTCATTCTCTAGTATAATTTAGGGTGTATGCACTACACCCTATTTTATAGATTAGATGATGGTAAAATCTCTTCATATGGGTAATCTACAGAATTCACCATTTTTTATTGAATTCTTATTTGTATACCCTATTTTATAGACTAGATGATGAAACTCATTAATACCAATATACATAAAGTTCTACAATATACGGCACCATAATTCAGTAGAAATGTATTCATCTTCCTCTCAAAAATAGCATTTTAGGTATTACGAATATGTAAAATATATATACAAATTAAAGAAAATAATTCATTTTGCATTTTATGCATATAACCAACCATAAATGGTATTGGTATAAAGAAGAAAATGGGTAAATGAAGATGAACATCACATTCACAGTTGTTGACATCCTTAGGATACTCACAACGAAAGAGACCTTATTTTGTCCATACATGTGAACTGCATTTTTGTATATGAATAATACCAAAACGTATATTAAATGAGAGACCCAAAAGAAAACAAAAATTCTCAAAAATCAATATTAACTATTCTCACACCTCAAGCGGGAACCAAAAATGTCGGTCGAGAACAACTACTCTCAATTTAATTGAGACGAATTTGACTTCCTACGGTCATGGATCGATCCAATGTACCAAAAATTGAAACCGACCATGTCGGTTTAATAAGTCAACTCGATCGAGTCTAATTGTGAGAATTTTTGTTTTCTTTTTATGTAAACCATGAAGACTAGACCTAGCTCGTACGTAGTAATATAATTTGCATGTAGATTCTAGTAAGTAGTCCTAATTACTCCTAAACATTAAGATCTTTTGGTGTTTTCTTCTATAGATTAGTGTATAAATATAAATAAAGGATTTGTCGGGGGTATGTCCATGATTCTGCGCCCATGATAAAGAGATCAAAGTGGTCCATTATCACAATTTCACATATATATGTCAATACATGAAACAAATTTCTACGAGCTAAGAGGAAGACGACAACGTTTTAGGAAGAAAAAAAAACCCGATAACATTCTTTCACTTTCTGATATATACTTTGGCTCGGTACGCTTTAAATGGTCCAGACCGAAGCTGTACAGTAAGCGAAGCTAATAAGCTGCTTGACTCTTCTTCACTCTTCTTGCTTGCTCTCTCCCTTCCATTATTGAATCGTTCCACACGTGAACACAACGTTCCCCATTTGCACGTGGCTCTCTTTTATTGGCTGTGATCTTGTAGTATTGTAGTCCCACGTGGGAAATCAGCATGGCGTCATATTGTGGGGACTCAGCAATTTTTTTTTTTTTTTGGTTAATTAAGAATCCAAAATTTTATACATTTTTCGTTCTTGTTTTTGTTATTAACTTCCCCCCCCCTCCCTTATCCTGTAAGAATAGATGAATCTTGACAATGACAAGGATACGAGCTTCAACCATACTAGTCTCTGGACAAACACATAAACAAGAAAAGTTTACTCGCTAACAAATGATAAGTTTCTTTGTAATCGATACAAAAACAGAATCAACAACTCTATTTTTTTGTCAACAACATTCTCCTTAAACATGCGTAAATGTCTAACAACGATATAATGAGTAATTGTCACCGATGAGATGACACATGGACATGGTCACACTTTGCCACACCATTGTCTCCACGACAAATGTAGATTTTTCTTCTATTATGTATGAAATCTTGCGTAGGGACTCAAAGGGTGAATAAATGAAAACTAGTGGGCTCAAGCCCACGTAAGTCACACTCTCTTAGACTCTTACACACGTCAAGATTTGAGAAACCAACGAGACGTCGACCCTTCTTCACGTGGAGACTCATGGTCCAACCTTGGTTTTCTGCTATACCAAGCTTCCGGTCCGGTTAAACTGGGTAAAGGCAAAGAAGTCTGATCCGACCGAACACGCATCTTCTTCTCTCTCACAATAGTGTTAAGTGATTGCGATCAGAAACAGATATTTCGCTAAAGATTAGCCCAATTTAGGAAATTTTTGGAAAAGATGATGATGAAGTTAGCCAAGAGAGAGAGAGAGAAATACAAAAAGATAAAAACATGTGGCTGTGTGTGTAAAAGACCGAGTCACCCGAACATCTCCACCTTCACGCCATTCTTCTACCACTCGGACCTAACCAACGAATACCCTCCACGTCATCTGTAATCCGCGTTCCCGTGAGTTAGGGATCTTTACTTGAAGCAACCAGACATGACCGCAGAGTCACACACACACCATCACCACCCTAACCTTCACAACTTTTTTTGTCGTCCCCTCGTATGGAATCCATTGTGGGGCGACACAAAAATATCCTCTTTTGCTTCTCTGCTTCTTCTTAACATTTGTTTCTTTCAGGTGGATTCGATCTCCATCTACATAAAACATAAATAAAGATTTCTGGATTTGAGATTGATCTAAAGTGAGATTTCAATCTTGGCACTTGGTTTATTGGAAGGTAACTATATATATGGTTCTGTTTTCATTTCTTCAGGTTACGTGTATGGGAAGGAATTCAATTAATAGGGTTTGTTTCTGAGCGTAGGTGAAAAAGATGGGAGGAATGAAAGATGAGGCAAAGAGGATAACTATTCCACCATTGTTCCCAAGGGTTCATGTGAATGATACTGGAAGAGGAGGTTTGTCTCAGCCATTTGAAGGCAAAACAATCTCTTCTAAACGTCCCACTCTTCCTTGTCTGGCCAACAACATCTCTGATTCTCTTTCCACTTTCTCTTTGTCTCTTCCTCCTCCACCACCAAGCACCGCTCGTCTCGTAAGTCTCTCTAATTCACTCATCTCACTTTCTTAATCGTGTTGTGTGTCTGCATGCTTTTATACAAAGATGGTTTTTGATCAAATTAGAATTGGCAATGAGATTTTGAATATCACTTGATGATCTGTCTGAGTACGTTTTCTAACAGATTGATGGACCTGAAAAGAATCAGTTTTCACCAATCAGCAACAGCACTAAGTTTGAGGGGAAGATGAATAGAAAAGGCATGAATTATATAAGTCAAAAAGGATCATCAGTTACTAATACTAAGCCTATAATAAAACGAAATGAGTACCTCAAGAACCTTCCCAACTTGGATTTGCTTAAGGTTCCTGTTGTTAAAAGCTCAGAAAGAAATCCACAAGCAAACACAGATTTGTCACTCCAGTTTTGTACTAGCGGTAGCAGTAAAGCCGGAGGAGAAGCTGTTGGTTCTAAGATCCTTTTGTCAGAATGCTTGGAAGATGAAAGCCAGAATGGGTCTGTTACTGTGATGAAAACTCATTTATATAGAAGAAGCTTTGCTGATTTTAACAATGAAACTCAAAAGAAGCTTAAAATTCTGCCTCAAGATGCTTCAGACTGTTCTGCAGTAGAGTCTTTGTCTGGTTTGAGTGCATCTTCTTATGATGTTGCCAGAGTCATCGGTGAAAAGAGGTTTTGGAAGATGAGAACATTTATGATCAAGTTTGTATCCTCTTCACTTTTTCTTATGATTCCATGCTTCATAAACTTTGCCGTATCTCTTACTATTCTTATTGATATTTTTCAGTCAGCAAAAGATCTTTGCCGGGCAAGTATTTGAGCTGCATAGACTGATAAAGGTAAGCTTCTAATAACCTTATTGTTTCACTAGAATCTGTTATGCTTTCTATGCTTCAGCTTACTTAACATGATGCAGGTTCAAAAGATGGTTGCAAAATCACCAAACTTGCTTCTTGAAAGTAAGCTTAATGGTGACAAACATGGCACAATGAGGTCATCCCATCAGCAGGCAATGGCAGCTTCAAAGATTAAAAAACCAAACACTGAGAATCAGAAACCTGTAACTGAAGAATATCCAGAGTATATGAAACCGAAGCTTCCTCTACCTTCCATAAGCAAGGAACTCATGGCCCCGATTTGGCCACAGCAGCTACTTCCTCCTCCTGGAAACCAATGGCTAGTTCCTGTGGTAACTCATTCAGAAGGTCTGGTCTATAAACCATATGCAGGACCATGTCCTTCTCCTTCAGCATTAATGGTTCCAGTCTATGGTCAAGATTCACTCGACACAGCTGCATTCAGGTTCCCTGTTTCTTCTCAGTTTAGCCACAGCTACTTCCCACCTCCTAACGCGAGGACAACAGTTGACCACACAAACCCGTATGGTCAGTATCAAAGATGGTCCAGCACATCAAGCCACATGACTCAAGCCATTCCATTTTCTTTAAAGAAGTCTCAGGAATCTAATGACAGTGAGGTACATGGAAGCACAGCTTCAAGTCCACCAGAGAAGCATAAATTTGAAGTGCTCCAACTTTTCCCTACAGAGCCTACTCATCAGACTGATGAGTACAAGGAGAAACAGCAACCGCCGCTTCGTGCCATTAAAGCCATTCCTCATAACTCAACATCTGCCTCTGAATCTGCTGCAAGGATCTTCCGTTCCATTCAGGAAGAGAGGATGGAATCAGATCATATGATTAGTTAGTTTTTTTCATACTATTTGAACTCCTTTCACATTCTTTTGCTCTAATTGCTTCTTCATCTTAGTTTAGATTTTCAGTATATTCTATTTACTCTTCATATGAAGATGTAAATCAAATACTGTCACTATACATCAAACATACACACACACACATACACTTCTTACATTGATTATTGTATTGACAAACAGCTAATAAAAGATAAACTTTTGTTGTTCTATTCATTTCTGTAGTATGCCAGTTTTAATTTGAAGGGTAGCAAAATTCAAATTACATTACTTTTAGACTTGTTTAAGCAACAGAACAAGAAGATATCTCAATCACCTGTAAGTTAAAGATTTCTTTAGCAGTTTAAGTGTCTCTATATTAGCAATGTGGAAGGAGACAATAATGATCAGTTTGTGTCCATGCTATACGAAGCTACACTTAAACTCCAAAACACTTCAGAACAAAAACAAAGAAAACATTAGAACCCAAGAACCTTTGGTGCTAGTTTGAGTAAAGGCTTCAATGCGCTTGGCGCAAATTTTCTTGCGAAGAGATAACACACTTGAGATGGCTGATCATTGTAATAGCAACCATGACCACGTGAAAGCTTCGTTAGGAACCTCTCTGTTATGTCAGCTTTGCCAAAAGTAGCTGGATGAGCACCACCTCTTGACCAATCTGTCCAAGTCAATGTCCGATTAGCGAGCATATCCGAATATCCAATATAGAGCATTGTTGGGAAGTAATGTTCATCAACATAACAAGGAGGTCTACAAAACTCTCTGAATTTGTTATAGTAAACGATGTCTTCAACAATTTCGACAGCAAGTCCTCGGTTAATTTCAAACCACTGAGAGCCTTTTCTCCACTGGCTTAGACGGACTTCTGGTCCCATTGCATAGCTGTATCTGCCTCTCCCGTAAGGTCCGTTCTCGTCAACAGAACCCATGAAACTATATCTTGATCTTGAGATATAAGCGTAGACAAAGTTGAAACCGCGAACAGGAATGCACGCTTCGGAAAGCAAAACAAACCATTCGTTAGAGATATCGAGCAACGCATTAGCCAAAAGCCTCCTTTCAGCATCACACATACTCATCTCTCCCCAAGCCACAGGCTACACACAAATAAAGAAACTTTTAAAGTGAGAGAAACCAAATAAGCAACATTGACAAAAGTAAGTTTTATATTGATTTACCTGACTTGGGATCTGTCTTCTGTAAAACACAGATGAGCTTGGGAAACCTGATCTATAATTTGGCAACGCATGAACATAGATTGAATAAGAGCCCTCATGCCCTTCGAAAAACCTTTCCCAAAGTGGAGCAAACGGCAAAGGTCCTTTGGTGAGAAACATGAATGCTATTTTAGGAACCCTTTTAAACGGATATCTATATATCCCTGGCTCCATTGAAGCACGCCAAAGAAGCTCGCTGTCATTCATGAAGTGCCAAACACTCGATGGAGGCTTGATAAAGCTCTCTAACGTAGCTCTCTCACCATACGGAGAGATCAGTGTGGATGGAGCAAAAGTTTGAATCTTTAAGTACTTGATCATGTGCATACTAACGACTGAGATTCCAAGAACCAAAACAAAGAAAAGCAAGAACACCTGAAGCACCCGCAGCGGCAAAAGAGCCCTAGATTGGTTAGTATGCCTCAAATTGGGAGGTGGTGAAGCATTGTCCTTAATCCCTTCCTCCATCCCCATGATCAGTTTCAGTTTTTTGGGAACTGAGTTTAGCGTACACAGAGATACCACATTTTCCATGTTACGTACACAAGAAGAGGAAACACAATTAGAATATTTCCCAAATCTCAGTAGCACTTAAACAAATCAGACAAGATTTGAGGATTTACCTTTGTCCGGAAACGCAAGCAAGCAAAAAACGTACGAGAAGTTCCAGATTCCAAACTAGTTCCTACCGTTTTTGAAAGAACAGAGACACCAAGATGATGAATTCACGTGTTTGCTTGAAAAAAAGGTCGAAACTTTGAAAATGGGAAACTTTACCGGAGAATACAAAAATTAGGATTTGGATCTTCTCAGTCACGCATTTTGTTTCAGCTGTCGGAATCGTTCATGATTCAAATGTAATTTGTCTCTCGTAAAGCAAAGAAAGCTTATGTCTTGTCTTGATGATCGCAGTCGATGGGATGTCTCTGAAACTTTTGGAAACAGAGGAGAGCTTAAATGAAAGATTCCTCAGAGAAGGAAACAATATAAAAGCATTAAACCCTAGTAATGGACATTTGTATATCTTCTGTTTCATTCTGTAACTGAAGACGGTCTCTCTAAGATGTTTTTATTACAATTCATTCACAAGACAAACAAACGTATTATGGTTTTGATTAATAATGTAGTTAGTAGTATTAAACATTTTGGAAACATACGCTTCATGTAAGTTTTTTTTTTCTTTTTTTTTTTTGAAAAAGGCTTTCTATTTAAATTGCAAAACAATAATAAAATGTTACAAAAACAGGCCGGCTTTAGAGTTTGTTTATGGGACAGACCCATATAAAAAGAGCAAAGCCCATTAAACACATATAATAGAACTCAGTAATCAAAGGAGGAATGTCAATGGAATAGTAACCGACGCATTCAAGAGGAAGAGAACCAGTGGTTAAGCATCATTAAGGAGAGAGAAGGATCCGCTTCTCTCAAGCTAGAGATCTTGTTACGAATAACGGTGTCAATAAGTCGAAGCAAAGTCTCTGCAGATCGGAACTGATGGCGGTGAAGGCGGTGATTTCTTTCTTCCCAGATTAAGTAGAGAGTCGCTTGCCAGGCTAAGAGAGTGAGGCAGATCCGAGCCTTGGATCCATGAAGGGATTGCATGCGCGCAAGGGTGATCTCCCAGGAGGCTTCAGGTTGAATCCCACATTTGAAAGCGATTGTAGACCAAACCGTCCAAGTGAAATTGCAGTTGTAATAGATATGATCACGACTTTCCGGGGCCAAGTTGCAGAGCAAACAAGAGGGGTTAGTCTGAAGTCCCCACTGCAGGATTCGATCTCGTGTTGGGCAACGATTCAAGACCAGCAGCCAAGTGTGAAAGCTATGCTTCAGGATCCCTCGAGAGTTCCATACTGCTCTACGCCAGGGGACCAGAGGAGAGGGGGAGCAGAGGAGACGATAGATCTGGCCCGTAGAGTACTTGCGGTAAACTTTTCCTTCTAACTCCCACTCGTAATAATCCTCGCCATCTGTAAGATTCAAGGTAGTGATGTAGGCGAGTAATGATACCTGCTTGTCTGTTCTGGCATGAGGTAGAGACCAGCGACCATGCCTGCACAACTGATTGAGAGTAGCATTCAAGGGGATTCCCAGTCTAGATTCGGCAGCAGTAGAGAGAAACTCCTTGATTTTTCAAAGGGCGACCAGTTATCCATCCAAAAAGAACAGGTTAATCCATTACCAACTCGCAATTTTATCCATCCATATACGTCATCCCGTAGCTTTAATAGTTTGTTGGCCAACCAAGAGTAATTCTGCCTTGGTTTCATTGTCCAGTAGGCTTGCAGTGATCCACGCAAGAAGTAACGCCTAAACCATGCAACCTACACAGAGCCAGATTGAAAGAACAAGAGCCAAACAAGCTTGATGAGGCAAGCCCGATTCCAGTAGTTGAGATCCCGAATTCCCAATCCCCCCTGGCACTTTGGTTTAGTTACTGCTGCCCACGCAACTCTAGCAGTATGGGGACCTTCCACATTGCCTTTCCAGAGGTAAGCACTGCATAGAGAGTGTATTTTGGAGACGCATTTCTTTGGGAGAGCAAACGTAGAACACCAGAAGTTGGAGATCCCAGCAATGACAGTGTTAATAAGCAACAACCGACCAGCAAAAGATAAATGCCTCGCACACCAGTTGATTATTTTAGCTTTTACTTGTTGCAACAACGGTTCACAATCCTGCATTGACAACTTTTTTGTGCAGAGAGGGACGCCTAGATAGCGGACTGGAAGGCAGCCATGAGAGAGCCCTGTGGCAGTAGCAATGCAGCTAATTTCTTCTTCAGAGAGTCCCCCTGTAAAGAAAGAGGACTTCTGGCGGCTGATAGCAAGACCAGATCGTTCTTCAAACTCCTGGAGTACCTGAAGCACACTTTGAACCGACGAGAGGGAGCCATCAACAAAGATAAGCAAATCATCAGCAAAGCATAAATGGGTAAGTTTCACCGTTGCACAATTATGGTGGTATCCAAATTTTCCTTCTTCAGCAGCTCTATTAAGCATTAGTGATAGATTATTCATTGCTATGACAAATAGGTAGGGGAGAGAGGGTCGCCTTGCCTCAGACCACGTTTACCCTTGAAGTACCCATGTACCATACCATTATAACCAACAGTGAAGTTTGTGGTGCAAATGCAAGCTTGGAGCCACCGCAAGTACTGTCCTGGAAGTGCCAGCCCTTGGAGACAGTTGAAGAGGAAGTCCCACGAGATGGTGTCAAAAGCTTTCGCGATATCAACTTTGATCATTATGCGCTTTGGCCCAACAGCTTTATGGTAACCATTAACAAGTTCTGCTGCAAGAATTGTGTTCTCCAACAGTAACCGGTCCTTCACAAATGCAGTTTGGTTTGGCAGGATAAGGGTGGGCAGGATTGGCTTCAGTTTGTCAACTAGGATCTTGGATATCACTTTGTACAAGGTGTTGAGGCACGAGATGGGTCGATAGTCAACTATTTTTGAGGCTCCAGGTCGTTTCGGTACCAGAGTTAAGATGGTGGCATTGGTAGAAGCCGGAAGGAAAGAGGAGCGAAAGAAGTTACCAATAGCAGTGGTAACTTCCACACCCAACGTTCCCCAAGCTGCCTTATAGAAACCCGAGGTAAGTCCATCAGGTCCTGACGCTTTATTTGGGTTGATCTTCATCATAACCTGAGTAATCTGCACTGATGTAGGGAGTAAAAGCATTTGATCAACCTGAGCATGAGTGCAGCGAAACGGGTTCAGGGAGAGGAACCACTCTTGCGTTGACCAAGTAGAGGGAACTAACAACTGGTCCGGAGCTAGGATGGATTTGAAGTGGGCAACAGCCAGCTCACTCATTTCCACTGGGTCTAACAGTAGGTCCCCTGAGTCCAGTACAAAGGATCGTATGGTGTTGTAGCTCGCACGTGCTTGGCATACTTTATGGAAATACGAGGTATTTAGATCACCCTCCTTTAGCCAGTTGATTCGGGATTTTTGCTTGAAATAACTCTCCTCAATGTCGCGCAGGAAGCTCCACTTGGCATGGAGATCATGCTCTAGATGGAAGAGGTGCATAGTTGGATCATTCAGAGCTTGTACCTGCACATCTTGTAACAAACGGTTAGCCTCACTTACTCTCTCTTGAATTTTTGAAAAGTTCTCTCTATTAATATTTCGCAGGTTTCCCTTGATAGTCTTTTGCTTCCAACCGAAATCAGTTAGGTTTTCCGCAAAGCTTCCGGCCTGAATCCAAGCCTCATGTAAGTTGATAGAGTGAGTAACGAAACTGCTTAATGCAATGAAACGCTAGCGTTTTGTCATTAAGGGTTTAAGCTCTCAGAGGAAGAACAGAACGGTGACGTTTGAGAACATCACTTCTCTTATCGCAAATTCTGAAATTAGCACTCTCTTCTACTTCGAGAGCTCTCGGATTCATATAATTAACGAAACAGCTTAATGTAACAAAACGGTGTCGTTAATACGATTAAGGGTTTAAGCTCTCAGAGAAGAACAAAACGAGGTCGTTTTGAGAATGCCATTCTTCATCTCTCTCTTATCACAAATTCTGAAACTAGCACTGTCTTTACTCGAGCTCTCGGTTTCAATGTTAGCCACGATGCCTGCCCATGGACTCAGGTACGTGGTGCCCACACGCTCATGGCTTCATAGATTACGATGCTGCTCTTCCTCTTCTTCGTCTTCCCTTGCTTCTCTCTCTCCTTCTGAATACTCCGGCGGTGATAACATCCAGAAGAAGGTGAAGGAAGAGAAGAGTAGCAACGGAAGCAATGAGAGAACGGCGCCATATTACCCAAAACGAGGGCAAACAGTGGAGCTTGTGTGCGAGAGTTTGGGATTTAAAGGCAAAGGAATCTGTAAAGTTGATGGAACTGGCTTCGTTGTCATGTGTGACAGAGCTCTTCCCGGCGAACGTTTTGTCGGCCGTGTTACTCGCCGTAAAGGCAGCTATGCTGAGGTTTTTTTTTAAGAAAATCTTCACCTTTTTTCCTCAAATTGCGATAAAGTTATGATTTTTAAATCTGATTGGTGTACTAATTGACTCTTTTGGTATAATAAACCTTAGGTGACAAAAATTAAGACGATATCTCCACATAAGGACTTAGTAGAAGCTCCATGTGAGTATGCATCTTACTGTGGTGGTTGTAAGACTCAGAATCTCTCTTATGAAGCTCAGCTTAAAGCTAAAGAAGAGCAGGTTCATGAGCTTATCAGACATGTCGGAAGGTTTTCTGATAACAATCCTAGTCTGGAGATTGTCTTGAAGCCTATTGTTGCTTGTGATATCCAATTCAACTATCGGAATAAGGTTTGATTGTGTTGTTTTGTGTGTGTGTGTCAAATGTGGTTATGGTTGCTTTGGTTTGAGACTCGGTGGTTATAAAGTTTTTACATTTTGATTAGATGGAGTTTTCATTTGGTCCACAAAGATGGCTTCCGATTGATATGTTGCATGAGAGACAAGATGGTCCTAAGAACTTTGCATTGGGTTTACACGCACCTGGATTTTTTGACAAGGTTTTGAATGTTGATAAGTGCTTGTTACAAAGCGAGCCAGGAAACGTGGTATGTTGAAAGCATTTTTTACAACATCAGTAGAGCTTTCCTATCAGAATTATTAACAAAATTTGTTGATTCTAAATAGGTTCTTGCTGCTGTTCAAGATTGCTGGAGAGATCCTCAATTAAGTCTTTCACCATATGACTGTCGTTCACATGTTGGGTTTCTTAAACATTTGATGCTGAGAACTGGAAGGTATTAAAGGTACTTGAATCAAATTGTCAATAGAAAAGCAACTCGTTCTTGTAATGTAAGACCAGTAACAGGAAATTGTGTCTTTTTTCATGATGAGCTAGAGTTGATGGGAGGTGAAAATGATAGTTGTAATCTGCGCATGATCATTAGCAATAGTTGTTTCATTGCATTAGTTTTGCTAATGTTTTCTTATGATCAAACTTAACCATAGGAATGTGGAGACTGGTTCACAAGAACTTATGGTCAATTTTGTGACATCGTCATATAAGCCAGAGCTGTTGAAGCCCTTAATTGATAGAATTTCATCAATTCCTCAAGTGGTATGTATTGAAATCTGTTTCGCTTCATTCCTACAATCCTTGATGGAGTAATACATTTCTTGCTTTGTATTTTTAACACTTCCATACTTCTCATGAAATACAGGTAAGCATCATGAATAATGTAAATTCTTCGGTTGGAAATACATCTGTTGGGGAAAAAGAATATACTCTTTACGGGAAAGATACAATCACAGAGACCTTAAGAGGCCTTACATTTCAAATATCAGCCAACTCTTTCTTTCAGACTAACACTCATCAGGTATGTGGAACAATTTAGCAACATGATTAATTGATTATTTTACACTGCAAATGTTAAACACTAACTTGTCGAATATAAAATGGTATTTACTATGTAGGCTGAAGTTTTATATAAGCTTATTGAGGAATCCGCTGGACTTAAAGGAGATGGCTCAGAAGTCGTGCTCGATCTTTTCTGTGGGACTGGTACCATAGGTCTTACACTTGCCAGAAGGTAGAAATATGAGTTTAAAAGTACTGTCAAAGATTAACTTTTGAAGCAATGTTTTACTGCTGCTGATTGTTCAGTCTGATTATGTTCCTCCTAGGGCGAAACATGTGTATGGTTATGAAGTAGTCCCACAAGCAATAACAGATGCACACAAGAATGCCCAAATAAACGGCATAGAGAATGCAACATTTATCCAAGGGGATCTAAACAAAATAGGAGAAGATTTTGGGAACAATTTCCCTAAGCCTGATATCGTTATTTCTGGTTATGATCTTCACACTTTAGTTGCATTTCATCTAGCTTCTTATATTTTGCAGTTTACCAATCGTAAGAACTGTTTTTTTATACAGATCCCAATCGACCTGGTATGCACATGAAGTTGATCAAGTTTCTGCTAAAGCTTAAATCTCCACGGATCATTTATGTTTCATGTAATCCTGCAACATGTGCTAGGGATCTCGATTACCTCTGTCATGGAGTGGTTAGTATCTATTCCTCTACTTTTAATCTGAACTCTTTAAAATCCTTAGTGAAAGTAATCAAACAGAACTTGGTGATTTGAAAACGTAGGAGGAGAAGAATATAAAGGGTTGCTACAAATTGATGAGTGTTCTGCCAGTGGATATGTTTCCTCACACTCCTCACATCGAGTGTGTCTGCTTGCTAGAGCTTGCTTGAGCTCTCTTGTGACCATGGTTGCTTCATTTGGTCTCTAGGCAGATGAGAAACATATCGACAGAGATTTTTTTTTAGATTTGAAGGAGTTTTGATTTTCTATCAGCGTTAAAATCTTTGTAATCTTTTTCATCAAGTTCTATATTAGCATTCATAGACCTTTTGAAAGAAGTTAAAATCTCATCGAGGCAAGTGTTCCTAATTAAGATCCTGTTAAGAAAATAATAAAGATTTCCTCTTATTTTTATAGACAAAAAAAACTAATACAACACTAGTTGTTAAGTTATAATAAACTCCAATGGTATTTGATATAAATGGAGTTTTGTTTTCTTTTTAAAACTAAAATATATAACAGAGAGAGTAGTTAACAACCAGTATGTTACAAGTCTAAGATGTTAAATCTATCAGGTTTGTAGTTTCATGACTTCTCAACATCTATTGAAATCAGATAATTCCATTAGGAATGAACAAAAGGAACACAATCACACTACCTCTATGAACCCCACTCGAAAACATTTGAAAAACTATTTTGAAAATCGATTGAATAAGTATAAATTTGTACAAAAAAAAAAAGAGAATTAAGTAACCTAAATGGCTTCAACAACAAAACTGATCATAGTGTCAAAACGACAAAAAAACTCCAATAAGCTCTCTTTATCAATGTCTTAATCTTGTTTCCTCGAGCTAAGTTGTCGAGCATAAGCCGCAACACGCTTTGCCCACTTGACGATCTCTACCTTGAGCTTTTTGGAATCCATACGATTCAACGACAATGGTTTCTTCTTCTCTTCCGTTGATGACTCCATGAACGAGAACGACAAACATCGATAATAATGACTCGACTTGTGGCTTCCATTGTTCTTACCCTCTAAAGCCTGTTTCTTCACAGACATGTCAAAAGATCTCCCGAGTGAAAATGAAGATTTATTGTATATTTGTGTTGTGAAGGGACTTTTTTAATAGAGACATACGCACACAAAAGGAAAGAGACTCTTACAAGTTATTAGACATATCACATATAATAGATGGTGTAAGGTAAAAGACGTGTAATTGAAGCATGTTGATTTTGTTGACGTTTGACTTTGTCAACGCATATTCTTGTTGGCTCTATATTTCATTCTCATTCAATTAAAAATTGAGAAAAATGCCATAAAATTCCCAATATTTAAATTTAGGATGAAAAAAGCATGAACTTTCGACGTGTCGTTTTAATCCTAAAGTTTAGTTTTGACTATTTGATAAAATAGTAAAGTTTCGTTGACCTAACAATTTCAAGCACGTCGTTAAGTTTTTGTTAATGGAATTAATTTTTTGTTAACAATCTCCATTTAGTTAAAGACAAGATATATAAAATTTGTTTTCTAATGATTGTTGAGAGCATCTCGTGGTCCATTGGCAAACGTAAGAGTATGGTTTACACCTGCCGCGGGTTCGAACCTTCGTCCACGCCGAGTCGAACCCGCGACAGGAGTAAACCATACTCTTACGTTTGCCAATGGACCACGAGACGCTCTCAACAATCATTAGAAAACAAACTTTATATATCTTGTCTTTAACTAAACGGAGATTGTTAACAGAAAATTAACTCCGTTAACGGAAACTTAACGACGTGCTTGAAATGGTCAGGTCAACGAAACTTAACTATTTTATCAAAAAGTCAAACTAAGTTTTGAGATTAAAACGACATATGGAAAGTGCATGCTTTATTCGTCCCAAATTTGAAAATCGGGGATTTTTATGACATTTTTCTTATTAAAAATTTGTAATTGGGACTTTTTTTTGTTCTGTTTCTTTTGAACAGAGTTTGGTTTGCTCTGTATTAATTTGTAGCAGGCAATGATCCTCACCGTATGAGTGTCCGAATTAATAAACCAATCATAACCATAACCAGAGACTAGTGTCTTGTAATCATAATTTTTGCCTTTGCAAATGTTTCAAATTGTAAAATCAGACATAAGAAAAATTAAATTGGAAAAACAATCAGAAATTGTTACATCAAACATATGCTGTGAAACTTTGTGTTATCATAGTGTAGAAGTAAAAAAAACACCATAGAGTTATTTCAACCTACAATTTGTGAGTTTATCAGAAGAAAAAAAAGAACTTGAGTAAATGAGTAACAATGTCCTTTTCAACCTAATCTGATTTTTTCTCTTCTTTATGTCTTCAAAATTACACCACTAATTATTGCTAATTCTACACCTAAAATTGTTAGGTGTCTTTTGTTAATCCCCTATATATTAATAGATAATCATTCTCACAGAAAAAAAGCTAATGTGTAATTTCGATTGGAAATATAGGTAAGCATCTAAATGAATAATGTAAATTCTTCGGTTGGAAATACATCTGTTGGAGAAAAAGAATATACTCTCTACGGGAAAGATATAATCACAGAGACCTAAAGAGGCCTTACATTTCAAATTTCAGCCAACTATTTCTTTCAGATTAACACTCATCAAGTATGTGAAACAGTTAAGCAACATGATTATTTTACACTCCAAACGTTAAACACAAACTTGTTGAAAACAAAATGGTGTTTACTATGTAGGCGGAAGTTTTATATAAGCTTATTGAGGAATCCGCTGAACTTAAAGGAGATGGCCCAGAAGCCGTGCTCGATCTTTTCTGTGGAACTGGTACCATAGGTCTTACACTTGCCAGAAGGTAGACATATGAGTTGAAAGTACTGTCAAAGATTAACTTTTTAAGCAATGTTTTACTGCTGCTGATTGTTCAGTCTGATTCCCCTCCTCCTAGGGCGAAACATGTGTATGGTTATGAAGTAGTCCCACAAGCAATAACAGATGCACACAAGAATGCCCAAATAAACGGCAAAGAGAATGCAACATTCATCCAAGGGGATCTAAACAAAATAGGGAAAATTTTGGAAACAATTTGCCTAAGCCTGATATCGTTATTTCTGGTTATAATCTTCTTCACACTTAAGTTGCATTTCATCTAGCTTCTAATATTTGCAGTTTACCATATTTATTTATTTATTTTTTATTTTGAATAAAATGTAAAATTTATTCGAAAAAAACTGTTTTACATCAAGTGCAAACTATAATTAAAAGTTTGATACTATTGATGAAATTTACTCTAGAGAATCTAGGAGAATGTTAAGAAAGCCGGTTTAGCGCGTAGGGAGCCACAATTTCATACACCCTGCGACCCTGCTTTCACCTTGAAGGGAGAGGAGACGGTTCCTTACTTGCCTATCTAGTCTTTTGATGAGAAGAGTTGGTGATACAGCCAGAGAGAATGTAAAGAAGCTTGAAAAGTATACCGGACCAAAAACAGAGCAGAGTTTCCCAAAGTTTTGTCGATGAGAAGAGTCTGAATTGTGCCCCAATCTGTAGTGAATTTGGTAGCGAGAAGCTTGGAGGTGAGTCCAGTCCACACTTCAGCCGAAATCGAACAGGTAAAGAATAGATGGTTACACGTTTCTTGCGGTGCACTGCACAGAGGGCATGAGGCAAAGATTCTTTGATTACAGTGCAGCATTCGGTCACCTCTTGATAAGCGATTGAGTGTTGCTAATCAGGATATGAAGGAGAACTTTGGCGTGGCATGAGAGAACCAAAGCCCGTCAGCCCACGTCGTTCTCTGTCCTGTCCACCTATGGTGCTCCCATGTTTCTATTTGTGTTGAATTTCGGCTTAAATCGATCCCCATTCCCTTTCCAGAGAACCACATCTTTTGCCTCAACCAGTCCTTTGGTTCGAATATTCTCCATTATTGCCTCGATTTGATTTAAATGTTCCACTCTATGCTGTCGTCTCTGCTGAGAGAGAGCTTCAGCTACAGTGGCATTTAAACCAATCCCTAGGTATATACACCCTCGCAAACCTGTTATATCTAACGAACAACCAAGCTGGGACCAGTTATCATGCCATAAAGATACACTCTGCCCATTCTTTATCTCATACCAAACAAAAGCTGAAGCAATTGGCCGGTATTTAACTAATTTCCGCCACATCCATGAGCCTGAGGCTGTTATATCTTTTAGGGACCAAAAAGAACCTTTCTTGAGCAGATAAGTTCGAAGCCATGTAACCCAGAGTGAGCTAGACACTAGTATTCGCCAGATGAGTTTCAAACAGGAGACGTTGTTAACTTCTCTTAGAGAAAGTAACCCTAACCCTCCTTCTGCTTTAGGGGTACACACATCTTGCCATGATAATTTTGCCTTTTTGGTGTTTAAGGAAGGTCTTGAACATAAGAAAGCAGAGCAAAGGCTGTCTATCTCTTTGATACAAGCGTTTGGCAAGCGGAAAGCAGACATCCAGAAGCTGGTTAAACTATGTATGACTGAGTTGATCAGTTGGAGGCGGCCTGCGAAGGATAAGTATCTTCCAGTCCAGCTACCGATTCGCTCTTTGATTTTTTCTAATAATGGGGTGTAATCAGCCGTTGTCATACGTTTGGTTAATAGAGGGAGACCTAGGTAGCAAACAGGAAGAGTACCTGATGCAAACAGAAATAGGTGTAAGATCGATTCCTGGTCAGTGTCTTTTACCCCCGCCATATAAAGCATGGATTTTTCTAGACTAATATTCAGACCCGAATGATAACATCATTATTTTACTCATATTAGCTATACTTTTCATATGCATTTTTGATGAGATTTTTGGTATAAAAGGTCTATTATCAAGTATTTCAGGTTTCAAGAAGGTTTTACAGGTTTTACAGGTTTTTAGCAATTTGCATCAAAAGACTAGGAAAATACGTTTCATGACATATTCAGAGCTTTACAGTACGGGCCACTTTTGAAGAACTTCCAGAACTCACAATTTGACGTGCTTGATGTCTATGGAAAGCTGAAAGAATCATATTTCTCCTCAAAGTAAAATAAAGTCAATCCATCCAGCCATCCGAAAGATATGCCTGATTTACCAGAACGTGTTATAAACCGACGTAAGAAGAACTGACCAGCCGATGGGATTTTATTCAAGGCCTGACAAGCGACCATCACGGCGGCCCAGTCCAACCCTCCTCCACGGTCCAGAAGCCTCTTTCGCGCGCCCCTTGTCTTGCACTCAAGAAGAAAATATGTTTCTACCCTTACAAACCCTGATCCAAGACAAAACCCTATAAATACTCTTAAAGACCTAGGGTTTCAAGGTGTGCATCTTCTACAGCTTTTGGAGCCGCCCTAGCCACGACCAGAGAAGCTCTCTCTTGCTCGCCGTCCCTCTTGAAGCTTGAAGATCTGCCTTCAATCTCTCTCTTTCTACTCTTTCTAGTTCATACTATTATTGCTTTTGGGATCAAGTTACGTTTGTGACAACTAGAGAAGTTTCTTTTGAACCCCTTTTGTTATTTAATTCGTTTTTGATGTTATACTTTATCATACCAATGTCGTTTCTTTGCATCATGAGCGAGTAGTTTTATTTGTTGGGTTCTATGGGGTGATTCAAGGGGAATTCATGGTTCGCTTCAATTAGGTTGTTAGATCTTATTTTCGGTTTTATATTAGAGTTCTTTTGTGACATCTTTATCTTAATGCATGTGCTTGGATTGATCACTAAGTGCTGATCTAGAGAACGAGAGCGTTAACCACATTATCCTACTTCTCCGAACTAGTGTTATACCGAAACCTCGCATCGTAACCTGCGTAAGTTGAGTTGCGGAGTTTGGTGAATGTATCGAACTTGTTTAACTAGCTGGTTTACATGCGTCGTTTCCTGCGAAAGTTGAGTAACGGTGTATGAAGACTTTAGACTTTCATTCTATGAAAATAGCTTGTTAGTTCATTAGTGTTTCATAGTTGAGAACCTAGACCGAAATTAGTATTTACTTGTTAGATCTTACACTTAATATTGCTTAGAACCATGAAAACCCTGAGATGACTCCCAAAACGCCCAACGCCTTAGTCTCATAGTTTTAAACCGTTTTTATTTACTTGCAATAGATATTAGGAAAACCAAAAACCCAATCTCTTATTTAGTCTTAGCTATAGTTCTTTCTCTTTTAATTCAATTTGTGTTAGCTATTACTCATTGTGGGATCGATCCTAAAATACTACAATTGATTAACTATGCACTTTCAGTCGTCGTGTAGTCTTTTTAGGTAAAAGATTTGGAGTGAAAATTCTACACACATCAAAGCTTTTTGGCGCCGTTCCCGGGGAGTAACTAGCTGCCCATTGAATTTGATAAGAACTTTCGTCTAAGATACTTTGAATTTTTCTTTTGATTTTTTTCAATTTTAGTTTTAATTTTCTTGTTTTTCGATAACCTCTATTTTCCTTTTTAGTTTCTGTTTTTGGATTTTGTAGTGCATGACTAGGAGTCAACCCTCCATGGCCTTACTACCGAACATCTGATGGACCACATTGATCTTTTTGAAGAAATCTGCTCTACAACAAGAACCAATGGAATTCCCGAAGATTACTTGAAGTGAAGCTTTTTCCTTTCTCTCTAGCCGACAAGGCTCATAAATGGTTGAAGTGTCAACCTCCTGGATCGATCACTACTTGGGAAGGATGCAAGTCAGCCGTTCTCAACCACTTCTACACCAAGTCAAGATCAAACTCTCTTCGCAACAAGCTGCAAAGTTTTCAACAAGGATCGGTCGAAAATTTTTATGAAGCATGGGAACGTTTCAAGGACTATGAAAGTGACTGCCCCCATCATGGTTTTGCTCTAGGTAACCTCTTAAGTACCTTCTATAGAGGAATACACCCTAAGTATCAACTTTCACTCGACACAGCCAGCAATGGAGATTTTACTACGAAGACCGTTCAAGAAGGACGAGCTCTCATCGATAACCTTGCTGTAAGTAGTAGCAACACTTGCACCGATTTTGATAGAACCATCCGTTCTATCAATTCCGACTCTAAGGAGATCGCTGACCTAAAGAACATGATGAACCAACTTCTAAGGAACCAACGACCTGGAGTAAACGCTTGTGAGACTATTAACAATGGAAACATGGAGCCTTTCCAGGAAGATTCTTATGATCAAGAAGAAGAAGTCAACTATGTTGGTGCTCAAGGATACTACCAAAACCAAGGGTACAACAACAAATTCAACAACAACTTCAACAACAACTTTAGAAACACTTCTAACCTTTCTTATAGGAACCCAAATGTGGAGAATCACCAAGATCAGAACTATCCTCAGCAAGCTAACCGCTTTCAAGGAAACAACTTCGGTGGAAACAACAACAAAAACTTTCAGCCGCGAGCTTAATTCAACAACAACAAGCTGCCTTTCCAATCCGGACCAGCCCAGACACCTACCTCTCAAGCTGATGCCAATGTAGATATAAAGATGAAAGAACTCCTTGTTGCATTTCAAAAGCAATCAAGAGACATCAACTCAAGGATGGATAACATCTATACTGAACTGAATGGGAAGTTTGAAAGCATTTCTATCCATGTCAAGAAGCTTGAAACTCAAGTCGCTCAGACCGCTAATGCCGTTCCACGCCAAGTTGGTGTACTTCCTAGAAAACACGAAAAGAATCCTAAAGGATATTGCAATGTTATCTCAGCTGTACCAGCCTCCACCTACCGTCGCAAAGCCTATGGTACCACTCTTTGACTCTTATGTGGATGTTATTCGTATGACATGTCCATTTGATGAAGAAACCGCAAGCCACTACCCCTTAAGGAGACTACCTAAAGCTGAAGACCCAAGACGTTTTGTTTGCTCATGCTCCATAACAGGCATTGAATTCTCTAACTCTCTTTGTGATTCCGGTGCTAATGTTAATGTTATGTCAAGAAGTGTAGCTGAAAAGCTACGGTTGCGAGACATATCGCCATCCAAACTCAGTTTACTCTTTGGAGACTCATCACAAAAAGTTCCTGATGGATTAGTTCGAGACCTATAACTTGTAGTAGGAGATTGCATAGTCCCTACCGATTTTCACATCCTAGGTATGGAAGACAAGACCGAGAGACCTTTGATTTTAGGAAGACCATTCCTAGCTACTGTTGGAGCTATCATAGACCACAAGTCAAAGAGGACAACCTTTACAAACATCAACAAGAGGAAGTCATATCCAACTATCTCTAAGCCAAAGTCATGGCCGACCTGCCCATTACATGAAGAACCGATGGATCCTAACATTGATAAGCTGAAGTAATTTAACCAAGGAGCATCCACAAGTGCCAACAACCTGCTAACTGAGCAACAAAAACCGCCTAAACCACCACAAATTTCCAAGATCAAGATCATAGTCCCTCCTGAGCTAAGTAGCGAGAGCAAGGAACAGATCCAAGAGATGATAAGGCATACTAAAGAAGTTCTTCTTCATGGAAAAGTTTTTGAAACTTCTGCAAAAGGACAACTTGTTATTGAAGCTGGAGAAGACTATCAAGATATCAAAGGCGCCGAAGGAGCATTGATTCCCGATGCTAACTCTTCTCAAGCCTAACTTGGCCGCTAACGTCGAGCTAACGACGTTAAACAAACACGCTACTTGGGAGGCAACCCATGTCTTGTAAGTTTTATTTTTAGGATTTAATTTCTTTTACTTTTAATATTTTTGCATTTTAGTTTCAGGTTTAAAAAAAAAAACGCAAAAAAAAATAGAAAATAGAAAAGCCAAAAAGAAGGAAGAAGAAGGTCCATGGATTGTCTACACACTATGACTAGTGGCAAGTACCACCTACTAACCGGCCATGTTCAACTTGACCGAAGAATGCTGAAGGCGACAGATCATCACCATCCTTGAGTGATCGATGCCGAGAGTCCCCACCAGCCATACCAACTGTAGCCAATGCCATGTCCCGCGTCCCACGTACCGTGTACCACGTCCTATGTACCGCATACCATGCCCACCGTAACAGCTGCTATGTTCGTGACCATTCATCCGTGTACCACGAGACAACTCCGAACCACCACCATCCTCACCACCAACCATCACCATTCTTTTACTTAGGTATGTTTTTGTTATTTTTATTTTCTCATTATTATTGATGGTTTTAGGTTTTTGTTTCAAGGAGGATGGATTTAGAGATATATCAAATATAATTCGAATGAACTTAGCCTAGTTCATACTCGATGTCAAGCAACCAAAGGAAGTACAAATGGTTAGTCACCACACTTTCATTCCACAGCCGACTTCTGAGAAAAAATTTGGGCAACCATGAAATGTCTAAGAGTCGACACAACATCATTCCATCAAGGTGAAATTGTTTTTAAATCCTACACTTTTCCTTATGATTTTTAATCCTCAATTCTTTATTTTTCCCACCGAGGACAGTGTGATTTAAGTATGGGGGGAAGGATGTTCCATCCTATACTAATGCTACTTTCTATTTTGTTGACTTGAGACCTTTTTCCACTTTTTACATCAACAATTTTGATATTTTTACGAGTTACATTTTTTTTGCATTGAGTCAAAACTAGTAGGGGATTATGATCTTATTCTAACGGTTTATTTGATTTGGATTAACACTCTTATGACTCTTGATTATGCTTGAAAACAGAACCGAAGTTTGGAAAGACTGTGAGCCGACTCAACAATCCCCAAAGTCCCTATTCGATGGATATTCAGATGATCTAACGTTGTTTCTAACTTTTATAGGACCTAAACCGGACTTAATTTTCAAGCCCTGAGAATTGGTATACATTGGACTAGATCTCCACATTCAAGCCACACAAGACATTGCACTTCTTCAAAAGTATGTTCCCCTCTCTCTTCCCTTCAATACTCTAAAAACAAAAAAACAAAAAAAACAAAAAAAGAGAAAAGAATAAGGATATAGGTAGCAAAGAAGTGAGCCAAGAGATGTTGCGTAAACTCGTGCATACTTTGGATTTCATGGAAGCCTGTCCAATGTATATAATATAAAAAAAAAAAAAAAAAGGAAAAAGAGCAAGGGATCTATAAAAAAAATAAAAATGATACCCTAGAAAATTAGGGAGAAATAGATTCCTTGGAAATGAGAAAAAGGAGAGGAAATGAATCAAACGAAGATTCTTGCTAAGATTTCACTTTTTATTATTGCTTTAATTTATGTAAAGAGATGACAATGGAGATTCTGGAGACTCTAAAGAATTGTGGGATCAAGGAACGTTGACGATTCTCATGGTCAAGGCGAAGAAGAGTGCAAAGACAATATCCCCAAAGATAAGTGAATTCCCATTATTTTCAAAACCTCTTTTCCATGATTTATTCTGATTATTTGCTTGAGGACAAACAAAGACTAAGTTTGGGGGAGTTGATAACATCATTATTTTACTCATATTAGCTATAGTTTTCATATGCATTTAGGAAGAGTTTGATATAAAAGGTCTATTATCAAGTATTTCAGATTTCAAGAAGGTTTTACAGGTTTTATAGCAATTTGGACCAAAAGACATTGAAAATATGTTTCAGGACAGATTCAGAGCTTTACAGTACGTGCCAGTTTTGAAAAACTTTCAGAACTCATGTTTTGACGTTCCTGGTGTCTATGGAAAGCTGAAAGAATCATCTTTCTCCTCGAAGTGGAATCAAGTCAATCCATCCAGTCATCCGGAAGATATGCCCGATTTACCAGAATGTATTATAAACCAACGTAAGAAGAACCGACCAGCCGATGGGATTTTATTCAGGGCCTCACCAGCGACCATCACAGCGGCCCAGTCCAAGCCTCCTCTACGGTCCAGAAGCCTCTTTCGCCGCCCCTTGTCCTGCACTCAAGAAGAAAATATGTATCTATCCTTACAAACGCTAATCCAAGACAAAACCCTATAAATACTCTTAAAGACCTAAGGTTTCAAGGTGTGCATCTTCTACAGCTTTTGGAGACGCCCTAGCCACGACCGGAGAAGCTCTCTCTTGCTCGCCGTCCCTCTTGAAGCTTGACGATCTGCCATCAATCTTTCTCTGTATACTCTTTCAAGTTACTTCATACTATTATTGCTTTTGGGATCAAGTTACTTTTGTGAAAACTAGAGAAGTTTCCTTTGAACCCTTTTTGTTATTTGATTCGTTTTTGATGCTATACTTTATACTATCAATGTCGTTTCTTTGCATCATGAGCGAGTAGTTTTATTTGTTGGGTTCTATGGGGTGATTCAAGGGGAATTCATGGTTCGCTTCAATTAGGTTGTTAGATTTTATTTTCGGTTTTATATTAGAGTTCTTTTGGGACATCTTTATCTTAATGCATGTGCTTGGATTGATCACCAAGTGCTGATTTAGAGAACGAGAGTGTTAACCGCTTTATCCTACTTCTCCGAACTTTTGTTATACCGAAACCTCGTGCCGTAACCTGCGTAAGTTGAGTTGTGGAGTTTGGTGAATGTATCAAACTTGTTTAACTAGCTGGTTGACATACGTCGTTGCCTGCGAAAGTTGAGTAACAGAGTATGAAGACTTTAGACTTTCATTCTATGAAAATAGCTTGTTTGTTCATTAGTGTTTCGTAGTTGAGAACCTAGACCGCAATTAGTATTTACTTGTTAGATCTTACACTTAATAGTTCTTAGAACCATGAAAACCCAGAGATGACTCCCAAAACGCCCAACGTCTTAGTCTCATAGTTTTAAACCGTTTTTATTTACTTGCAATAGATATTAGGAAAACCAAAACCCCAATCTCGTATTTAGTATTAGCCATAGTTCTTTCTCTTTTAATTCAATTTGTGTTAGCTATTACTCTCTGTGGGATCGATCCTAAAATACTACAATTGATTAACTGTGCACTTTCAGTCGTCATGTAGTATTTTCAGGTAAAAGATTTGGAGTGAAATTCTACACACATCAAAGCTTTTTGGCACCGTTTCCGGGGAGTAACTAGCTGCCCATTGAATTTTATAAGAACTTTTGTCTAAGATACTTTGAATTTTTCTTTAGAATTTTTTCAATTTTAGTTTTAATTTTCTTGTTTTTCGATAACCTCTATTTTCCCTTTTAGTTTATGTTTTTGGATCTTGTAGTGCATGACTAGGTCAACCCTCCGGAACCGTAAAGGGCCATTGAACAGAGTCAAATGCCTTTGAGATGTCAATCTTGATTGCACACCTTGGAGAAACAGAGTCCTTATGATAGTCTGCTACAATCTTCGATTCTAAGAGAACATTTTCCATAAAAAGCCGATCCTTAACAAAAGCGGATTGATTGGGAGCAAGAAACTGCGGGAGAAGTCATTTTAGTCGATTAGCAATGACTTTGGAGATTACCTTGTAGGTTACATTACAGCATGATATCGGCCTATAATCCTTCATCTCTGTGGCTCCTTTTTTCTTTGGTGGCATTGATTCCCTTTGGTAGGAAACCAAACTGGAAGAAGGATTGGACAGAAGTTACAAAACCGGCTTTGATGGTTGACCAAGTCTCCCGAAGAATTTCAACAGTATAACCATCTGCATGGACTCTTATCTCTTGGCATAGAGAATAGGACATGTCTTATCTCCATCTCTGTCACCTCCTTTTCCAGTGTTGCTCGATCCAGATCAGAACAACGGTAACATAACAACTCACATAACTCCTCCTCTGCTATACCATGATAGTTTGGGAGTTTTAGGCCAAGAAACTCCCTAAAGAACCTCTCTGCTTCGTGTTTAATCTTTTCTTGCGTGTCAGCTATTTTCCCATCAGGACATTAGATTTCCTTGATCGCGTTGGGAACTTCCCGAACCTTTGCAGGCCTATGGAAAATTTTATTATTGCCATCACCGACTTTTAATCAATGCAGTTTGGATTTCTGTTTTAAGTATCTCTCCTCCAAACCGGAGACAAATAACCATCTGTTATAAGCAGCAGATTCTCTTCGCATTGTCTCATATGTAGGATTCGTCAGAGTCTCCAACTGACAAGTACATAAATGCGCAAACGCCTCTCGATTTTTCTTCACCAAATCACCAAGCTTCTCTTTACTCAGCTGCTTTATTTTGGGTTTTAGGGCTTTTAACTTCTTTGAGAACTGGAAAATGGCAGAGGTGGAGTGGTACAAAGGTGTAATGCTATCCCAGTAATCGGTGATCATTGGCATAAACCCTTCAGTTGCAACAAAGGCGTTTGTGAATTTGAACGGCTTACATAGCCTAGGTTTATCTTCACCAATTTTTATACGGCAACGTAGGTGATCAGAGCACCCTCCAACTTCAAATACCTCATACGACTGTTGATACTCATAAATCCAAGAATCATTAATTATAATCCTATCAAGTTTTTTGCAGATCAGACCAAAATCTCTCTTGTTACACTATGTGTATAGTGGCCCATGAGATTGCATATCAGTAAGAGAGCAATACTGAACTGTCTCTTGAAAGTTACGTATTCCTGAAGGCACTACGGAGTATGTGTCATAAAGTGAATGCTCGTCCCCTCGTAAAATCTCATTGAAATCACCACAGATCATCCATGGTTTATTACAAAACAGTGGCGAGTCTTGATGATTCCTCAAGTCCTCACATAGTTCCTTCCGATCCTCTGCACCATTTGCTGCATAGACAAATGACACAAAGAATTCACTAGTAGCTCCTTCCATTAAAACTGAAAAAGTAACAACTTGTCCACTAGTATAACATGGTGTGAGTCGAACATTTGGACTCCACACCACCCACAACCGTCCTCTCCGGTTAAAAGTGTAGTTTGTCAAATAGGACCAATCGGAAAAAACTGATCCTATGATACATGCTGCTTTATTTTCTTTGACCCACGTTTTTAATAAACAACCAAACTGAAAATTCCCTTTCTTCATCCAATCTCGAACCACAGACTGCTTTGATGGTTTGTTAAAACCCCTAACATTCCAAAAAAAACTCAACATAAATTAATGTTGGGGTGGTTTCCTACTCTGAGGAGGCAGAGTAGGGGGGGGGGTTTGAGACATATTTATGAGAATCTTTAGAGGCTCGACGGATGGATTCACGTAATGGAACATTTGCTTTCCCTCCTCGACCTTTATTGCCAATCAACAGTGCAGTTTGCGTAACAGTAGGATCGTCGGCAGAAACGTTTGTGTTCTGAGTGTGAGCTTCATCAATCCCATCAATGATCTCATGCTCTACAGTTTCAGTCTCATGCTCTGTAGTGTCAATCACTTCATCCTCTTCTTTCTCACTAAGAACAGAATAAGAGTTGGACAGCAGATATGCCTCAGCAGAATGTAGCCGAGCCTTTGTCTTACTAGTACTTGATGTTGATTTATTACCAGTTTTTTGGGGCGTGATCCAGTTCTGCTCTCCCTCTGCTTTCGATGCTGACACACCCAAACGCTTAGATAAGCCATGGTCACGCACTCACCTCTAAAACCAGCAGACCTAACCAAAAACAGCGAGATCCAAGCCTTCCAATGACTGCTACTCGACACCCACGCTGAGATCTTCTTCTCCACATTCCAAAAACACCAAAAATCGACTTAAAAATCCTCAGAAACCTCTCACAAACTTTTTAGAACTTTTCTCTTCTTTCTCTTCTTCTAGGAACAACAAAAGTGACTAAAGAAAACTAAGTGGTGTCTAGTTTTCCCTTTAAATACTCGAATCCTAGGTTTCCATCAACCAAACTGCGTCAAATTGGAGAAAATATAAATAATCCGAATACCAACCACCTGATTACATTGATCGATGCACAAACCATATTCTGGTTCGCGGCTGTTACAGACACGTTCATCATAGACATTGTTTTATTATAAAAAAAAAATTTCATTATTATATGTTGCAGGGTTTTCACATACATCTCAAAAATTATGTATACAATATGTGTAATTTTTATTTTGGCATTCACGTGTGTAGGAAGACCTATGTTCACTATGTCGTTTCTACAAAAAAACAATAAAAAACCATGGATTTGATGATTCAAAATCTCTTTATTTGGTGAGGGTGATTTCATGACTTTTTAATGAAAAAAGTATAGAAATCTTAAACCAATAATTATCTAAAAGAGTAAGTCAATGCTACAAACTCAAACGTCACCCGCAATATAACTCTTGTACGTGTATAGATTCTATAAAGCGTATAAATCCGTGTATGTGTGATAAAACTACATCATAGGTTTATCATTTTGTAATAGCATGTGCCCATAAAAAGAAAGAAAGAAGATTTATCATTTTGCATTATATAACTGTATATAGTGACTAAAAATTAAAACTTACAGCTTGAGTTATGAGTAAGTGTATGAAAATATTTGGTACGTGTAAATATTTGTCAAATTTTTTAGTTCTTTTTCGCAAAAGGATTACAATTATTTATGTTGACATTTTCCCTACATTCTTTTAAGGTGTCATAGCAGCTATACGTCCCATCAACAAGATGTCGGCAGCAGTAGGCTTTCATGTTTGTTAAATAGCATGGATCTTTCAAAGGTGGTCTCGTAAGGTCTTTGAAAAAATTACCTATATATAAGAAAATCATTTGAAAAAATTATGGAATATTCAATTGTTATTATAGAGATGGCGATGATGATAAACAATGAACAATAAACCACATATATATAACATACATTCATGAAGGCTACCCATGGAAACAAGGACGACACAAAAGATAGCAAATTTGAAAAATGACATTGTGATTCTTTTGACAAGAGATATGTTCTGTTGTTTTTAATTAAAAAGCTTACATATAAACACACATATTTATACTATATATATATATATATATATATAAATTCTAAAAGTGGTAAATTATTTTTGAGGGTAATCCGAAAAATTTGTAGTTAGATTTGTTTGGTTAATCCTTCTCGAATATCGATGGTTTATATTTTATTTTATATTAATATTTTTATTATTATTTCTTTGATTTAGAATAACCTGAAAGAAAAATCAACCACATCCACATGTTGATTTGCGATATATTAGCTACAAAGTTACTAACATTTTCTAAAATTGATTAGCAGTAGATTAGCTACAAATGTTCTTTTAATATATGATTAAAAAAATACGATCTACTCCAGTAAGACCAATTGCAAATGTGATGTTGTAACTATTTGGCTAAAGACAATTTCCTAATTTAATAATAAGTTATTCAAGATTTATAATGTATCTAATTAATGATGACTCTAACTTAAATTGTAGTTTATTCGTAGTTATCGTCTTCGATTTTATTTTTTTTAAATGAGTTTAGTGTTTCGGGAAGTGCTTAACTTATGGTTTTTGCCCAATTTAGCACATTGTTTGAAGAAGATTAAACTTAATAACAAAATATACGATTTGATTCAGCATAAATTAAAGAAACCAAAATAACTGTTTACCAAAAGCAAACCAAACCGACTAATATAGGTCAGAGTTTCCAATATCCATTACAATATGTAGTAGTCTAGAATTGGCAAAGATTCTTTCTTGTATACTTAGATTTTAAAAAAAAATTTGGAACCATGTTTGAGCACTTTCCAATAATGTGTGAGACTGATCATTATAACAGTCAAAAATAGCTTGCAGTTTCGATTCTAGCGGAGTAATTGGAGAACACAAAACCTGATTTAGATATCCATTCCGTCTCCATATTTCTTGTACATTCGAAGAATAGATGTTCTGTTGTTTCCACATTTTGATGACATCTCTGACATAAGGATGAGGTTGTTATCCGTCTCTGCACAAGCGTATTGGGAGTGAATTTGTAACCAGTCGCCAAAGAAAGTGTTGGATTTTTGGGGCTGTGTTTAACTTCCATATAGTATTCTGAGAACCAGGAATGTTCCTCACTATGTGTCGTTCATTGGAGAGGTTGTACTGTAAGCTAACCAATAACCTGACTTTACTGTGTATAACCCCGAATCAGTATAATGCCAACCCAGAAGATCTGAACAAGCTGAAGGACTTAGTTTTATCTGTTGTATTAGCAAATTATCCTCTTCTACAAATAATTCCTCTAACAACTCCATATTCCATCGAAAAGGTTGTTCGGCCAACATTAACTCACTGACATACCGTAGCTCTGTTTCTTTATCATCTTTATAACGGGGTGCTCTTGGCGGATTTGTTGGTAACCAAGGATCTGATGTAATCTGACCATTTCCAATCAAAAACCTCATGCCCTTCTTCAAGAGATCACGTCCTTCTAATAGTGACTTCCAAATAAACGAAGACTTGTTGCCATTTCCAGCATTAAATATGTTATCATCAGGCAAATACCTTGCTTTTAAAAGTCTTGATACGAGACTTGTTGGATTTTGTAGTAATCGCCATACTTGTTTCCCCAGTAGAGCTAGATTGAAATTTTCCAAATCTCTAAATCCAAGACCACCTTCCTGTTTTGGCACACTTACTCTGTCCCATGAAAACCATTGAATTGATCTGTGACCTCCCTTCTTACTCCACCAGAATTTAGCCATTGCGCTGTTTATTTCCTCATAAACTTCTTTAGGTAATTTGAAAACATTCATAGTAAAGACTGGCATCGCCATGGCTACTGTTTTGAGCAAAATTTCTTGTCCGGCTGGTGATAAATATCGATGTGACCATCTATTTGTTCTCCTTTTAACTTGATCCACCACATAGTTGAACACATCTGCTTTCTTTCCTCCTACCCGCTCGGGTAATCCCAAATATTTACCACAACCACCATCATTGTGGATGTTTAGTATTAATTCGGAGACCATCAACAACTTCAATACAGTATATGTCTTAAATTTTAAAAGTATAGACCAACAAGTTCATAATATATTTAAAACAAAATTCAAAATTTTTTTTGAGATCAAGCCACAAAACAAAATTATTCACACACTGGATAATAAACAAAAACGCCACTAAACACAATTACTCAGACAATGATATGATAAAATGATGAGTAAGAGAGGTAACGACAATACTACATAAAACCTCAATATAAAACACACAATTAACCAACAATAAAGACAAACCAACAATTAAGCCATAATACCAAAACGTAACTCCAACGCACGTCAACACTATAAAGTACATGAAAAATTATGACCAAAACAATTCAGAAGAAACATACAAAAAATGTACCAAGTAAAACCATACACCCTATAAAAAAACTCCCAAATGACATCCTCGGAGATATATAATGGCACGAGTTGCTCGCGTTTCCCGCAAAAACGTAAGACATATATTGGAAGCATCACCACAACTTGCAAAGACAGCCCGAGACAATCGAGTATACAAGAATATCAACTTAAGGCCGCAAGGTATGAGTCCATTATCAACAATAAATAGAGACAAAGATTTCATGGAGAAATACCTCGCAAGTCAAAACGTGGAGGCACACTACATTAAACGAATTCAAGAATATTTTCATAAAAATAACACAGATTCAGGATTGGAATATTTACGAACAGCAGTAGTATTTACCTTTACAAAATTGTAAATGTTATGCATAAGCAATATTGTGGAAGGAAAACTCTGATTAGATAAGCTGGACTCGAAACAAAGCAAAGCAAATACCGATCAATGCTAGAAAAAGACAAACAATCATCACATGGAGTCAGGGTAACAAAACTACAACTCAATGACGCTAATTAGGCAGTTGTTCGATCAATCATCATGTGCAGCATCAATGACGTTGAATACAGATAGAGTAACTATTTCAAAATTTTCAACTATATTATAACTAATAATACAAAACTACTCCACTTAAAAAAAATAACAACCAAACCAATGAATCATAATATAAAAACAAAAGCCAAAATAACAACAAAATCAAATAATAAATAAAATAAAAATAAATAGATAATAAAACTTCCGCGGGTAGCGCGGGTCAACTGCTAGTAATATTATAAAATAACGTTTTTGGTTGAAAAAACAAAAATCTCGTTTTTACGGGAAAGAAAAATAATTGTGTTGGCGGGAGAACAGAAATCACGTTTTTTTCGGGAAAACACGGAATAACATTTTTGGCGGAATAATGGAAATAACGTCTTTTGGTGGGTAAACGGAAAATCACATTTTTTCAAGAAAACAGAAATCCCGTTTTTGTCGGAAAAACGGAAAATCATGTTTTAGGCAGGAAAGAAAATCACATTTTATGCGGTAAAATTACAAAATCACACTTTTGGCACAAACACAAAATCATGTTTTTGACGAGAAAACACGAAATTATGTGTTTTGTAATCACACTCAAATCGCTTTGTCATCCAAAAATATGATAGAAATGCATCGCACCCGAATTACATATGAAACGGAGTGTCATTCGAGGCCTTATCAGTTACTCCCTCCGTTTTAAAATAATGTATAAGGTGTTTTAGCTAAAAGTACGCATAATAAGAAATATCTATTTTAAAAAATTTTAACCAATTATAAACAATACTACACAAAATAAATAATAATAAAATATAAAATTAGTTTAAAAATTGTCTGAAAACATGGAATATAAAAACAAAACAAAACCTCTAAAACATACTATTATATTCGCCAGCACTAAATTTTAACTAAGGCCCATTATAAAAGCCTATTTATAATGCATTTATTCTAAGGGGTGATTTCCTTCAAAACAATGGTTTGAAGGTGACTTATTGGAATAGTACATCCTCAAATTTATTTCTAAAAGTTTTTCTATTTACATTATAGTGCACAATATTACAAATAATTTATTATAATCACAAAACTTTCATATATAAATATAAAATACACAATTAAAAAAATATATCAAACAATATTAATAATAGAATTTATATAGATATATCAAATATATCAAACAATAATTCAAATGATAAAATTTATATAGATATAAATCAAACAATTGAATTTATATAGATATACAGTCAAACCTCAATAAAATAATAATATCGGGACCATGAATATCTATTAATTTGTAGAGGTTTTAATTTATCGATAAATTAATAATTATTAATTTATAGAGAAACTTTCTTAATTTGGTAAAAAAAAAATTAAAAAATAATTGTTATAACTAATATTTTTATAAAATTAATTAGAAGGAAAATAACAATTATCATGTTATAATGATAACACTTAAAGATTTTTATATAGTAAAAATATTAAAAATGAACTCTAATAAAAATTAATGTGTATATATATACATATATTTACATAATTTTGTATAATTTTTAATTTATATTATTGATGGGACCGTATATTTACAAAGAATTTTCAAAAAAATTATTATAATAAAAATATTAATTTATAAAGGTTCTACTGTATTTCAAACAATTGAACTTAATAAAACTATTTGCAAGATATAAAAGTTACAAGAACCAACATGAAATAAAAGGTTCACTCCCCTTAAAATTTAACGGGTTAAAGGGTTGTTTGACCCCTCAATATTTGACAGTGTAATAGAGCGTCAACGCGACAAAACATAGCTAGACAAGCTATTTAGAATATATGTATATACAACTTCACTTCCTTTTTTTTTTTTTTGTTCTTTCTCACAAGGCCTATATATGTATCTCTGTATTGTACAGTAACACCATCCATCGCCCCCTAAGACCGGGCTAATTTCATCTCGGTAATGGCTTAAGAACCGACGTAAATGAACGTAAAAAACAAATGGCAGGAAATAGAAAAGAGACCAAACTCATCTCATCATGTATTGCCTACAGATGGTAATGCTCTGTGCACTTGTCTCGTTGATCCCTTCAGTGCTTCATTTATCCTACTGAAGGCTACTTTCAGAGGGATGCAAGCTACAACGCTTTCTTTCGTCTTCTCTATCATCACCTTCTTCTTGCAACTTACTGTCAGCTTCTGCCCACTTAGTGTTGAGAGACACCTTGTCTTTATGGATAGAGATAAAGATTTATTTGACTTTGATGATTTATATGGAGGAAAATGTGATTTCTTTTTCTTGGCTTTCTTTTTTGATGACGGTTTTGGCTTCGCATCATCAACCATTGGCACACCAAGGGGATTGAGATGACTACTTACAATGAGGTCACATGATCCATCTTCAAGCACTTCAACCGTTGAAGGATGCCCAACAATAGCTTCACCATTCAATTTACTCCTAAGGGAAATCAGTGGAACATTCCTGGGCTTATAGCTGGCTTTTACCTCCTCAATCTTCACGTTATACATTTCAGAATTTTTTCCCATAGCTCGAGTACCAAAGCTGAAATGACCGTTTAGCTTTTGATCAGAGACAGAGCAACGAGACAGAAAATTGTTGTTGGCTTCGGCGTAAGCATTTCTTCTTTCTTCTTGTTTTTTACTCATCTGCCTTGAATTCCTTTTCCCTTTTAGCTGCCACTTTGAAGTGCTCTTCTCAATCAATCCATTACTTCCTTCGTTTTTCACTACATCATTATGGCTACTCTGACTAACCCGCCTCGTCGATCCAGAAACAAGAGCCTTCGTGGGTGAAGAACATGTGAACGCTGCCGTCGTAATTCCTGGAACAACAACGGATGTCAGTTCAAGTCATGCTGATCACAACCCAGAAAAAGAAGCGAACAAATCCGTCTAATGAATTTAGAGTTTGATCCGAACAGGCGGAGAAAGAAATGACAGCAAAATATCAACCTAAAGCAAGACCAGAAACACGCAGAAACAATTAGCCATAGATAGACAAGTAAAAGAATTAGGAAGCATCACGATTGTCCAGACATAAGTCATATAAGCACTCTAATCTATGGTTTTTAGGTACCATTCTGCTTCCTCTCTTCCTAATAGTGGAGGCATTCAAAATTTTCCAACTAAAAGTAACATTAGTTTGAACAAACATAGAGACACACTGCAAATGTACTCGGTCAAAAGAGATATACAATCACCAGAACTTTTATAAAAAAGGTTAAGCAATTTATACCTGTAGAGTGATTTTCTTCTCCAATCAGTGGAACATCAAATAACACATTGGACGTGTCATCATTTGCCGAAAGTGATATGTTCGAGATTTCACTCTCTTTGGCCTTGCTATGGATCGCATCAACATTGTTTTTAGAAGCGTTTGAAACAGGGACATTCTCACATAAAACCCCATTGTTGTCCGAATTATAATTTTTGATTACAGCAGAAACTTTGTTTTCTGAAAGCCCTGGAGGAGGCGAACAATCAGAAATGACAAGTTCATCACGGGTAAGAGGAACAGATACCATAGCTGTACTCTCTAACACTTTTGTTAGTGGCCGTTGTCGGGTTCGTCTTATAGAGTATTCATTAGCATTTCTAACAGGTGACCTATTTCTTTTCACTGACGGCGAGCAATCCCTGCTACTACCATTGGAAAGACTCTCATTCGTCAAAGAACCATTGATGTTTGTATCACTTTTAAAATTATTTTCCTGCTTACCCTCGAGCACTGCACCATCCTGTACTTTTCCTTTTGATCCAATATCCTCAAGTCCTCTCATTCGTTTGTTGCCTTCAGTCCCATCATCTTCCGAGTCATTTGGTGTTTTTCTCCTCTTCACTGACAAGGGCTGCACCTTAGAAGCTTTGACCTTATTGTTTTTTTCTAAAGAATTACTAGACTGCAATGCAACTTTAGTCTCTGCCACATCCCCAGAGTCCTCATTGCCCTTTCTGGAATGACATCTTCTAGGAACCTCACCCGATGTACTAGCCTTCTCAATACACTCTGGGTTATATTTGGCAAGGTGTGCATTCTCAATCTCAAGAGCATGGGCAATGGCATCTTCTCGGCGGGCGTACTTGACAGCCTTCTTAGTAGTGGTCGATACAGAAGCCTTTGCTATCTCAATGCAAGCATCATACTCCCCACAACGAAACGCCTTCACTCTCTTGGACTTTTCAAGATTATACCAATCCCTGGAGATAAAAGAGTAAAATAATTAACAAACTCTGTGACCTATCACACCAACTAGTTCTATCAAGGGAAACGTCGTGAATCATTTGCAACTGACTGACACTAATCAATTTGACAATTCAGATACGAGAAGAATAAGCAGAATGTTGAAAAACTGTAATCATCTATGAGAGATCATCTTCTGGTAAACTTAGAAACCAAAACTTTCATACATTCGTCCAAAGGTCTAACTTTTTTCATATGGATATTGAAGAGATCAAAAAGAAAAAACAGTACTTTGTCAAATTTCCATCAATCATTCAAAAATAAAAATCGTATAGGCAATGATTACAAGAAAGTTAACAAAACCATTAGAAGGAGTTTGACTGGAATACTACTAAGCCAAAGCCAATAAGGAAGAGATTAAAAAAAAAAGAGTAAGTAGTAACTCACACGCTAGCATCGTCACGACCTAGAAGCTTAATTGGAGTGCCAGATTTGGGAGAAACGATAGTACCGTCAGGAACCTCGTGATGAGCCATAATTCGACCCGGCCACCATGACCCGTTACGGCGTCGGACCCAAACCAAACCTCCTACAGACGCATCAATCGCCTTACTGTTTCGCTCATCACTACTACCCATCACCCACCAAATCCCCTCGAAAGCACCAAAACCCAGAAAACTCCTAAAGAATGATCTAACGAATTCCCAACAGATGATGAAGTCAATCTCTTGGCCAAAACAGAGTCCTGAATATCAGAGGCACGATCTTCAAACCAAACAATCAAAAATCGACGCCCCACGAGTTGTAAGCGCTTGTGAGAAAGGTTGCAAAAAGGGTTTTAGTGAAGATCAGCGAATACAGGAAGGAACAACGAGAGATCCAATCCAGTCAGAAGTTCTTTCTAATTTTGAAAGTTTTGTTCTAATCAAATCAGTAGCAGCGACACCGCTGATTTTGATTCAAGGGTTTTGAGCTTTCTCCGGCTCGGAGAAGAAACGCAGAGAGGGAGCGAAGACGACGGAAGACGGCAAGAGAGAGAGAAAAGGAAGTTCTTTTTTTTTTTTTTTTTTCTTTCTTTTTCGTTCTTTTGGTTTTGAGAGTTTGGTTACTTTGGTACCCAAAACCAAAAACGAAGCCCGAAGGTGCCTCTCTGTGCAACTACGTGACGAAACGGCGGCGTTTATGTTTCCTTCTACAATACACTATTTCATTTTGGTCACTTTTTTACCTTCTACAATTGTGATTCCGATTTGTACTACAAAGAGAGAGAGAGAGAGAGATAGAAAGTTACATGTTGGCCATGGTGGTACCATGGTAGCCCCTTTACATGTTTTATCAAAGGTAAATAAAACAGAGCCAGAAGAATCTACATTGATCTTTGAAACCCATGTACATATTAGTTTTATCGAGTGACCCCAGCTAAACCCAACTGCAACAAATTTTTAGTAAAAAAAACCCCATAAAATCTACCAAAGGTCCTCCCTAAGCAGAGCTCACACAAAATTGGGCCTATGAATCATTTCTAATTTCACAAGAAAAGAAAGAAAAGAAAACGGCTAATTTTCAACAACATGATGACTCCAAATGAGGGGAATATCAACCACCTCCGAGTACTGTGTGTGATCCAGAGAGTTTTGGTTTCAGCTCCATCAATCTTTTCCATGAGATGTTGCGTAATCTCTCATTCTTTGTTTCAGTTGCTGCAAGAGGTAACCATAGTTTTGTTGTTAATACCAGTACAAGCATTAAGAATCCAAAGGAAGATGATTAAAAGTTAAAAACCAAAAACTATGCTTTTTAGGGGGAAAGTTTTGTAACTACTCACCTTCAGTTCTTCGTGGAGAACAACAAAAACTTTCTTCAAACGTTTGTGCCTCTGCAGATTGTATGACAGATAGCATATATAAGTATAAGCCATGATCAAGTATAATGTGCAATCAAAACAGGGGGGAAACGCTCAAGTATGAGTCAACACCAAGTGTGGCAAAAAAAAAAAAAACTTGCATGATTGGATCCGTAAATAAAATGCACATAAGCTGAGAAATTCCCTTTCAATACATAGACACTTCTTCTCACTCTCCTATCCCTACGCTTTATGCTTTCCTTTACTTTGTTTGTCATGAAGATCAATCTAGGCAACACAAGCGGACATGTTTCCTACCCCAATCCAATTTAACCCATTACCTTATGCGATAACACTCATGTCTTTCATATTTTCCCATATCGTACACAAGCAAACAATTTTATCATTCATCATCCTCTCTGAATGAGAGGTCTGTCTCCAAATTTTCATTCTACATCCAAATTTTTATATGACGTTGGAAATTAATCTGATGCCACGAAAACTTCAATAAATAAGTTGAGTTCTATCTTCAAGGATATATTAGAAAAGTTTTCATATTTCAGTAATACAAAATATAAGAGATAAATAAGTAGCAGGTGGTTAGAGAGATAGAAAATTACCTCCCCATATCTGCAATAAGATTCCTTTATCTGCTCCACAATTTTGTTATATCTCTCCACATCCCTTTCTTTTGTAAACCCAAGGTCTTGGCCCAACTTTTGAAACTCATTTCTGAGAAAAATGGAAATATAAATATATATATATAAATCTGATAATCTAGGACAACACAAATGATCAGAGTTATGAACGAACTCTATCTACCTGTGGTTCTCTAATATCTTGTTAACGGAGCAGTAGATATCATATTTGTCCGTATACTCCTGCACATAGGCTTTATACCTGAAATATAAAAACATTGTTATCGACTCCAAAAATGTAATATAAAATTATAGAATTCCAAACATTAAAGTTTCATTTTACTCACTGCAAATGATCACTAATTGGTCCCTTGAGCTCAGGAGAAGCTTTCTCGTATTTCAAATAAGAAGAGTCTTCTTCATCGAAAGATGTCATTCGCTTCTCCCGGACAACACTGTCACCTGGTATTGAAGTTGCATCTTTGTGTCCATTGATAGAATTTGATATTGAGACAGACGCATGTCTTTTGCTCTCCCTTGATGATCGGGATGTGGATGCTCGTTTGGAGCCATGCTTTGTAACAGGCGTTTTTTTGTTTGTCTCTCCATAACCTTCCACACTGCTTCCTACTCTTGCTCTACTATCTTTTTGTCTTGATTTATAAGCTGCATCCTCTAAATTTTTATTCTGTGAGCCAATTTCAGTATCTGTACCTGTAAGGTTCTGCCCATGTGACTGCAAAGCCCACTTTTGGGACCTTTCTGGATCTTCGACAACGTGTCCGGGCAATTCTTTGATACCGTTGATAGCATGTGGAGGAGCTGACTTTTTTGAGTCGGATTTTTTAGACCTCCGTTTATTGGAGTCAATATTACCCAATTTCTCGGAAGTGCTTTGTTTTAAATTTGACTGCCTAAACGAAGTTTTCTCTTCGACTGGCTTCAACGCTGTATCTTCGCCCAATGGCTCAGGGAGCTCACCCAACTCCAATTCCGAAACTTGTTGTTGAAGGACAGATCCGTTTCCCTTAGGTAATTTCTCCACATGCATTCTCTGGCTATCTAAGGGAGAAGAACCTATGCCCAAGCCTGAAACAGTCTTGGGATCCTTGTCACTTCCATCCAGTTCACCGTGTTTTCTATCAGATGTCTCGGTAGGTAATGAAGGTCGAATGGCTGACTCACCATCTCTTTTATTCCTTGGAAACTTATTTTTCAAATGAACGTCATCTCTTTGATTGTCCCTCAAGGCCTTTCCTAACCGACTAGAAGGCAATTCATGCGGGAAATGGCCCCCTTCATCAGATTTACGAACATTTCCTAAGGCATCAGAATGTTTGTTTGATTTACCTGAACTATCAACAGGCTTCATTTGACCATGTCTATTCGACTTTTCAATAAATGATTTCTGAGATCCTCTAAGTGGATCTACCGTTTGACTGGCAGAAGAGTTTCGAAGTTCTGCATCATACTTGACCTCTGAACGCTGTGAATCTTTACCTATGGCAGGTAGCTGATTGCAGCTCTGGGATTTTATTTTTTTCTCCCGTGCTGATGTCTGACTGTAGTGCTCAAAATCAAGGGATTTATGGTCCTGGTCTTTTGCCAGTCTCTCGGAGATGTCAGGTTTGTCATTTTTAAAGTTATCCTTTGTTGTATTCTCTGTGTCATCAAACAGCTGTCCAATAAAATTTTGGCGCTCTCGCAGCTTGTCATGACCAGATGCAAAATGTTCCTGGCCTGAAATGCCAACTTCTTCATTTGCAGTTGTTGTTTCCGTTCTCCAATTATTATCAGAGATTTTTTTTCTGTCAGCTTCAGAACCATGACCCTCATCTGAACTGTTCCCCTCGACATCAACTGCATCAGACCCATGACCATCAATGTCAACTGCATCAGAATCATGACCGTCAATGTCGACAGCATCAGAATCATGACCCTCGATTTCAACAGCACTAGCAGCATGACCTGGGAGATTAAATGTACCCCGTTCAGCGGACTGTATTGTCAGTAGAGGCTCTTCGCCCATGATATCCACGTCCTCATCAGAACCGTCCTTACTGTTAGAAGAAGCCTCACTGTCACTGCTGCTCCCACTGTCACTGCCAGCTGCACTTTTACTGTCACTCCCACTGTCGCTGTTATCACTATCACTGTCACTATCACTAGAGCTACGAGCCTGGCCTTCTCTATTGTCAGAACCTTTTTCTTCATGAAAAATAGCAGGTGAATGATGCTCAATGTCAACATTATCCTGCGTACTCAATTGCTCTACTAGATGCACAGAAAATTTCTCCATGCTATTTCCCCCTGGATCAGGTAATTGATCGCGATTGCACTCAGTGATCGGTAGCACTTGCTGGTGTTCAGGTGAACTGAAGAAAAAGAAAACTGTACTAAGACCAGATACGGCAATAAGGGGAAAAAGACATAAGTAGAAGTATAGAGAATACATATGGTGTGGTTGATAACTTCTCGAGTTCATTCCACACTAAATAAGATAATAACTTCAGCTAATTAACAGACTCCTAAAGCTTTAATTAGAGTTCATTCTGCACTAAAGAAGCAATGTTGCATGAAAATATTTCTTTTTGTATAATAGATTTTATCCTCATGCACCTACTTAATTTTATAAACCACATTTAATTTTATAATGGAGTGTCGTACTACAGTGATTCAAATATCGTTTAAGGTACACATACCTTCCACTATCAGGTGAGTGTTTTTTATAGCTTCCCAACTCTGCTTCTGGTTTTAAGAAATACCTTGGAGCTTGGAAAGTTGCGATCTGGTTATCAACAACAATTAGGAACACAATAATACATACTGCGACTCACAAAATTCTTGACTTACTTTTTTCAAAATTAGCTCAATCTTCTTTGCGGCATTAGGGATTCTATTTCCAACAGCTTTTTCTAAAGCCTATAGAGAAATGAAAAGATTGTGGCGTCAATGTGGAGGAAACACGTACTAAAAATGAAAATAGCCATATATCTGGGGTTTCATCCATGTATAATGTATTACCTTCAAACTCATTGGAGCCTCTTTTAGGATATCAACCAGCAGTGTCTGCAAGTCAATTTCTTTATTAACATTGGTCGCTTGGTACCCGGATGTGTCCCTTAATGCATTATCTTTCCAGGTTGATGGTTCTTTTTCGCTAGCAAGCATATTCTCTCTGCCCTTTGTCTGGACTGGTTTGTTATTCTCGTTAGCTGCATGCGTTTTAGCAATATTCCCAATCTCATATGAAGGAGGGGTATTGTATTGATTAATAGGAGACGGTCCCGGTGAAGCTGATAGCCTATTTTTCACAGCAGGGATAGAAACCCCTGTTTTGAAAGAAGGCTTTGGACCTCCGATTGGAACTGTCATATAGTACAAAAAGTAAAAAAAATTATGGTATTAAAAAATAGCAAGGAAATATAATAGAACCCAACAATATTTGAAACCCTAACGTGTTACCACAAGCTCGTCGCAAAGTTTTTTTCTATATACCTGGAGGTGGATCAACTTTCCGCTTCTTAGGCGGAGGTTCCTTCTTCTGTTTATTTGACATTCTCCATGGACTTCCTGAAAGCATAGGGAATATGTTACAATATTGTTGGTTATACCCAAACATTATCACATGCTATATAAAGGTTTTTTAACCCAAAAGAGAAGAAAACCTGACCACGCAATAAACTTGAGAGCATGGGTTTCAGTTTCAAACAAGATTGGCTACCTACGCTCATGCTCTTAAACAACCGAGTTTAAAGGGAAAGAAAAATGTGGGAGGTACAAACAAGGTCTAACAACAATAACATATTAGCTGGTCAAAGATAATAGATTCTGTTTAAAAGGAGACTAGATAATAGAATGAAAATATTACCTTCAGCAAGAGCTAACTGCTTCTTTAATGATGGATTCCCAGGATCTAAAACAATTGCCCTGACATAAGAAAAAATGTAAAGGTATTTAAGGCACAACCACTTTGATAAGAATAAAGTTATGGACACAAAAAGCATTACGCACTGAGAAATTTTCTGTGAGTCTGAGTTTTACAGAACAGCTCAACATACCCAAGATGAAAAAATGTATGAGTAAGATAAAAGAAAAACCTATTTAAGCTATAACTATCTCAGAACGTAAGTACTAAGTAGAGACTGACATCCACAGCAGCGTAGCTGCAATAAGATGAACAATGTGTATACCGATACTTTGTTCACAGCTCCACCAAAGGTTCTATGCTATCGTGCCAAGATTCATAAAAAGACTACCCTACCCATTGAAGACTGCAAAACCAGAAAGAACGAAGAGAGCAGACACTTTTGCAGCTAAAGAATAGACTATACTAAAAAACTTATAGACATTGAGATGCAACCAAAATGTCTGGTTAGAACTTGTACTTGCGTGATTTGGCTCTCTGTTCAGCTTCAACTGAGCGCATCTTCATATGGCTTGTGGTTGACTCATCTAGAGTTCGCTGGACGTTCAATTTTCGCCAAGCACATCCAGCCTCAATCAGCAAACCATTTTCATCTTCATCACTTTGATGTTCTTCATATATATCACACAAATCACCACGCTCCCCAGACCAAGTAAATTTGAACTCCTTTCCACCAACATTAATTATCTGTTCATATCAAGATCAAAAACAGTTTTGAAGGTGTCAAGTTCAAACAGTTATATAAAAACCCAAGAGGACACCTGAAGGAATGGCATAGTAACAAAACAAAAAAAAAAACAGATGCAGTGGGAGATAAATGACAAAAAGGTATGCAGAAGGACGCTGATAAATTCAATTGACAACCAGTATTATTGGCAAAACCACGGCTATACAGAGAAAGCAAATCGACAGTAGGATAAAGAGACCATAGAAGGAGCAAACCAACATACCAGACAATACATGCTCAACCAATAAGCAAGTCAATGTCTACCTAGAATGGACCAAGGAATTAATGTGATACTAAGTAGCAATGGAATCTTTGTAAACTTATCTATGCAACAGAAATTCTTCTCCAAGACCATAATTAGAAAGGTATTACACAAGATGGCAACAGCTATACAGATGCCAGAATCTAGTGGTTTCGTGTCCAATACTACAGTACCATCTAGTTTCTATAGGACCTGTTTTCCCCAATTTCAATAATCTAGGGTAATTTCACTGAAATGAATTGCCAGTATGTTCGATGGCACAAACCTAAAACGAAGTATAAACTACCAAAGCAAGCAAATTGAAGATTCACCCCCAACGAAAGAGTGCAACTAGCTTGAAGCAATTCAACTCAAATCTACAGAAATATACCCTATCTCAGAATTTCAAAATTGAGTAGAAGAAACTCACATTCCCAGTGCTATTGTTAGGAAACGCATCGAACTTGATCTTGGCAGCTCCACCTTGTGCCTCAACACGCTTGATCTCCTCCACCAAATCAGGAGTTAACCGTATAATCATCCCAAAAGCGGAAGGACTCTCCTTAGGAACAATACTAAACGTTTCTTCAACCGCCGGAATCGACGTAGCCGCCTTAACGACGCTTGTAGTATTATTATTCCGCTGGCGTGGAGCGGCGGAGCCACCAATACCAACAGAAGGCATCCTCCCGACGGGAGAAGGATGTCGGTTAGTAGGAGGAGGGAATGAATTACGATTACGAGACGGTCCCCCGCCACCGCCACCGCCTCCTCCTCCTCGACCACCACCACGCTTCGACGATCCTCCGTGCATCTTTCCGGTCAAAATTGCGCCGCCGTCACTGCAATTTCGTCACAACCATGTATTGGCGCATATGTGTATTGTTAGAGATTGAACTGATTGAGACGCGCGAGCAAGAGAATAGAGAAAGAGAGAGAGAGAGAGAAGAGAGACGATGATTAGAAGAGAGAGAGAGAGAGAGGGGACCCAAGAGGCTTCTTCTGTTCCTTCTTCTTCTTCCTCTTCCTCTTTTTTTTTCCCTTTTAATTTTAATTTATTTTTGTGTAAATAAAACGCCGCCGTATTGGGATTTAGGGTCTGATGTGTTTATGAAGCGAAGGTGATAAAACCCGACCCGACTTGATCCAGCCTAACCCACCCGGTTCGGGTCCGGATATTTAGAGACGAAGAAGAAAGAAATCAAGTTCGCTTCACTTCGCCATCAACCATGTTAACTGGTGAAATCTTCTTGAGCTTTTCTTTCGTGAATCGATGCTATTGTTGTTGCTCTTTGTTAATCTTCTGCTAATTTTAGTTTTGACATATATAACATGTGGCTTGATTTTTTCAAGTTCAGCCTGTTACAGTTTAAATGACTGTTCTTGTTGTGGATCTCGAGTTTGTACAATATCTAAGGTTGGCTTGTATTCTAAAATGTATTTCTATGATATGATTTGTGATGAATGGTAATGTAACTTTGTGAATTTTTGTATACAGTCGGCGTGAGTGGCAAAAGAAGGTGTTTGAGAGTATTGAGATTGATACTAGGCTACTAGCCAGCCTCTTTATGTATTCAAGGCTCAGTTGTATGATTTGAGCGGCAAAAGATCATGGTCAAAGGTCTACTTTTTAAGGTAATTTGATTCAATGCATTCTGCTTGTCCTGTAATTTTGCTAATGTGTTCCTCAATTTGTTTTGTTGATGATGATTTTACAGCATAGTTCTTTTTAATTTTTGCAGGATGATATGGTCTACGTTGGGACTGAAAAATGTAAATTTTTCTCGCAATCATTCCCTGAGTTGATGATTGTTTTATACTCTTTTGATTTGAATACTTATTAAGTTTTCATTATTTCTTCACTCTAGGGTCAAAAACTGATGATGATGGGAACTGCAGATGAAACAGTGAAGGCTCCAGAGAAGAGTCCTGTTTTTACGGAGGATCTTCCTGAAGAAGAGCAGGTTGCTAATCTGGTTATTCTTTCTTTTGAATTTAGGACCGTTTGTGTGTTTCCTGTGGTTTTGGTAATTGGTGATAAGTTGTACGATGCTTGGACCCTAATCAGGGCACCTTCATGATAGTTCATGGCAAAAAGAGAGCATAGTTTTCTTTCAGAAATTGTGAAAACTGGTGGTGGCTTTTTTTAATCTTTTAGAAATTTTGACTTCATATGGACTAATGAATATTGCAAATTGGTTTCAGGGTTACAGTGCTGGCCTTCTCAATCTTGGAAACACCTGCTACATGAACTCAACGATGCAGTGTTTAAAATCTTAATTATCCAAGTGAGTCTATATCTTAATCTTCTGTTTTAACTGAAGAAACTCTTATCTCATTGCCGCTATGTCGTGTGATTAAAATATGTTTCTTGATCGCTTCCCACAGTTATCAATCTGCCCAAACCAAGGGTGTGGATCAAACTTCTCACATGCTCACAGTTGCCACACGTGAGTATTTAGTGAGCTTGATAAAAGTGTCAAGACTGTTGCACCTATGCCGTTCTGGATGGTTAGTTTTTTTTTTACGTATGCTTAATAATATTTGTGCTTCTTTTACTTATTCTTGTAGTTCCCGTCATAAGAATAAGCCACCACCAGATTTCTCATCATAAAATCTGGGAGTTTGAAGCTTTCTTTCATACTAACTTTTGGTCTTGATGCAGGTTTTACAAGAAAAAGATCCTCGGTTTGCGCAGTTGCATAACGGAAATCACATGCATCAGGTTTGTTGTTTTTTTCCAAGTTGGTTGCATTATGGTTTTAACCTTCCATTTTTTAAACCAAAAACCTTGTAAATGTGTAACACGGTGCTGAAGAATTTGGACACAAATGTTGTACACTCTTTCCCAGTTCCTAAAACCACCATCACCTAGTGAAGATCCTGGTGCATGTGATTTCATACAGATGCTCACTTGTATGCTAATATGCTCTCTTGTATGCTAATATATTTAGATCTTTCCCTTTTGATTTTGTGGTCTCATAGATCTGTAAACCGCCTTGCAGTATCGATAAACAGAGAGCAATACATGAATACCTTTGCTTACGGCTTTTCATTCAGTTGGTTGACATACCTTTCGAGGGTATAGTTGAGATGCTTAGAATTGTACAAAATTTTCATTGTAACTATTGGACTGCATTGGTGTATGTGTGTGTGTGTGTGTGTGTTATGTATGCATGTATGTATGTAATGTTTCTAAGGCCTGCGCAACAAGGCAATATATATGACATTTTAACTGCTGTACTGGTTCATTTGAAACCGGAATGTGACCTGACAAGTGTTTTTCTCTTTTCTTGCGTAGAAGAAATATTGCGTCTCTTAAACAATATATTTTTGTTGTTGTAGGGTTGCATTGCCAAGAAATTAACGATGAAAGCTCAAAGACAGAATCTGTTTTTTCTCTGAAAGGTCACATATCACATGAGGTGAACCACTTGCATGAAGGATTAAAACATGTGAGTAACTTTATCAATCCCTTGTAAATTTTGTTTCGGTTTAATGCTATATATTATGATTATGTAGAAGATCCTCTGAAGTTCTTACTCAGACATATGGCATTATTCCTTGAGAAAAAACAAAAGTCCCAAACTTGTGATGCATTATATTGGACTCTGATTCTTGGTCTTATTTTATCGTACAACCTTGTATGTTGTAATTGTTTGGTATTTTTCTTAGAATAGTGCATGCATAGAAACTTCAGGCCAACTTTGTTGGATGTTCCATGTGGGACTCCCTCATAGATTGTTCATGTGATAAAGAGTTACAACTCTTCTGGCTTGCTGTAGGGAGTGAAAGGAGAACTTGAAAACACATCTCCTGCTCTGGGTCGTACAGCGATTTACATAAAGTAGTCCCTCATAGATTCATTTCCAAGGTGATTAGTGCCATGTACTTCCACTTATTGGTTCCCTGCAATCCTATTGTGACAGGCTTTATAACCAACATGTTCCAGAGGAAAAACTTATCAAGCTTCTAACTTAATGATACTTTTCAATCCTTTTTCTTCTGAATTGGAGTTTCTTGAACGGTTATCACTGATCTTGAAAGTGACTGTTCAGTTTGTGAGATTCTTCTGTAAACGGGAGAGTAATCAGAGAGCAATAACTCTCCGGGTATGGTAGCTTTCTCTTTTGTATGGAACTCGGTTGCACAACATTTTTAATGATAGTCTCCACGTCATTGATCTTTGAAGTCCGTTAGAGTTGGATATATGACCTTTGTTCTGAGGATCTTAGGAAGAAACTGAAAGCTCCTCGCCAAGTATGCTGCACAGACAATTTTTTTTGTCGTCTTATTATCTGAGGTGGTTGACCAAATCACCTGACAGCCATTTCTTTCAGAAACTGAGAGATATTGAAGGCCAAAAGCTTCGTCTGCAAGCCAGTGCAAAGAGCAGCTCAAAGGGTTATGATGTGAAAATGACTGATGAGGTGCAAAATATATTTGCCCACTAACACTCCCCTTAATACAATTTTCTAAGAACTTTGCTCTATATATCTCTCCAGGGATCATCAAACTGAAGTGGCGAATCATCCACCAGTGAGCAACTGGGAGGTATATTCTCTAAGAACCGGTTCTCAACATCTTTCTTGTCTAGCTTGGAATGCGCTGTATAGTCTATAATATATGTTTGATTCGAAATTTGGTTATATGCAATGCGGGAAGTTTCCAATGTGAGTAATTGAAATAGTGAACAACTTTAGAAAATAGTTGAGAGATGGCTACTTACAAATAAAGCCCTAATCAATGGTAGTAAGCTCCAGAATCTTGATATATGTCGCCGTTAACTAACAGAATTCTCTGATGATTTTTGTCCATGGAGTCATGTTTTCAAGCAATTGAAATATCCAGTTATAAATTCTTTTTCCTTGACCTTTGTAATAGGTTCTCCGTCTCACATGACCGGAATTTATGACGGTGTTGACCCACAAAGGAAGAGGCGCAGACTCTGAGCATTATGTTGCATGGGTCAAGCAAGAGAGTGGTCAGTTCCATTTAAAAAAACCCCAACCTAAATGACTTATTGTAACTCTAAACCCCACACACGTTTGTGTCATTTAAAACTTGGGAACACCTTTACACATTTTTCTACAGGTAAGTGTACTTCAATACAACGATGCTAACAAGAGCCTTCAATGTTGTTTGTACGGAGATTTGCACAATATTTAATAAACAAGATTTTGGGGATAAGAATGGAGCTAGTCCTTTTATTAAGGAGAAACTTAGGTCGTCATTTTCAAAGGGTCAAGATTAAGTTCGTCAGTTTACAGGCAAACACAAAAGGCTCCAGGAGATACGGATGACCAAACGGCTAGAAGCGATCATGGCAGCACAGGAAGTAGAGGTGTCCAGCGGGCTCTATGCCCGCGGGCCTAGCCCAAATAGTACCTCTGCGGGACGGGCATGGACACTAAATATTAGGTCCATTAAAAAGCGGGCCTTGCGGGCCTAGTCCAAGCGGATTGCGGGTTAAAGCGGGTTGGCGAGTTGGCCCGCGGTCTTCAAATATTAAATAAAAATGAATATTTAATATAGATAAATAACTATTTTTCTATTACTTTAAACATATATCTTTTAAAATTATGTGACAATACAAATAAATTTAATATTAAAAAATTAAAACATCTATAAAAATTAATATAAATATTAATTTTATTTAAAATTATTTTTAAAATTATAATTTATTAAATTTATTTTATTTTGTTAATATATTATTTAGGCCCGTTAACCCGCCAGGCTTAGCGGAGCGGGCTTGAACATAACTTTTATATCCGCGGGCTTAGCGGGCCGGCCCGTCGCGGTCCAAAAAATTGAAATTGCCCGCCGCGGACGGCCCAGATGGACGCGGGCCGGCCCGTTTGACACCTCTAACAGGAAGCATCACAGAATCAGATTAGCAGGTTCCCGCGACGAAGGAGCGAGCGCCAATACGTAAGCAATCCTGCCGGTCAGAACATGAATCCGCCACCACTTGCGCCGCTATCCGTGGAGGAACGATACGAGAGCCAGACGCCGCCCAGCATCTATTATCGTAGGATCCGTCGACGTACGCAGCAGAGAAGGACCACCTGACCAGCAGCAAAACGGCCAAGGGCAACAAAGCGGAAAAGCACCAACCCCAACACCGCGAACCATCAATCAGATGAAGATCTCAAACACAAAACTATACGCCGCTTGGAGATGATGGTAAAGAATCTCTCGAGTTCGCATTCGATATGTCAACAAGTTCACGTTTACTACCTACAACGGATTGACCGACCCAGAACCATTTTTAACATCAATGAGCTTCGCTATCAGCCAAGCTCATTTCAGCAAGGAAGAGTACGAAGCTGGCTGCTGCCAGTTGTTTGTAGAGAACTTAGCCCACGACGCGCTAGGATGGTTTCTCAGCTTCTACCGAACTCTATAGGTAGCTCTCATGAGCTTACCTCTGCTTTTCTCCAGCATCACTCTACCTTCATGATTTGAGGAGCCTCAAATTCCGACCTCTGGACTATGAGCCAAGAGAACGACGAATCGCTTTCGATACTTCGTGGAGAGATTCAAAAAAATTGTATCAAAGCTCTCCATAGCTGACGATACAATGATCTCTGCCCTACGTAACGCACTCACACACGGAATCCTATTTAGGGATGACATCATAATCTACGAGCCTCTAATCTTGGATGACGCGTTACACCGTTCCAACAGGTACATCGAGGTGGAGGAAGAGAGAGAGTCAAAAGCAAGCCATTCGGAACCGTCGGCCAAGAAAGATCCAAGCAAGGAGAAGGCGCAGGACAAGGATCATAAGCCTCGACAACACTTCGACAAAGAATACGCTGTTAAAATGGAGAAAAGAAAAAAATTTCAAGCATTTGCCGTTAACAGTCTAGATCATCAATCATCAAAGCCTTGGAACAAGTACGTCTGAGACCCATCGGTTAAGGGTACAAGCAAGTATTGTGAGTACCATAAGCAAGCAGGACATTAAACGGAAGAATGTCGCACTCTTCAGGTAGTTCTTCTCGATAAATTTAAAGACGGTCAATTTATCGAGAAAGACTACCTGAAGAGTGTGACATTCTTCTGTTGAATGTCCTTCTCACTTATGGTACTCACAATACTTGCTTCCGCATTTAACCAATGGGTCTCGGACGTACTTGTTCCAAGGTTTTGATGATTGGGGATCTTGACTTTTAACGGCAAATGCTTGAACTTTTTTTCTTTTCTCCATTTTAACAGTGTATTCTTTGTCGAAGTGTTAGCGAGGCTCATGATGTTCGTTCTGCACCTTCTCCTTGTCAAGATCTTTCTTGGCCGACTTAGAGGTAGATGGTTCCGAATGGCTTGCTTTTGACGCTCTCTCTTCCTCCACCTCAATATACCTGTTGGCGCGGTGTAACGCGTCATCCAAGGTTACAGGCTCGTAAATTATGATGTCATCCATGAATCGGGATCCGTGTGCGAGTGCGTTACGTAGGGTGGAGATCATTGTATTGTCAACTATGGAGAGCTTTGAGACGATTCTCTTGAATCTCTCCATGAAGTCTCGAAGCGATTCGTCGTTCTCTTGGCTTATAGTCCAGAGATCGGCATTTGAGGCTGCTCGAATCATGAAGGTAGAGTGGTGCTGGAAAAAAGCAGAGGTAAGCTCATGATAGCTACCTATTGAGTTCGGTAGAAGCCAAGAGAATCATCCTAGCGCATCGTGGGCTAAGTTCTCTACAAACAACTGGCAGCATCCAGCTTCATATTCTTCCTCGCTGAAATGAGCTCGGCTGATAGCGAAGCTCATTGATGTTAAAAACGGTTTTGGGTCGGTCAATCCGTTATACGGAGTAAACTTGAACATGTTAATATATCGAACTCGGGAGATTCATGCATTGGGCTTCCTCCAACACCCGGTCGAGATTGGGAGTTGAGTTTGTTGCTCGGTGGACTTTCGAGAAGAGTTCCTTTACCATCATCTCCAAGCGCCGTATAGTTTCATCTTTGAGATCTTCATCTGATTGATGGTTTGGCAATTATAAGGGTTGGTGGACTTCCGTTTTGGTTGCCCTTGGCCGTCTTGGTGCTTGTCAGGTGGTCCTTCTCTGTTGCGTCCGTCGACGGATCCTACGATAATAGACTTTGGGCGGCGTCTATGGCTCTTGTATCGTTCCTCCACGGATAGTGGTGGCGGATTCGCGTTCTGACCGGCAGGATTGCGCTCATTCCTTCGTCGTTGGAGCCTGCTAATCTGATTATATGATGCTTCCTGTGCTGCCACGGTCGTTTCTAACCGTTTGGTCGTCTGTGTCTCCTAGCAGTCGAGCCGATTTAGGATGGTTTGCATCAGGTTGTCGAGTCCGCTGCTCTGTCCTATCGGTAAGGGGTTCGGTAGGGCGGCATTGCCGTTGTCCGGCCGTCTGGATAGCGGCAGGTCTGCGCTCGGTATGGATGGCAGCGAGAGGTTCCAAGGGTGTGTCAGGCGCTGGAGCTAAGGTTGTATCGTTCGGAGTAGCGCCCTCGACGGTTGTTGTCGCGGAAGGTAAAGGTGAGGAGTGCAAGCTCTTGTGCGCCCCCATCTTTGTTCCGAAGGCGAGACCCTCAAGGTGGGCGCTGGTTGCTCGGATGTGGTATTGGCTTCATCGTTGGAGTTTCCTGAGTTTGCCATGTCTGAATCTGGAGTCTTCGTGGAAATGCGGACCGTCAGTCTTGATCGTAAAAAAGGAGCGCTCTAATCTTGCCCCACGGTGGGCGCCAATTGTTTGTACCAGGATTTGCACAATATTTAATAAACAAGATTTTGGGCATAAGAATGGAGTTAAGCTTTTTATTAATGAGAAACTGAGGTCGTCACTTACAAAGGGTCAAGATTAAGGGGGGTTATTGGTTTGGTATTTTAAGAGAATTTTAATGACTTTAAAAGTAATGTACAATATGTTGTTATTCAATCAAGACTTTTTAAAACTCTTTTAAAATTTGGTGTTATTAGTTGTGGATTTATAAAAAGTAATCTATAATCTTGATAAATCTAGTGTTACTGGATTAAGAGTTTTATAAAGTCTTTAAAAGTTTTATGTTATTCAAATAAAACAAAAGAATCTTGCATTGTTTAGGGCATGATTAGTGGTAGTTCTTTTAGGAGTACTCTTAATTAAAAATTAAAAAGTAATAATAAAATAATAATAAAGGAAGGTAAAAGATAAGTAAGGCTTCTTCATATAGAATCTGAAGGAACCGATTCTCTTCACAATCACCACATGTGGCAGGTTTTAATCGGCTGATTCTTTTTTCCAAAATTTCTTATTTAATTAAATAATAATATTTAAAAAAAGTAATTAAAATATATTATTTTGATAAATCAGATGCGGTGCTCGGATAATGATGGTCTTAGGAATTCAACTATTATGTTATTGGTTTAGGATTCTAAATTATTTTCTTCATAAAAGAGTCATGTAAACACTCATATCAAATAGAGAGATTGTAAGAATCATAGTCCATGACTTTTTTTTGGGAGATGGAGAAGAAGAGGCACGGTTTCATAATCAAAATCACTTGTTGGGAGGTGAATCATAATCGCACTCTCATTATATAGATCAGAGAAGAAGAGAGCCTCCGTTTATGGCTACCACCACCGTCGTGTGCGGCGACGTTGAAGGTTGCGATGTCGAGAGAAGAACTCTGGATTTGTTACTGGCGGCTCTCTTGGAGACTATCATGATAAAACTCGATCTTGCGTCTCTCTGCTCGATGGCTTCTACTTGCAAAACACTTCAGAACTGTGTCACTTGTGTCCTCACCTTCACTCCCAACTTCCACGTCTTCGTAAATTCTCTCACATGAATAAAGTTTTGTTTATATTCTTTAAGAAGATGCATGACGAAGACTTTATGATTGAGTGAAGAAGAGAGCCTCCGTAAAGTCTGAAGGTGAGAGAGACGACGGTGGATTTACACGTCTCCGTAAAGTCCAAAGTGGAGACGACGGTGGATTTACATGACGAAGACTTTGTGATTGAGAGAAGAAGAGAGCCTCTGTTTATGGCTTTAAAGTTTTTTTTTTTTTTATCTCTGTTGTTAGTGGTTTTTGGGTTTCAGAAAGTTTCATTGTCAATGGAAACTGTTACCATTGTTGTATCCAAATCAACAACTTTCAAGCCTCAAGCTTGATTGTGGAAGACTTGGTAACTCAATTATTGACACAAAATCTGTAATACAATTTCAGTTTCTCATATCAATAATGTTCAAAACTGAAGTTTCTGAAACAGAGTATTAAAAATGAATTGGACTTTGTATCACAATCAGATTTTATCGTGATCAACCCAGAAATAAATAGAGAATTTTTTTGTCTTTTATTAGATAGAAAAAGAAAACAAACAACTTATGCTTCGACAATATAACAATGAAAGAATATTGTGCAATATTTTTTGAGAAAGATTTTACAAGATTTTATGAGAGATTTTACAAGATTAGGAAAAATAATCAGCAAGATTTTTAAAAATTTTCTAAACAATCCCTTAGAATCCTCAATTTTCTACTTTCCATGATTTTATTTATAATCATTAAAATTCTCTTAAAATATCAAACCAATACCTCCCCCTAAGTTTGTCAGTTTACAGGCAAACTAACAAAGAGAACAATGACGAGCTCAGAAGTAGAAACGAATTACAGAAAAGGCAATAACTCAGTAATCGATGCAAAGTATTGCTCTCTAGGAAATGTTTAGGGTCAGGATAGTGATCCCAATAAATATTCTCTGCTTTTATAGGAGACTGTTGATTTACGACTATCTAGGATTTTCATCGCAAATTCCCGAAATTGCCCTATGCGGAATTTAATGGATTTTCTCGCAAATTTGTCGGGCCAAAACCACAACTTAGCTCTTGTTGGGCCGAGCGGCATATTGGGGCGAATCCCATATCCAACAAACACGAAGAGGATATCACTAAACTTTGTGGGGGACATGATTGGCATATGGCATACATCCTAATGTACAAGGCTCGTCTCATCCAGGTAATGTCTTCTCTTTTCTTTTATCTCAGTTCTTGAAACATTTAGATCGCTTAAAGCTTTCTAGATTAGACCATCTTCATGCTCCTCTTTAATAAAGAAAAGAACAAAACGTATGTGTGTTCCAAGTTTTTATTTTAGAGGTCCCAATCCGGATATCGCGAATCCATCAATAGATATGTATAAGTTAATAAATATCAAAGAGATAATAATAATAATCATAAGAAAAAAAAATTGGTTTGATTGTGATGTCACATGTAGAACAGTTGCGATGGATAGTACCAGTTTCAGTGTGTCGTAATTTATCAATCACGGATCAAGGTCAACAAAGAACAATTTGAAATCACTGTTTCGTAAAATTAGTTTTAAAAAAATTAAAAAAAAAAATGGAGAATAGGCAAAACATCAATTGAGCAGAACACAGCCCCCACAAGACATGTGGAATTGGTTACGTGTAATAAGTAACAACGAGTGGACCATTACCAAAAACAGTCTATCAAAGTTTATGAAACAGTGAGCCTATCACAAGAGGAATTTTCAGAGATGATAGCTTTAACACATATAGTTAAACACTGTCAATTCAACTTTGAACCAATATTGACTCTTCATTTCAATTCATTACCCCTAATTAGTCTCTAAGAAGTGGACCATTATTGAAAATTCGGTATCTTAAAGCTATCTAGTATCTCTATAGCCTCCCCACATGGACCACCATTTAATTTGCCAGCCACTTTTCATTTTGACTTTTTTTATTATTATATAGATTTGCTTACATTAATATTTATCTCTATTCAAAACTTGGTTTCATAGTATGGGTTGTGAGCCATCTACATCTATTATTACATATGCACTACACTAAGATTTGATCTTCCGTATCCAAATATATTAAGTATATAAAATACAAATACTTTGATTAATCAGCGCCTAAAAATTCTTGAGAGTTTTGACTGGACATGGTCCGCAAAACATGCCTTGGTGCATTTCATCTTAAGAGTTTTGATTGGACATTGCATGCAAATCACGCCTTTGGTGCATTCCACTCACAATTTAAGAAAAACAAAAACTGTGAACCTCCAAACTCATCCCAAAAAAAAAAAAAATGAGGATAAAATTACACAAAAAAAGGAATGCAACTTGTTGTTCTTTGTCTCCCCGCTGTAATACAAGTATCTCAATTTGGAAGAGCTAAATTTTGTTACCACATTGGATCTCTCGTGTATCTCTATCTATCTTTTCATTTCCAAAACAGTTTTATCGAACCACTACAACCCAAAAGCCAAAAGCTTTCTGATATATATATATATGTTGAGGTAAACGTTCTTATTTTATATGAATAAATAAGATAATGCATATAATCAACCGATATGAGAATAATTAACTAGTCCATAATCGATGTAGAATGTTTGTGTGATATAGTTCTCCGATGTAGAACAATCGTGCGTACAACTTGAAGTAATGCTATTAGCTTGTTAATAACAACAACTTAGTGATTCAATTAATCTGAAGTGTTCTATAAATACTAATTCAATCATTTGCATGTTTCAGTATTGTATATTAACAATCTCAAAACTAACCCTATGTTTCTTCAGTTCACGTCGATCAAACATTTTGTGATCACAACAAACTTCCACCACAACACTTAATTAGAGCGAAAACGACCTAAAACCTGATGATGTGGAGTATCTACTTACCGTGAGAGAACCATAGACACCACTACGATATTCTCCTCAAAAACCAAACATATAGCCCACTCGTCTTGTGAATGTCATTCCACGGTTCTCCAAACTCTAAAAGACTAATTAGTAATTGATAATTAAATTAGAACGAGAACAAAAAAAAATAGTATTGCATTGCCATTGCGCATGCATAAATCTAAAAATGGTCCGAAAACAAAATATAAAATATCATAGGTGAAACTACTTTTATATTATGTACAGATAATATAACTTTGTTTTTTCTTAACGACTTATACTTTTGTCTTCTCTTTCTAAAATAATTGACACAATTAAAACCTTTTCATCACTATTATATGCAAATTATGACATAACGCCATATAACATTTAAACCCAAGAAAAAAGAAAAAAAACGACGACTACTAACTAGTAGGTAGTCAATATCATGGTTCTGAGACGAAAGCGGGTATACAAAAAAAAAAAAAAAAATTGTATAATTAAAATCTGTCACATGCCTTAAGAATGTGAATGAATGTCTTTTTGCTGATCTATGTCGGTTCATGCATAATTAATTATATCCTAATCTATACGATTAGACGAACCTAGTTTTGTTTTCAAACTTACTAGCTACTTACTAGTTCCTATCTAATAAAGTAATGAAATAAGAGATATGGTACGTAATCAAATAAAAAAAAGTTCGTCGGCGAGATACCTCACGATTCAAACCTAAAATAACGATATGGACAAAACTTTCATTTTTGTCACGTCATGAATTTTGTGGATGAGGAAATAAGTAGTAAAATACTACTAACAGTCTAATAAAATACTTTACAAGTCTTTTTCTAGTATTCTACTAACATTCTCTAAAATACGTTATAAAAGGAAAAAATAAAAACAGAGAATTTTCATCAAATCAGAGTTTTCTCATTCTATTACACAAGATTAAACAGACCCGATTTATATAAATAGTAAGAGAGTGGTAAGGAGGAATAATAATGTTACCAAAATGACATAAACATGGAACTGTTCACTGTCTACGTGATGACTCTTCTCTGACTGAGTCATCTAAAATCATGTAATTTACCAAAACACCTCTCTCTTGTTTGTTCCGTTCAGTTTTTCTCCACTCTGTTCATAGCAAGATCGGTCCATGGGTTATTATTACTACCTGGTTCGGACCTCCTCAAACCCAAACCCATACCCATACCAGGATGATCCCAACCCGACCCGTCAAGCATGATCCCACCTCCAAGACCAAGCTGCATATTAGAAGCCAAAAGCGAGCTGAAGCTCCCACCAATCTCCATACCTTTCACGTCTTGGTCACCGATCGGGAACCCGTAAAGCATCCGGGTCGGATCCAACTCCGGGTTTTGTTGATTACGTGGATCAAGATCCGGATCCGGGTTTTTAGTCTTCTTGTTTGTGTTGGAAGAAGGAGGAGTAGAAGAGGAAGAAGTGGTGGATCGTTTGGTAGCGTTCTTGCGAGAACCACCACCGACGGGGACGTTACGTAGAGCTCCTCCTTTAGTCCAGTAACGACGGCAGCTTTTGCAAAAGTGACGAGGCTGCGACAGGTTGTAGTTATTGTAGTAACAGAATTTGGTGTTTGGTGAGTCACAGCGTGGACACTTTAGCTGTTCTTGCTCTGCAAATTGTGGTTGTTGTTGTTTTGCCATCATCGTTTGGTAATAAGCTGCTGGATCCTGCATTTTTCCTTCTCTTCTTTGATGATCTTTCGTGTTTCTTGAAAAAATTATCAAATAATCAAGAAAACAAAAAAGATTTTGATAGAGGAATTAATTGTGTGTTCTTATCGCATAAATAAGACAAAAAAAATTGAGAGAGAGAGAGAGAGAGAAGAAGGAAGGAAGAGGAAGAGAGTGTTGGGTTAAAGTCTAAACGACAAGACAAGTTTGTGAGTTGTGGTGTGTGTGACCAGTCTTATAGGGCAACCCAAAATTACAAGATTAATGCTCTCCTACGTAATCTTTCTTCGTCTTATTTTTTTTTTTTAATGTATTAATTATTTATGTTAATTGATTATTATTAATTTTTGTAATTAGAAGACAAGAGGATGGTGTTGAACTTTTTTTCAATTCACTTGTTGACTTCTTTAACTAATACTACTATGATCATAGAGTTGTTTTGTTTGATGTCATTTTGTCGGAAGGATTATGTAAAGAGTTTTTAAAACGGAAGTATTAATTTTTACTGTTATACTGTAAGTAAGTCTTAATTAATTCGAATAATTGGTTGAGTTGATAAGATCGACTAAGGTTTTACAAATGTAGAAAAATCAAAGTTGTGAGCATTATGGTTAAAAAAGAAGTTTGAATAAATCGAGGGGGGTAATAACTTTTTCCAACATATTTGGATACGCCTGTCTTTGTGTCAAGATGGTTTTGTTTGGCTTCTTATGTTTAGACAAATATCGATTCTACGTATCTTTTTGTTTTCTATTATTTGTACTTTACTTTAACCCGAATACAAACACAATTACCTTTTCTCTTTAATTTCAAAAACAAAAAAAAAAGTCTCACTAGCTAGTCACTCTCATGGAGACAATCAATATTAACTTCTATATAGTAATTAAACTGATGAAATAAATTTATTTAACAAATAGTAACATTGTACATATGCTCAAATATTTTGCTTACAAGAGAATTCCCATTTTGATTTCTTAATAATATAAACATGCCGACAAAAAAAAAAAGAATTCTTAATTAAAAAACCTAACCAAAGAAGACGTCAAACAAAAGACAACCAAAAACGTCAGAAAAGAGTTGTTCTCTCCCAAAGCCCCGCCCATTTCCCATGAGTATTCTTATCCATGCACAAGCCCTACACGTAGACTTCCACTTTTGTTTTTAATCAAATAAGAAATATTAGAAGTAATCAACTAGTCTTCTTTATACATAAATCATAATCAAATTTGCATTAAATAAGCATCATCTATTGGTTTATTACATAATTTAGCTAGCTAAAAAGATTGAATATAATTATATATATAAAAAAGGCACCGCTCGAGTTCATCATTTCCACAACCCACTCTGGCTCAAGAATAAGTGTAGACAAATAGTAGTTAGCGTTCTTGTGAAGCAAGTATGTATGTGGTGCACTCAATGACGATGAGATAGATCATTACACTCGAATATTTGAATCGTGGCCGTCGAGATATGGAATCGAATCGGAGCCGTCCGTGTGTCGATGGATACAGATTAAGGATATTGTCGTCGCGTTAAGTTGCCGTAAGAGCTGACCATTTGGCGTTCGTGTGTTCTGTTTTCCCAACACGTGGGGACGAACACTCCACTTCGTTTCTCATTCCCATCATCGCGTCATTTCTACGGCTACGATTTGTGGCTGCGCTTCGACGCATGGACGGCTTAGATTTCATGTGGCCCCTTGAGAATATTTTTTTCACAACCAAATCGTACTGGAGCATACAGCTTAGCTACGAGACACTTGTTTCACTATCAAAAACAAAGCAAATAATTTTGTTACTCGTTCTTTAACGTGAAACATGGTGAAAGCATGTATATGAGAAAAGAGTTCTTAACCCAAACAAATAACAAACAAAACATGGGAGATTTAGTACTAAAATTTTAATCTTATAATAGTTTTCAAGAATATTCCAAAATAAACAACTCTCACAAGTCATGTATAAGAGAGAAAGCTACAATCACGATTTTGCTTATAATCGGATTCCCTTTTCTGGTTCTTGTCCAACTTTTTTAACAGAACACAAGTAAAAAGCTTTCTAAAACTTAAGAGAAAATGGCGGATTTTAAGTGGTTGGAATGAAGAAAAGAGTATCATTACCACTGGTTGCTATTTCCTTCCCCAAAAAAAAAAAGAAGTCGTCAAGGATGATACAAAGAGAGTATAGTTTTTAGCTGTGTGACATGAAGATGCTGATGATAGATGTTATATAAAGCATTCTCTGATCCTTCAGTTTCACAAGTGCCAAAGCTTCTTCTCCATTTTGAGTATTATGTTTTGTTTTCTAAGCATAGTACATGTACAAACTGTTGGCGGCAGCGCAAGCTATCGAGTTTTCTGTTGGATGCCATGCGAGATGCAGCAATTTGGTTGTATGGTCAAAAGAATTAGCATTCCCATCGACTCCGGGACTCTCTGCTGCTCCTGTTTCCCATTTTTTTGAAACTATTCATTAACCTCTATTACTCACTTCCCTTTAAAGGGTTTATACTAAAGAAACTGGTGATAAAAACTCACTAACCTCTTCTAACCGCTCGCGTTATACTGCTTAGAGATCTTGATGGCCTCGAGGGAGTTGTGACTTGTCTTCTGTTAGTTGAAAACACATAAATCTGGTCCTCTGATATAGGGAATTAAGGAAAAGCGAAAAAAAATATTCTTATTACTAGCACCAGTTTGTTACCTCATTGGATTTTTGCTTGCTTCCAAGGTTGTAGTTTCAGTACTACCCGGGGAAACACCAAACACTCGGAAGAGATTGCTAGAAACAATTTAAGGCGGGGAAAGTTCATTCCAAAAGTATGAAGTGAACGATGAAATTAAAGAAGAATATGTGCATTGCAGGCATACCTGTAAGAACCTGAAGCCACTCGCAATCCATCCCCACTTAGACAACACTCGAACTTATCAAAGATTGAATCATTTTCATACAAATCACAGAGCTGGAGATGGTCACAAAAAGGTAGCCATCAGTTATGCACTGAGTCTGTCGATGCACTATCATGAAGTACAGAATACTGACCTTTGGTCTTAAATATTCATGAACATGGAAAGTTGATACTGGACCTGAGTCCATGTTGATGTCCCATAACTGACATGTTAAAAAACATAAACATTAGTCCAGTGATGCCAAAAAATAAAATAAAACCATGAGTCCAGTTTTCCTTTTCCTTGTACGCTACTCAGTTTTGAACCAATCACAAATAACTTCAAGGTCATGGCATAACCATTGCCAATATAACATAAGTTCCAAGGCTCTTGATTTAATGAGACATAATGCACAGTGGAAATTTTGAAAAAGCATGGACCTTAAGCGTCATGTAGTCACGGCTAAGTATATATCTTCCTTCTTTTGCAAATTTGATATCCGAAACTGAAGCAATTATCTCCGTGAAAAAAGATCTCGAACTTGGTGTCTCTGTGTCCTCAAACCTGCACAAAAAAAGGAATGTTAGACCTGTTTTGTTCCAATGTCAGAAATCGCTACAAGAAAATGTGGTGTCTTTTGTTTTTGTCATGCAACTATGGTATCCTCATCATCGGTGGATTATGACACCTTGATCTCTAGCATACATATCTTAGTCTTTCAAATGTTTTTTTCTAGTTATGAACATAACAGGTTACTTCAACATGATTTCTAAAGTAGTTGAAGATACTATTATGCTATCCAGATGATACACCTTGTACCTATTGTGTTGGCACGAGGGATGTAACAATCACACTCGCATGGAGTAACTCAGATAATTCTACATATCTGGATCCTCTTTTCTATAAATTGTATTACTGAGAACCTTAGTTGGTAGCAGTCTCAAGACTTACAATTTGGAATGTGAGTCACATAAAGCTGATTGTCGCAGATCAATCAGGCGAATTGAGCCTTTCGAACTGCTATAGGCTAACGTATTGCAATGGGTAGGATGAAATTCAGCTGATGTTATAACCTCTGCAACAACGAACAGGATAAACATTGCAGCTCGAATTAACTCCCCCTCAGCGCAAACTTTTACTTAAAGCAAATCAAGCATGCGGGTAGAGAGAGGACAAGAAGAAAACACTTGTATACGAGCTAAGCATTTAACCCACAATATATTGACCAGGCCATAGTATCCAAAATGACATTTAAGAGCTGCATGCCTCGAGAAGGACCACCACATCATTGTTTGCACATAATACAGAGAGGGCAGAAATGTATGTAACAAATTTGATCATCCATCTCAACGGAATTTTTGCACCACTTAAAAAGAAAAACGCAGCTTACCAGTTAGATCTTCCATATTTGCAGGCTTGACATCAACAATGTTAAAACTTTGGTTGCTGATCTCCAGGTTCCAAAGATTTATTCGCAAATCATCAGCAGAAATAAATGTCTCGCCGTCACTTGAAATTTGGTAGCAAAATATCCCAAGAGAATAACATGATCAATACAAGTAAGCTGAACGAAAGCAACTATCTGACCAGATGGACGGATAACCTACCTATTGTTTGAGATTGAATTGATATGATAATCATGGGCATGAGTGTATACTCTTCGACATCTAGCCACAGGGCTAGTCTCATGACTAGTAGTTACCTGTAGGATGTCAAATCTTATAAGTCTATACTAAAGCAAAATATATAACTCTGCAGATGAAAAGAATAGAAACTTCCTAATCAAACGTAGAGAAGACCCAGTAAGGAAAATAAACACAAAAACTAAGACTGAGAAACTTAAGGTACTTAGAATTTTCAGAACTAGCACAAAACCTAAATTGATGTCAGTTATATTATTTATAAGCTCACTATATGCCAATGCTTCATATTATTTCAGCTCACTTGGGCACTAAACTTTGACTCTGCAAGCGAGTTAGAGAATAGCACCAATCAGAAGCTTAAAAAGGTCTTGATTCTTTGTTGTGGGATCAGGTGTTCCTATTGTAGTTCTTATTGAAAGTAAGATCAGCACAAACGATAAAGAAGAGAGAACAGAAAGTCGTGCAGAGTCAATTACCACAGGTAATCGCAGCAATGGGACTCCTGGCGGCAGTGAGAAGTCATTACTTAAAGAATTGTTTACTTTGTCAGGTAATCCTCCATTAGTGAGGCATGCGTTTGTACTGTGTGAGTTACTTGAGCTTGCAGCACTTCCATTTCCTAGAGTTCTGGAAGAATCTGTATTTATATCACAGATCTTCTTGATCTTTTTATCTTGAACCTGTTTAAACTCTCACATGAAAAGAAGAAAATAATTTCCTTTAAATATTCAGCTCGAATGGTAACTGATAAACAAACTCTATAGAGAACAATCATAGGAAAAGATATGTAGTATGTATCCATCTGATCACAACAGTCAGGAAGTAATAGCATGTAACACTGTTTTTGCCTAGAAGGTTATAACTCCAACATTCTAAAGACTGTTCGTGAGCGGACCAATTTTTCTGTCATACACCATAAATGTCCAGTAACAAGCACAATGCAGTGCAGACCACAGTTCCAATCAAAACATTATGTTATTCAAAGAACGAAACATGGAATATAGTTGAATTTCTAACCTTCCAAAATTTGATGGTTTTATCATTTGTTGAAAGGAGAAAAAGAGCACCATTTGCTGTTTGAGACCATCTAATTTTGTTGATTTTCTCTTCTATCTCCAAACTCTTGAGGTAATCAAACTGTTGGACAAAAATCAAACATGAAAAGCCAAAACGAGGTATACCTATGTTGTAGGAAGGAAAAAATAAAGTGAAAGACGTACCTCAGGTTCATGACTTTGAAATTCAGTTTTATAACGAAACTCTGGGTGCCTCAGTGGATAGTCTGTTCCTTCCAGATCTCTTCTGGCTCCACTGGCCTGTAATTAGAAGCATGCAGTAAAAAGCATCACAAAACATAATCATTTCATATCACATATAGAAGAAAAAAAAAAGCTTGCAAGACAGAGAGGGCATACATTTTTGGAATCTGTTCTCTCGAAAAGAACAACACGTCCACCACGGTCCCCAGTAGCAAGATGGTCACCAGATTTATCAAACTCAATCGCAGAAATTATATCAACTGCAGAGGAAACACCAGCTACAGTTTTAAGAATTCCAATCACAATTTAGATAACAACTTTTTTTCGTAATGTGACTACAACGGAAGCTCTCTAGAAATCTAGTAAATCAACCCAACTGTAACTCATGAATCATTCACATCCAGCAACATACAGAAATCCTAACATACGAGAAATCTCCAAAAAGAACACTGAAAAAGTTAAAAGAGTTCCCTTTTTGGTTGCCAAAAAGTAATCTTAATTCTTTTAGCAATGCTCAACACTCTCTAAGCTAATATAAACGATATAATATAAATTCTGAAACCTGATAAACAAACAAATACTTCTTCTCAAACCTAGATATGCATACAAAGGGAGCATAAACATGTAAACAGATGAATAGAGCAAACTTAACCAACTTAAGCAGCAGCACCAAACCACATCAGTAATTGAATCCTTATGACTGTAACTAAACAAATTCCGATCAAAGAACAAGACTTTACAATGACCCAACACCTGATTAGGCTTTTAAAATCCAACAAGACTAATAGATCTATGTATAAAATATGCATGTAATGATAATACAAAACAAGTTAAAAATCTCGATGGGGCAAGTAGTAGTAGTACCTTCTTGAACTTCTTCACCAGCGCTGCGTTCACCAAAAACCTGAGAAAATCTCCAATCCAGAGGCTGAGGTAACTCTCCCGAACCTCCGACCTCATCACCACCGTTCATCTTCTCTCTGTCTCCCACTGTGACACTCTCTCTCTCTCTCTCTTTCCCTCACAGAGTAATCTAACAGATTAATGAATCAACATCAGAATGAATCAGATCAGGAAAAAAAACACACACACAGCTTTCGAGCCCGTGAGATGGGATTTGTTCTCCCTAGTCCCTCCTATAGAAGAAGCATTTGATCAATCAGTATCAGGAAGATTCCCAGATTTCTACAAAACCAAAATAATCCACACTCTCTCTCTCTCTCTCTCACCATTTTTATTATTGTTAAGCAAAAAAAAAAAAAAAAAAAAAGAGTGCTCTATGTGAAAGGGCAAAATCGGTATTTTATCAGAAAGAAACGACCGAACCCAAAAAACAAAAAAAAAAAAAGAAGAAGAAGAAAAAAATTACTCTTACCGTTGGTTTCGTCTGTTTTACAGAGTTGATAAGTGGAAGTCGCACAAGACGTTGATGGATCAAGTCAACTACAAAGGGGAAGAGTTGTTTCGTTTTGGGTTAAGAAGTTATTGGGCCATTAACATATCTAAGCCCACTTAACAATTGTGTTTTTTGGTGACTTCGTTTTAAATAAGGGAACCCACAAAGAAGAAGAGGAGCAGCAAGTCAGCAAAAGCAATGAGAGTCTTTAGTTTAACTATGCTAGTAGGAAAGAGTGTCTTGTTGGTTATAATGTCTAGCTAAGCAAATTTTTAAAGAGTTGTTGGTGTTTAAAGTGATCTCTAGTACTAGTAATTGTTAAGTGTAGAGTCCAAGTAACTGAGTGGTATTAACTATTAAGTAGTGTAAGTATATGTGTGTTGTGTCTTGTAAGAACTATCTTTGGTGATCAATAACAAAATGTAGACAATTAAGGCTTTTCTCTTTAATTTACTCGCTTCCTAAACGGTTATGTCTTTGTAACTTTATTAGTACAAGAAACAAAACGAAGAATAAGACAAGCTTTCCAGTGTTTGATTTAAAAAAAATTCTCCAAACATCACCAATTAAGGTTGTTTTAGTTTACAAGGTTGGAGCCTTAATTAACAGCCTCTCTAATCCTCAAAACTTTTTCCAGCTGTTAATTGTTAATCTTATCAAAGTTCTCTTGGCACCACACCACCACCACGCCAATATATATCAGTATCTCTAACGAACGTGGAATGAGCTAAATATTACTATATCATCCGTACATTTTTAGTTTAAACAGTAAATATTTAGAAAAATATAATCTCATCTGAAGTGTTTTTTTTTTACATGGGATATAGCGTATATTCGATTATGACGAAGGTAAGAAGATTGTATTGATCTAATTTTCAAAAAGATTGTATTGATCATCCATGCATGCCTTACCGACCTACCAAGCACATCGAGCCCTAGAACAACTTGTCTTATCATCGTTTTTAATTAAGTAGATTTTCAACTAGTATAAAACAGTATCGTCTCTCAAATATATCATTTTCATATTAGCTGGCTTGACTTGTTTAATTTATAAGCATATCTAATATTTCTTAAATAGCATTTTCAATGGAGCACTCTAAAACTCCATTTACCTAGCTCTTTTATAAGTTTTATTTAACAACTATCCGAATCTTTTAGCATGAATATTCTCATACGCCTAGCTCTGGTTATATGACCAGTGCAGATCCTTTAAGTTCCATGACATATTTCCATCATAAGCATGTAGAGCCTAAAACTCATTTACCTTTTCTATTCGTCAATAACTATCTGAATCTTTTAGCATTAATAATCTCATACGCCTGTGATCATTAGTGATGACATATGTACATATCCACTATAAGATATCAAGAGGGGTTTTATGATAAAACAACCTAAAACTACCTTATTGAAAATTTGGATTGATATGCCCGTATTGTGTTATACGTATATCCGTAAGTTAGTTTTATCTGTTCGACATATATGAAATATCATATCTCGTTTTTTAAAAAAAGTAGTGACGCAATTGGTGACGGATACGTATCACATGATCGATGATCCACTTTTACAATATCGTTATTGTTAAATTATAGTATAAGCTAGTAAACGTACGGTCCATGATTTAAAAACCAAAAATCAAAAACTAAATTAAGCGTGAAGAATCTTCACTATTCACAATATAAAAATTATAATTGACATGGGAAGCTTGTGTGACATATCTGGCAATATTCGAAAAAGTTAAATAATTTTTGTGTCTATCCAAACTAACTTCTAACTTATTTTAATTACTATTGTATGACTTCCTTTTTTTTTTTTTAACTCAAAAAGTAAATTTTCATACTTATGGAAGGGTCTGAAACTAATCTTTTTGGAAGAAGAGCATTCCACGAGTAGGATTCTCCTCGGTTATGCAAATGGGCTGTAAGTAATAGATCCGTGACCAAAGGAATAAAGCTGAGTAATTCTTATGTTTGAGGAGAATCGATTCTTGACCTAGACCAACATAGCGACTCTTCCACCAAGATTAGAACCACTAACCCACCACCTCGTGGTTAAAACTGCTATGCAAAAGCTCCCTTCTTCTAGGAGGTTATAAATTAGATTAATATAAAGATCACGATGGAGAAACAGTAAATAATATGACAGTTTTGGTACATATATGATTTAATTCGAAAAATTAAACACTTTCATTATCTCTCAGAACTATGTCTTACTTATCTTTATTCTATAATTATCTATGAGGTAGAGATAAATTTACAGTAATATAAAGATCACTGTTAATATATAACACTATGATACTAGATTAAGAGATAAAGAATTATGATAAATTAATTCGTGTTTGGGATACCACAATTATCTAGATCCATGTGTGTGACCGCTTAACGTTATATTATTTGAATTAGTTTAAATGAATTATAGTATTACGTGTATTTAGTAGCTAAACCTTTCAAACTAACCCTAGCATGGCTGAACCATTGCACGATATATCCATGCCCTATGTGGAAAAAAAACTCAATTCTCATCTTTATTTATCAATTACTCATGGTTTTTAATCAAACAATGTGTACGTGGTTAAAAGTCCAGGATCAATTATCCATGCTTTTTGAATGCATTATTAATTTGAATGCATTGGTTATATCTAAAATAAGGTTCTAGAAAGTGTGTAACGTCTAAACGTCCAAACCCCCACCATCCGTTAGTCTATAGACTCCATTCTCGTACGATGGTGGGTTTGTTATTTTAAAACTATTAAAACTTGGTTACCAATTCTTCAAGTTTTTTGAGAAAAATAACTTTAACTAACTAACACATGCTACTGTATTAATTGTTTCAAGTGATGTTAGGGATGATGCAAGCTTTTTATTCCAAAAATATATGACAAGGGTTGGTTTTTGTATTGTATATAGTTTTTAAATTAATTAAGCTCTCAAATTAATTCATATTCAATAACAAATTACTCAAAATATATAAATTAGCACAAAAATAGCCATAGATATCGTTTTTTAAAACCAGTTTGGGTGTTAAACAAGACACACTTTCTTACCACGAGTTGATTCGGTTAGGAAATTAAAAATGACTTACAACATGTAATATATGTATATAGAGTAAAACCAAACAATATAAGTTCTTTTGAAAAAGTTGAAAAGATATAAATTTTATTTTGCTCGTACATCTCAAAACTCTCATCGATAATAATTAAGAAGGTGGTAGTAGGTAGTAACGATACCATTCTTCCTATACAAACGAGAAATCTCATCTAAAATTTTTAAAACAACACATTAATTTTAGTTTGTCTTAATTACTCAAATTAAGTGATTTAGGTTGGTTAGGCATTATAGTAGTATAATATTGCTTCAAAATTTATGGAATTTACTCAAATTTAACGGTATTAATATCTGAAAACCATAACTTTAAATGATCTTAAAAGCTTACATAATTTTTATTTTTCATGCCTAAGTAACAAAAAAAAAAAGAGATTAATCCATCAGGTAAACATTAAGATATTATCATCCGATTTCTACACCAATTTTAGCAAAATCGGGTTAACGATTTCGTTGTTAATTAACGATACATTCACAATAGCTAATGGGATTACGTTACGTCATACAATTACCGACGTATCTTTGGGGTATTGTCAATACGTTTATATTTTGAATAATTTGTACCAATCCATCGTCTAAGACCCTAAATATGATAGTATCAAACACACGATGTATAAGTTTGTTTTGGGTAAACTTATAACTTGGTGATGTTGAAACTTATAATTATAGAGCGAGAGAAAAATCGGGCGAGTGAATCTCACGCGCGGTGATTTTTTCTCTCAAAAACCTACTTTTTCTAACCACAACCTGGTGCGCCGACGTCGCATCCTCCGTCAATTCCGGTGGCGGTAAGGACCCTCCGGTATATGGTTCTTCATTCGTGACTTGTTGCATCATCCGGCGAAACTGTTCAACGAAATCAAGGGAGCGGTGGAGAGGAGAAGCATTTGCGAGACGCTGACGGTAAAGAGCTCTACCGGAGGTGTTGCTACGCGGAGCGCAAAAGGGAGATCCACGGCGAAAAACGAGAGAAGAAGGTAGATAGATCTGGAGATCGGAGATTCTGGAGGTTTCACCGGATCGGTTATGATAGGGGAGGTAATCTCCGATCTGGTGAAGCTAAGCCACCGTCGACGGTCCTCTTATCTACTCCATGCTGCCTTTCTCTCTCTCACGACTGAGCATGGATCCTCCACGACGAAGGACAGATCGGATCTCTTCCTCCTTCTCAAAACGGTTCTACGGTGGCGGGATGGCAAACGGATCTTGGATCACCATCTTCGTTCGGCTACCGTCGTCCAGGCTCGCCGGAGGTCCTGTTCCAGTCGAGCATCCGCAATGATGGACGGCGGCTGCAAAACGAGTTCTTCGTTTGTAGATTAGGGTTTCACGTAGTGCCAGTTTAATCTGGTTGTTGTAACCCAGACGGTTTTTTTTTCCATCGGTTTAGTTCGGTTTAATGTAAACGAGTTGAACTCTGGGATTTGTATTTAACTTAAGAATCTATTTTGATATTAATATTTTATTTTCAATTAAATGCCTTCAAATTATAACTTGGTTTCAAAAATCAAATAAAAAGTCTTGGACTAGACAAACGCGCATAACACGTTATAATTGGCCGGTGTTCTGTTTGATCGCTAATGCGCTGTGTTTTCCTTTTTTTTTTGGTCACTATGTAATTGTGATGTTGTTTATACTGTATAACATATGTAAATATGGTGTTTATTATATATATATATAATATAACTAACTAGCTAAGAAGGTTCCTTTGTTCATATCCTTGCATGCCGTACAACCTACCACCCACTCAAAGCAGAACCCTAGAACAATTAGTTTATCTTCATTTTTAGTTCACTAGTTCTTTTCAAATAGTACTAATTAATAGTTTCATCACTAATATTATTTTTAAGTAGCCGGCTTGACTTGCTGATAAGCATATTTTCTTAAACAGTATCTCAAATTGTGTGTGTTTGTGTGTATATATATTTACTAACACTTCGTCACAAACCTGAAAAGCATGTACCATATTTATTTAATGGAGTAGCTATCTGTATTCTAGCATGAATAATCTCACAAGTCACAAGTCACTAGATTAACAATGAATAGTAATTAATAATTGAGTATAATTTATTAAGTTATTAAGAGCAGTAACACAAAATAAACATGTATTATTTATCTGAACGGAAAGAGGTAACTAAATCCTAAAGTCTATGATTGAACTCTCCATCTTAAACATATGCAGTTTCTTCTTCAGAATTTGTAAACTATTCTGAAAACTGGCTCGGTGTCTCGTCACCTGGGTTCTGAGTAGTATTGGTCACGGAAGTTCAAAATATAACATGGTATCCTCTGGTCTCAGGAAATTAGTCTTTGGGTTTAGGAAATCTTTAGAATCACTTCTGAGCTATCAAAAAAAAAAAAAATCTTGGTAAAATGTTGATTTATATATATATATATATATATATATATATATATTGCCATCTCAAACTATTAAAACTAATAAATGTCCCACGCGGTAATAGGGTTTAAAACTAATATAATAAAATATGTAACACTTTGTAATTAAATATATATTAAGTTTTGTTAGCTGTTTGTAAGGTAAATTATTTATTTATATTTCATATTACAAAAATTCATTGTTTATAGTATATAAATTACATAGCTTCCAATACTAAACAGTTAGACTAAAATAATCGATACTAAGTAATATGTGAGTGAGCTTTTATTACTTGGAATTAAATATGCATTTGAACTGAGCAAAATTTTTGAAAAAACACTAGAGCAACATTACTTATATAACCACTTTTTTGTCCAGTGGTTAAAAACTTTTTAACATTAAAAGTGGTTATATAAATAATGTTAATTTTAATTTTATAAAATTAACATTTAATAAAAAGTGTTTATATAAATAATTACTCTTCTACGATAAGGGTAGATTGAAAATAAATGTTACATACTTTGCGGCTTTTAATCTTTCTTGAATTCATTTTTACTATGGAAAACTTGTTCAATTTTATTTTATGTTGTAAGAGATATATTAACAGAATTTATAGTCCCCAATTATGTGTATATATTATATAAGAAAAAATATAAATTACTGATCGTGTTCGATTGCATAGAATCCTTTTGATACAGTGATTGATTAGTAATTTATTAGTACTTTTACCTAAGGTATATATATGATGTTAGATTTCTAGAAAATACGGAATTATGCAAATTATTGAAGGTAAGCTTACATGAAACTTCTAACATGATGCTAAAAGAATAGTTCGTTGAAATTCTATACTTTAAGAATAAAATGATCTACCGTAAACATGGTCTGTATATAAGGAGAACTATCGCTCGTGAGTCGTGATTCGTGAATCTTCAGCATGTCGGTTTATTTTTTGTATAGATCTTGCTATCCAAATGATGTCAGTAATTATTATTTGGACATCGTGAATGATATAGTTATCATTTATAATAGAATCAAGTTCTAGAGTTGTAATTATATATTCAACTGTGATTGTTAACAAAATGTGTTCACTCAATAGGAGACGGATACGTGTCACACTGTCACATTACAGCCCGATGCTTCACTTATTATTGTTAATTTGTTAGTAAACGGTCCTAAGTTTTTTAAAATAGAACCAAATGTAAAGAATCTTGATCAGTACTATTTGGACTATATAAAATTAGCAATGGCATGAAGAAGCTTGTGGTATATATCTGGCAATATTCGAAAAGATAAAATAAATTCTTCATCTCTTTCCAAACTAGTTTACTTATCTTAGTTCTATATATAATCGTTGGCTCCCTTCTTCTAGGAGATATACAAAGATAAAATAGAATAACTGTATATGACGGTGGAGATACTGTAAATAATACTGACAGTTTAAAGAGAACAATATATAATGATGGATTAGTAGTGTTTTGGTAAAAACAATCACACAGTTTTAGTTATAAAAATATGTGCAACTTATTTAATTAATGTCACGTAGTTTAGTTTAAATGATTTTTTTTAGCACCAGAGAATACTGATAATATAGTTATTTTCATTAAACATTTATAACTAATCTCATTGATCTTTGAGTTAAAATCTACAGAAGCCTTTCACAACTTGACAGCTAAGAATCACTAGTAGCTTACATTTCAATGAGGTTGGTTTGGCCGCCAACTCGGCTTTGACTTGTTATGGATAACTTGTTTTTATTCTTATCTCATTTTGCGCAAGGAACAAATAAAATCTACTTATTTAATCTCACTCTTTCCAGGTAAGGAAAAAATGATATACCCCTATGTGGAATATGCAGATAAGTCAATCTTTGTAGCACAGGGAAACTCACCTATTTAGTTTTCACAAACGACAATACGTTAAGAAACTCCTTATTTGGTATCCAACTCCATAACCGATGTTCTTTATAAGGAACACTCACAAAGTTTTTCACTTTTAAAGGAACGAATCTTTTTAGGTTAACACGGCTGTACATTTATAAATGGAACCCATAATCATGTTCATGTAGTAAGAATGGGTATAACAAAACTCACTTAAGGGTTAAATAAACACTCTCATAATGAAGAGGGAAAAGATACGGTTAAGAGCATGTGCATTGGTCAAATTAGTAAAAGTTATCAGTGTTGGGCATAATTTTAACCATATAAATTATAATAGATAAATTCTATTATAATTATGATATATTCCATAAATAATGGAGAATTATGTATTCTCTAGAAAATTCTATTGATATGGGCCGTAACGGCAAGCATTGAGTCAATACGGGCCGCAACTGGACCTTGACACCGACTGTGTTCCTTGACGAAACGACATTGTCAAGAGAATATTTGAAGTTGATCTCATCAAGAGAATATTGGAAAATAACCTTATCTTGTGAAGGGAATATCGGAAAACGGCCTTATCTCATGAAGAGACGGTTACACGAATCCAAGTCCCATGAGGATTAGGGTTGGAAAGGTTTCTCTATAAAAAGGGAGCTACGTTTTCATGATAGGGGGGAATCAATAGCAAAGGCAAGATACTTCACGAAACTTCAAGACGCGCGACTCAGTTCATAGATTGACTCGCTGTGCTTGATTTCTTGTACTTTGCAATCGATACTTTGATTAATAAAAGCAACTATTCAACATCTGTTTCTTGTTTCCGTAGTCTTTAAACGAATCGATTAATTTTGCCCAAACAACTGGCGCTAGAGAGAGGGGTAAAGTAATCTACGTGAGATGACAGGAAACGGAAGTGATACGACCAATGTTGAAGCGACTGTCGCCGCTCAGCTAGAAGTCCTGACTGCCAAGATGAACGAGACGGTGCAGAAGCTGACGCAGATCGAGGCCGATAACGCTAGGCTACGGGAGGAGAACGCTTCGCTGGTAACAGCAGGGAGAGCTTTTACCGAAGCAAGCTCTAGATTTCGTGGCGTGCACATCAATCGGATGCAAGACCTTAACTCAACTCCTGCAGCTACCCGAACAACGACCGCGACTGAAGACGGACGACTAGAGACTCCACGGGAGGAGAATAACGGAGAAAATCCTAATATAAGGCAAACTCGCGAGAATCTTTTTCGAGAAGACAACACGGATCAACAACGAACCGTTAACACACCGCACGTTACAGGAGTCGAACATGAACCTCACACCATGTCAGCCGAAGCCGCCTACTTGGAGGCTATGCTTACAAAGCGTTTGGGTGCAGTAGAAGCCATGATCGGACGACTGCCAGGAGTGGCTCCACCAATTCGAAAAAGCAACTTGCACTCGTACGCCGATACACCTTTTTCTGATGAAATTGCGCTCACGGAGATGCCGAGAAAATTCACGTTACCAACAATGAAGATGTATGATGGAACAACCGACCCGGATGATCACATAGCACAATACAAGCAGCGAATGCTCACGACGGCCATCCAAAAAGATTGCAGGGAAGCTACTATGTGCAAGGGTTTTGGCTCAAGCCTAACGGGCGCAGCACTTCAGTGGTTTATCAACCTGCCAAACGGCTCGATCAACTCGTTTGCATCATTGACAGATCTCTTCGTTGAGCAATTCGCAAGCAGCAGGAACCTGGAGAAGACAGCGGATGACCTTTACGAGGTACGACAAAAGAGAGACGAGTCGTTGCGTGCCTATGTGGGACGCTTCAACAAGGAAAAAGTATCGATACCCAGTTGCAACACGTCAACCGCCATCTCCGCATTTAAAAGAGGCTTGCTTCCAGACGGTGACTTGTACAAGGAGCTTACGAAGTATCAGTGCAGAACCATGGAAGATGTGCTTTCACGGGCATGGGCACAAATAAAATGGGAAGAAAACACACAACATCAACATCGACACTCGTCACAATCTGATTCTCGTGTAAAAAGGAATGAAAGAACGACTCAACATGTTGAGTCTTACAAAAGACTTCGAAGCGAAAACACTTACAGCCTAAGTAATAGTGACGACACTCATCAAACTATGAACAAAACTGAAAGTGAGGAGCGCAAATCATCAACATGAAAAATACGTCTACGACATATCGATTTTTACGTCATGGTGATATCAGGTTTTTTTTTAAGTTATTATTTAGTTTTGGTTTAATTTTAGTTTTGTTTCTTTTCTAATATTGATAGGATCTTCCAATAAAAATAAATGAGTTTTAGTTTTAAAGATAATCAAAGCAGAAAAAAGTTTTTTTTTAGCAAGATATTCGCTGCTAAGTGCTAACCCATTGAAGAAGCAGACACAAACAAGAATTTTGTGTCAAAGCACCCAACGAAGGAAAAAAAAAACTTGACAACGAAACACTCGTTAACAAGAATTTTATAGTGAGACACTTGATGCACAAACCTTCAAGACGCTCTCTACTAAAACTTAGAAGCCATGTCATGAACATGAGATACAAACATGTCACAAGGCAAAAATCACGTCATGTGATGTGATACTTGTCACGATACATGATAACAAGTCTTACAATACAGGAAACGATCATGAAGTTGTTTACTTTATATAGTAATAAGGAGATTGATTCACAAACACGTGAACGTTTTACTCACTATGAAGATTGGGTAGTCACCTAAAAGCGAAATACTCGCTGCAACTGCCTGCTAGCGAGACGTCGCATTGGCAAATTAACAAATCTAATATCCACCTGAAGGTTGGGTAGAAGATGCATGAACTTGACAGCAAAATACTTGCTAACGAGGAAAAATAATATGACACATGACAAATATTGTCACGATGCAAAATCGTCATGATGCAAGAACATTGTCACGACGATGCAACATCGTCACGGCATTGACTGCAAAACATCATCATGATGCAGGACATCGCTGCGATGTGGAGCGTTGTTATGATGCAGCTTTATCGCAAGACTGTAATAACAGCTTCATAAACATAGTACTCGTGACTACAAAATTGTCTGCAAAAAAAATAACATAAATTGCAGCATCATCACAACGTGCAACATCGTCAAGACGTGCAACATCTTCAAGACGCGGAGCATTTCCACAATTTGAAATGCTTAAAACGTCGTCGCAATAAAAAACATTGTCACAATGTGCAACATCGTCACAACGTGCAGCATCGTCAAGACGCAGAGCATTTCCATAACGTGAAATGTTTAAAATGTTGTCGCAATAGAAAACATCTTCACGATGCGCAACATCGTCACAACGCGAAGCGTTTTTACAATGTAAAAACATTCAAAAGTCATCGTAGCATAAAACATCTTCACGACGTGCAACATCGTCACGACGCGGAGCGTTTTTGATGCACAATATCATCACGATATGAAACGCCTTCACGAAGAATAACATCGTCAAGATACGAAACATCTTCACAATGTAAAACATTTTCACGATACAACATTAGGACGTGATGTAACATTGTTAGAGCAAACAATGGAACAAAACTACAAGATCACGATGTGGATCATGACATCGTTAATAGAAGGCAGCGAATGAATCAACATAGAGTTAAAATGAAGTGCGAGAAAACGTCCACGTCTAGAGGTATGCCTTAACTTAATGAATGGTTAGCTATTATTTATTAAAATAATACCATTTGTCTATACTACTCTCTAAATTCTTACTAAGAAAATAGAGAGTGGGGGGCAAACTGTTGGGCATAATTTTAACCATATAAATTATAATAGATAAATTCTATTATAATTATGATATATTCCATAAATAATGGAGAATTATGTATTCTCTAGAAAATTCTATTGATATGGGCCGTAACGGCAAGCATTGAGTCAATACGGGCCGCAACTGGACCTTGACACCGACTGTGTTCCTTGACGAAACGACATTGTCAAGAGAATATTTGAAGTTGATCTCATCAAGAGAATATTGGAAAATAACCTTATCTTGTGAAGGGAATATCGGAAAACGGCCTTATCTCATGAAGAGACGGTTACACGAATCCAAGTCCCATGAGGATTAGGGTTGGAAAGGTTTCTCTATAAAAAGGGAGCTACGTTTTCATGATAGGGGGGAATCAATAGCAAAGGCAAGATACTTCACGAAACTTCAAGACGCGCGACTCAGTTCATAGATTGACTCGCTGTGCTTGATTTCTTGTACTTTGCAATCGATACTTTGATTAATAAAAGCAACTATTCAACATCTGTTTCTTGTTTCCGTAGTCTTTAAACGAATCGATTAATTTTGCCCAAACAATCAGTTATATTATTTTAATAGATTTCATATAATTTAATTTTTATTTTAAATTAAAAAAGAAAACAAAACTAATAGAATAATGTCATGTGTGAGATAAATTTCTCACCAAGTTTCTCATGGTTTCTCATATGAGTTTCTCTTTCATCTCTCAATTTTTTCATTATTTTTGTTTTTAATAATGCTGAAAATTTGGGAAGAAACCTCCAATACACATGACCTAACAACATGACGATTTTGATCTGAAAAAAAAAAAATAAACAACAATATGACGATTATAACATGTATTTTTTAAAAGATAAATTAATTATTATATGTAAGTACTGAAAAAATCCATTACTGTATTTAAGTAATAATATCCTACTTTTAGAATCTACGTCGTGATTTGTGACTCTGAATAAACACAGAGTAGACCGTTACCTATAGAAGACTTAAATAATTCTTATTCTATACAAAAAATAATAATTCTAAAACAAGAAAGTTTAATCATTAGCTGACTTATAGATTGAAATATATATAAACGGAACTTGGTCATGTTAAACTTGCAATAATGATTAGTAGTTGGCCATTCATGAATAAGGATGAGATTGAGAGGGGCTTGAAATTATGCACACCATATTGTTAACTTAGAAAATGTACTTCAAAATAATAAAAAAAGCAAAACGATTCGTCCCACTAATCTTTGCATCGGAGTGCCTTACCCACCAGCATGTACGATAGATTCTGGACAATACTTCGTTTGGCAAAGCGACCATTCTTTTTTTTTTTTTTTTTTGTCATCTTAAATTTTATTAAAACTTGTTTTGGAACCAAAGTAGGATTACATACGCCCAAACGAGGGAAACTAAAGCCGGCGGACAACTAAAAGTCCCCAGAGTCGATGCCGGCGGAAAAGAACATTCCCGGAAACTAAACCCTATCAAAGGGAAACAACATAAACTGGACTAGAAATACAAGCAGATAATATGAAACCAAATCGAAAAAAGACGACTCCTTACACTACAAGCAGAAATAACTAGGCAAAACCTTAAAGGTGGTAATCACCGAGATAACAGAGAAAACTTCTTCTTTTGAAACACTAGTGCATGTGATTTATCACTGCTGCCCAGGCCAACCCGTAATAACAACTACCTTCTCCTATCATGATGAGAGCCAATCTCTCGATAACCAAGGACATCATAACCCGGCAAGTAAAGAGTACTCATAGGAGATCATAGAGACTCGAACACACTCCCAGATGCGACGACGACGACTGATGCGTCCCATTACGTCTAGCTAGAATCCTTCAAAAAGCGATCATATCTAAACAGATCATGAAGGCAAGTACAAGGAGCAAGGCAAAACTTCTCAAGAACCATCAATCTCAAGAACAAGACCGACGCATGACCAAGAAGTTAACACCCACCAAGAACACCAAGTAAAAGCAAAGACTGGAAACTTTGAGGACTACCACCAACCAAACATTAAACACGAAACTTCTGCTAAGAAAGGAACCGAGCGCCAAAGACTGAAACAAAGAGACAAGGACAGGGAGAAAGGCAATAGCTGGACGGATACTCAGCCATTCCACACATGCGGCTTAGTAACAGAGATACGCACAAGACCAGCAACAAACTCTGAGATAGGAACAAGCAAACCACAATGGAAATTATTCTTCAAAAACAACCGTTGATCTAAGATCCGGCATCATCATCTTAGCTTGTAATCAGAATCCCTCACAAAGATGACTGCTCTGACCGCTTCCTCAAACCAATCACAAATCAGGAGGACATGAATCAACCAAAGGCTCCCCAAACGAAGGCCCAACACAACTGCAAACCAAACTAAACACCTAACAGTAGCTAAAAGATGCAGGAGAAGGGCGAGGATAGCTTACTCAAACCAGAGAAAACAAGAACCCAAGGCACATAAACGAGAAGCATCACCTTTCAGATCAGGACAAACCCGATCTAACGAAGGCAAAGGAGACTTCTCTTGAAACCGCTGGGGGAGGAAGAACAACGCTCAACGGACCGCCGAACCAACCTCGCCGTGAAGACCATCTCACTTGTTGAGCATACTAACAACCTCGTCAATCCACCAGATCTAGCCAAGACAACACAATCGAAAGCAAAACAACTAACAGTAGATCATCGGGGGCCCTCTCACAGTTACGACGAAGAGCGCCGGTCACCGAAGAGGGCAAGCGGAGGAGATGAATTTTTTGGCGGCTAGGGCGAACTGGGTTGTCGAGAGAGTTTTGTTTTTTATGTAAAACCAGAAAAAAAACGTTGTGCTTCTTCTCTTCTTCTTGCAAAGCGACCATTCAATTAAGGGATTTAACTGACAATCTTATATATATATACGACATTTCTATGATTAATATCTGTACGTTCATATGTGTTTGATAACTATAATAATACTAAAAAATAGAAAGACATTTGGGAAACAAAAAAAAGGAAGAAACACGACAAAAAAAGAAAGGGAAATATATTGACGATAATATCAAAAAGAAAGATTTGATCGGACCGGTAAAGCAGTAATACAAATTCACTCTAGCTAATATCGGCGATTACAAAGGAGACTTTATTTTGACTTCGAGAACATTGTCAAGGCAATCGGTTTCGCCGCTAAATTGATGTCGTCGGCACGTAATTCTCTTCATGTTTTTTTTTCTTTTTGTAATATAGAAATTTGATGTGAAAAAAAAAAACACACACACACACAAAGTTGGTAGTTAACGAAATAACCCTGCAAACTAAGCCGGCTAGCTAGGGGTGGGCACAGGACAAATACCCTCTTTTTTAGAGATACTTGTTGTTTGATTTCACTTAGCTTGTACGAATGTACTTGTATTCGACTCGTTGAAAAACGACTATTCTTGATTTTAAGTACTTTGTTATAAAACGATGGACTTATAAGTTATTTCCCTTATCTTATTTTTTGCTACTTGTAAATTACTTGCAAATTATTTTCGAATGTTTTGCAATTACTTTATATATAATGATAACAAGAACGAGTAACATATAAAACAAACAAGGTATTATATTTTTTGGTTACTTATTATTTAACTTATATCGTAAATATCTAAATTTTACTAGTCCTTGTTATTTACTTTGACGATGAATACTTATGTTTTCAAAACTGATATGGGGACGTATAATAAGTAACTGTGCCCAACCCTAAGACCATCATTATCGGTCATACTAATAAAAATGTTTCAAGAATAAATTAAGATTGAATTTTAAAACATCCTATAATTTGAGGATGTGAAATGTCTCTGCCTAGACATTACTTATCCTGTTCAAACATCTAAAGACACTATAATCGTAATTTCAAAATGAAAAACTTTTCTGTTTAAAAAAAAAAAAAGCAAAGTAGGTAGATCTAAGCAATAAAAATAACAAGGACTGAAACTTATTAACACGATAAACCAAATCAAAGAAAATCGGAATCTAACCAAATTTATGGTTATTTCTTATTATCTCGGTATTTTGTCTTGAGATGTGTGTGATCAAGCGAAAAAAATAATCATTTAGGTTAAGGCATTTAATACGTGCCAAATGAAATCATTTAACATGACATGATAGTTAGATAAAGATAAGTCTTGATTAAGAAAACCAAATGAGGATAATCTTTTTAAAGTATCTCTAATTACGACATTTGACCTATAAATTAAACTCCTTAACTGCTCCACTTTCTCCATGTACATTTGCACACAAAACGACATGCTGACACGTGTATGTATCTCTATATACATAATGTATGTGTGTACATGCATGTGGGGTTCTATTTGATGATGTACATTTGTAAATTACTCTATTAATCGTTTTTAAAAATTGTTCACAAAATTTGCTATCGATTTCTTTTCTTTTTTTAGTCGAATACGATAAATAAACGAGAGTTTTTGTCTTCGTGGTAATTGAAAGTTTGAAACAATCATGAGAAAGGTTTTATTATTGAGCCAAATGGGGTTTACAGTAGGTCAATAAGACAATCTCCATGTGTAAATGTCTTTAATTGAGAGTCAAATTTTAACAATATTTATATTTTAATATAATTAATCTATTTAAAAATGTTAACTATTAAAAAATAAACATATGGCAAATAAATATCTAAGAGCATCACCATCGATAATTCTCTTTTTTTTTTTTTCACTGAAAATTTTCATTATATAATTCAAAATGGAATACAGGGGCCGGTGAAATACGTTTTTGAAATCTTAAAGCCGGCAGAAAACAAAGATATCCCCGGAAGCTTAACCTCGACATTCGGAAAACACAAATTACAACACAAGAGCCAAAAGAGAAACTTTCAAAATCATCAAAGTCAGAAGAGAACATAAGTCGCGGGACTACATCCTCAAGAGTCGATAAGATCTACAAACGTAAATGGAAGAGATCCAAGGATAGAGGACACCGCGAAGAGAATACCTCGAACAAATAAGCAAGGAACGCGAATCTAATCTCTAACCACCTAATCGTTAATCGAAAATCTAAATCTAGGACTTTGCATTCCCACAAGAGGTTAGCCTTACAAGAACATATAAGGAACAGACCATGTAAGAAGACCTATTTATTTTTCAAATCTAAGACGGTGGAAGGAAAGTTAGTTTAGAGATTCAACAAACGGAAAAGAGGTAAAGCATAAGCTATCCTCCGAAGATCGACACCATCCCAACAAAATGATACTGCACTGAATCTCGGTTGGGACAACAAAAAAATGAAAGGAAAACCTTTGACAAAGGTCAGATTCACCGTCTATGAGACAAGCTAGAACTGGATCTGCCTCACCATCACCGTCAAGAAGCCTTAGTCACCACCGAACCACTTCGCACACCGAGATCTCACTGGCTTATAGTAAAACAAAAGAAAAACATGAACAGATATATAGAGAGCCCTCTCACAGCACCGTGGTGGCTGCTGGAGAGGCAAAGCAGAGAATTCTAGATGGCGGCTTAACCTAATCGCTTTAGAGAGAAAAGAAAGAGGAGATAGAAAAACAAATTTCTTCACCATGGGTAATCTTCTAAAAATAGGTTTTCAAAAAATAGTTTAATATAATAATATATTTAATTTAAATTTCGTTTGTTTTGAAAAAATCAACTAATTAGCTTATGACATATAATGAGAGGAAGGTAAAGTGTCTCTGAAAATTTGGGTATGTCTCTCTCTTTCATCAACTTTTTAATATTTTAATATTTTTTATTACATGGTGATGCTCTAAATGTCTTAAAGTGTATAGAGACATTATTACACTCTTTCTCTTATTTTTTATTTTATTTTTCCTTTTCTTTTAAATTAGAAGACATCCATTATATGTTTTGATGAAGATGTCATAAGACCAAGTTTATCGGTAGTCTTTTAGTTAGGTGGTTGTTAAATTTAATATGAATTAATTGTGTGTTTTTTTAAATATAAGAACCCATGATTTCTTAGATAAAATTTTCTCCTTTATTGGCAGGTTCTTAATTTAGGTCTCTTATTTTGAAAATATTGTTTTTTTAAATTTATAATTAGAATAGAAGTTGTATAAATGTGTAAACATTTAAGATTTTACAAAACTAGAAAATAATGCATTTTAATTAATTTTCAAACATACAAAACATAGTAAAAACATTAATACATATTACAACAGAAGTGCAATTTATAAATGGAGAGAATGATTAATTTTAATACTGATTTGCTCCAAATTTTGCCCAAATATTCTCAATCAAATCATCTTGCAAGCATTTATTTTTTTCTTTATCACGAACATCCTTTTGATTCTTGAGCATAGTAGCGACACATGAAGGCATGGGTGTTGGAAGCGAGTAGTCAACTTCTGAAGCTCTACTTGACTCCCTTTGTGTGAATTCAGTTTGATCAAACATATTGTACCCATTTCGTTCGTCCTCTACTATCATATTGTGCAGTATGATACACGCTCTCATTATTTTCCCAATTTTTACTATATCCCAAATAAGAGCCGGGTTTTTGACTATGACAAATTAAGCCTGCAAAACTCCAAAAGCACGCTCTACATCTTTACGCACAACTTCTTGTTGTCTCGCAAATAAAGCGTCTTTTGGAGTTTGTGGCAGTGGAATAGATTGGATAAAAGTAGCCCATTTTGGATAAACACCATCTGTCAGATAGTAAGCCAATTTATACTCATGTCCGTTGACACTGTATTTCACTTTAGGAGCTCGACCATGCAAAATATCATCAAAGACTGGAGATCGGTCAAGAATATTGATATCGTTTAATGTACCTGGTAGTCCAAAGAAAGCATGCCAGATCCAGAGATCATACGAACCACCGCCTCTAAAACAATTGTGGGCTTTCCTGTTCCGCGGGTGTATTGACCTTTCCATGCGGTAGGACAATTCTTCTACTCCCAATGCATACAATCGATGTTTCCTATCATGCCGGGAAATCCGCGATACTCGCCAACGTCGAGTAGTCTTTGAAGATTGAGCTGGTGTGGGTCTTCTCAAGTACTCATCTCCAAATAAATTTACGACTGAATCTGTAAAATTGTCCAAGCATGCTAGCGCCACGTTTGGAGAAAGTCGGAGGTATTCGTCAAACGCATCACCTGCAGAACCATATGCCATCATAAGAATTGCTGCTGTACACTTCTGCAATGTAGACAGACCCAACCTTCCGGTAGCATCTCTTCTTTGTTGAAAATAGGGAACTTCATTTGCGAGCTTATCGACAATACGCATGAATAATGACTTGTTCATTCTAAAACGGCGACGGAAAATGTTGGGAGGGTAAGTAGGATCATCACTGAAATAATCATTCCACAAGTGGTCATGACCGACTTCTCGATTTTTTTCAATGTGAATTCGTTTTTTTCTTGGTTTAGGTGGTGGTTGACTTTGGATTGGTGGAGTAAGAAGATTTTGCCATACATGATTGGTGATTTGATCGCATGTTTGATTAAAACATTCATCAAGTATATCATCACCATCATCATTATGGGAAGAAGAAGAAGTCATTTTTGGAGCTTTTGGAAATAAAGGAAAAGTGTTTTGGTGTTTAGAATTTAGAGATGGAGTTGTGTTTTCATTGGTTTGGTGTGAATATTTTGTGTGCTAGTAGTGGACATATATAGGAAATTTTGAGGACTTAAAAACAATAAATATGTGGATAGGAAATATTGGATACAATTTGTGGTCTTAAATGAGAAGATAACATGTGGTAGATGAACAAAAATACAAAATCCCTTGTAAAAACATGTTGTGAAAGTACATAATTATACAAAAGTGAATCCTATTGCTTTTCACATGGTGTCACGGGGATGCTAAGAAATCATCTTGACCGACTTCATCACTTGATTCCTTCTTTTGGTGTCACGGGTGACCGACTTCGTACTTGAACGACCTGTATACAATGACAACATCCCAATTATCAAATGAATATCAAAACAATTACTAACAACAAAAAACATGAAGACATAGTTAATACATAAAACATGAAGACATAGTTAATACAACATGAAGACATAGTTCACACCATTCGATTACTAACAACAAAAAAACCCAAGGAGCTTGTCCTAATACATAAAACATTACAAAAGAGACATAGTTAATAAAACACTTGGAGCTTGTCCTAATACATAAAATGCATACAAAGAGACATAGCTAATAAAACACTTCATTCTATAACATTCAAACTGATGACATCATGTCTTGAATTAGCTTGTCCTTAAGAGCTTTCTCGGATTCAGTTAGTGAATCCTTTTTAGCAATCAGATTATCAAGCATCACATGCTTCATATGCTCTTTCTTCATAGCAAACTCCTTCTCTTTCAGTTCGAAATCCTTCTGCTTCATCTCATACATCTTCGACACACGATCAAGCTGAAACTCCAAGTAAGCTTTTCCATCTCCCTCCACATCAATCGATTGGGTGTTAGAGTTTTTTTTGTGTTTTCCCTTTGCAGCGTTAACACCTTGAGGACGTGGCTGTGATCCATCAATATCATTAACCGGCTGTGCATTCTCCCTTCCTCTCTTCACTCCATTGCCTTTAGTAGGTATGGACGCACACCATTTTTGATCATACCTTAAGTCTCGCCAAGCATGCTCCAAGGTAAACCGATGTCCATGATCATTGAAGAATATTTCGTGTGCACACTTCATCACGTCATCTTCATTCTGCCCACTCGACTTCTCTCTTGTAGCAGCCTCGTAACAACCAACAAACTTGCACACCAAGTCGTTTATCCTCCCCCACCTCTGCTTACAATGACTCGCCTCCCTCTTTGGCCGACCCACAGCATTCAGACACTTTGCAATGTAATCCGCAATCCTTCCCCAAAAGGCACAAAGTCTTTGCTGATTAGATCTAACCGGATCCTTGCTGGTGTTGAGCCAACCGGAGACAAGCATGATATCATCAGCGGGTGTTCATGCATGCCTTGACTTGCGGTTTTCCTAAGGTGATGCAGGTTCAGATGGAGCTTCAGAACATGGACTTAGGGAAGGACTGTAATCGAGGTTTTGTGTTTCAAGCTGACTTTGTAACAGATTGACATAGCTCGAGGAAGGATGATATGGATTCATGTAGTCGTCAGGATCCATATCAAAGGGGTTAAAGAGAAGAAAGAGATTCAAAGGAGTTTATAAAGAAGACTATGAACGAGATTCAAAGGCGTTAAAGGAGAATAAAGAGATTCAAAGGGGTTAAAGGAGAATAAAGAGATTCATTTGCGAGTTTATAAGGAAGACTATGAACGAGATTGAAAAGGGTTAAAGGGCAATAAAGAGAATCATTTGCGAGTTTAGTATGAAGAGGAAAAGTATGAATTTATAAGGTTTACGTTCATTTACTTTTACACTAACAAGTACTAAACACATTAAACATCTTCACAACCAACTAACACAAAACTTCAAACAATAAAATCAATGACTGACAAGACTAATACCTACACTAACAAGTACTAAACACATTTATCACAAACAACAAACAAAACCTTTAACATCAATGACTGATTAGACTAATACCTACACTAACAACTACTAAAAACATTACTCACAACCAACAAACAAAACCTTTAACATCAATGATTCACTCTCATACTTTAACTAGCATCAAATTGATAATTACCTTCCTCCATGGCCGAAGCACACTCTACACGCATCAATCCATCGATATCATTTTTGCCCCATTTAACCTCAATACAAAAGAGAGACATATATCAAAACAAAGACAAAGACACAAGGAGTGGATAATAAAATGAATATCAAACAAAGACAACAAAACACAAGGAGTGGATAATACTACAACCAAAATCTCTTTAACACATAATAAGACAAGAACAATCATGTCTAAACATCTCTTTAAACCATCACTTACAAATTGTTACACAAACACTTTATAAAACATTATACAAACAGAGCAAATCGGATCATATGGTTCTCAAGAACCATAATCTCTTTAAACCATCACTTATCAATCGCTTAAAAAAGACAAACACACCATAAACTAAACACAAACAAACCAAATCGGATCACATGGTTCTCAAGAACCCTAATCCCTTTAAACCATCACTTATCAATCGGTTAAGAAACACAAACCCACCATAAACTAAACACAAACATTACAAATCGGATCAAAGAACCCTAATTTTTGAAGAACAAACCAAGAACCCTAATTTCTAGAACAAACATCAAACAACCCTAATTTCAAGCAACCAAACTCAAATCACCCTTATAATACTCATGCCCTGATAAACTTACCCTCTCAATCGAATTCATCCAATCTCTTCCGATTGAATCGCCTACTCCTTCAAATCGCCACCGCTACAATCTCCACAACGATTCAAATCGCCACCACTACAGTCGCCTCAGAGAAGATCTCTGCCGATTCAAATCGAGACTTTGATCGGGAGAAAGAGAGACTTTGATCTGCATATCTTCCTTTCTCGGATCGAGACTTTGAATGGGAGAGAAAGAGAGAAGTTGATCGGGAGAGAAAGAGAGAAAGAAAGAAAGAGAGAAAGATTAATCTCGTTTGTCGGCAACCAATTTTTTTTTTTCCTTTTCTATTATTTTATTGGCCAACGAAAATTGGACACGTTGCAGTCTCTTATGAACGATTTCGGTATGTAATATAAGAGAGTCTCTTCTTAATTTTCTTTTCTTTTGATTTAATTTTAACCCACCAAAAATCTATAAACCCCCTTTACAACTCCCGATAAACATGGCCTAACAGCCAGATGATGTTCATTTCTTCACTCTATTGTAAAAAATACTGTAAAATATTGTAGATAAAAGTGAGAAATCTAGAATTTGTTTTATAGAAAAAGTATGATTTAATAATTAATTAAAAACTTAAAACATAATTTAATCACCATTAAAAGATCCTGAAATTTTTAAAAAATAAATAGTACATCGAAAATCTTCATATATATATATATATATATTGGTCTCTATTTCAATATTTTTGAACAAAAAAAAGTCTCTATCTAGATGTCTGTAACATGGCAACCAACTACCGGTTTATTTATTTATATGTATCAAAGTTATATGATTTTAAATTTTTAAGCTGCAAAATTGTGTAATAAGATTTTAAGTCACGAGTTAAGTAAGCGATTCTATGATTTCATTTGCCATATGTTTTTTTAGGACGGTAAATTTTTTTCTAGAAAACATAGTCAGATCAATGAGACTACACCTAACATTTTAAAAATTTATAGTATTGCATCAAAATAATATATATTATTTCTGGTGATATAAAGAGTCATGTTAATTGTTTAGAAACTTTTATGTGCACACTGTTTTTTGTAAATCGAGGTATTATATATTTTACGTCTCTCGTTCAAAAGGAGTAAAGAGGACTTAAGTATGGTCTGTTGGTTTAAAAAATATTGCACTTTTGGCTATAGAATGTGCATAGTCCATCCAATGCCATCTTATGACTCCCTAGAGCCATCTAAAAACAATGATACTTAGCTTATTAGACGTTGAGATTGCCTTCTGTTCAACGGTATGTATTGCATAATTAACGTACGTTTCTGTAACGTATTCGAGCTGAGTTATATTTAGAATTTTATGTTGATGTTTCTTTCATAAATCCTTCTATTGGAATCCCCAAGAACCTTGGAAATTAGCATTGTCTATTTTGGAACATGAGACCATTTCTCTTTTTTCTCCACTCAACAAAATGACATTAAATCTTACTACTATTATTAGATTTGCAAGCTAATTAGTAAAGACATATTTATCGGTGATACAGATGGGAGTGTCTAAGTCAGACTCAAAAATTAAATTAAAATTTATAATAAAATTGAAAGCCAATAGAAAAGTGACAAATAAGTTTGAAGAATCTAAAATGATGTCTTTAAATGTTTTATAGAAGACATTCTCTTCTTCTTTCTCCCCAAACATGTCGTACATTTATATTAAAAAAAGAACAAAAGACACCAGCAGTATATGCGATGGGGATGGTCTAACAGTTGGTTGTTAATGGCAAGTTCCTAAACTTATTTAGTTATACAACATTGGAATAGCAACTTAGGGCATCTCCGGTGGGAGTTGCTCATGTACTTACGCTTATTAAAATAATAATAAAACGAAGAGAGAGAAAAGAAAAGAAAGAGTACCGTTCTTTGTTAGAGAATTTTGAGAACACTTTGAAAAACGTTTATTGATAAATGTTATTTACTTAATGACACATATATTAAAAAGTAAACAAAAAATAAAATGTGTAATAAGAATAATTTTTTTTTAGTTTTCTGAAAAATGTTTACCGTTCCTCTAATATAGATGGTCTTATTGACGATCTGGGTCATTGACATATACTACTACAGTACCAAGCTTCATTCATTTTCTATTGACTATTTTCAGGCTCTTTTCATATACTACTACGTTATCCTTGGGAGCACGGTGTCAGCGACGTAGCCCTTCCCCTCTTCATTCGGAGTTACAAGCTTTGGTTTGGGCTATAGAGTCTATTTTTGTTGGTGGTTTCGATTGTCAAAGTTTTGAGACGGATTGTTAATGGCAAGTTGATATGTATATATTTTACACCTTTTCATCATGCATTTGTCATTCAGTTTGTTCTCTTAACTCATTGCTTTGTATTGTTTTTAGTCTCTTTTGCATAACATGCATATCTAAGTAGTCTTTGCATTGGTCTTGCACGCATCTTGCATATTGGAGTTGTTTCAGGTGTTTTAGGAGGTGTCCAAACCATCAAATGCAAACAAGGATCAGGAAAGCAGTTAAGCGACTCGATCTACACTACCCAGCGATGCAAGCTTCCACGTATTTGATCGAGTCGAGTGAAGATTTTACTTTGGGATTCAGCTTTTGGCGTCTTCATCAAAGTTGTAGGGAATTGAGTCATCTTTCCAATGCAGTTTATTTCAAGCCAATCGGAGTCGTGTTTCATGAGTTATCTCCGTTTTAGTAGATGCATGTACGTTTAGAAGTCCGATTCGACCCGCACGCAAAGGAGAGCTCCCACTCGATCGGATGTTAGACGCGACTCGACCAAGACGTCCCAGGATGGCTCCCGAGCACCCTCAAGATGCGACTCGACCAAGACGTCCCAGGATGGCTCCTGAGCACCCTCAAGACGCGACTCGATCAGTAGTTTCTGAGCACTCTCACATCGCGACTCCATCAGCAGCTCTCAGACGACATTCTCAAGCCGCGACTCGATCGACACTCTCATGTCGCGACTCGATCGACACTCTCACGTCGTGACTCGATCAGCACTCTCACGATGCGACTCGATCGATGCTCTTAAACCGACGTCTTGGTTTTGTCCCGAAGACGCATCCGAGAAGGATTCCAGAACCGACGCTCTATATTGTCGTTTTATGTTTTAGAGATTTCCATGTTTTACTATAAATACGTTTTGTTAAGTTTTCACTCGGACATCTTAGCTTTTATCTCGTTTTTGTTTTTTTCCTTAAGGTTTACCCTAGCCACCTAAAACGCTTGACATTTTGTATCTTGATACCTTTGAATTTATTCAGTATTTTGATTCGATTTCTTTTACAAACTTGTTCATCTCATTTTTATCTATCTTAGGATGCTTGATTCAATTTTTTCTGAGTTTGTATCTTTGATGATGGTTTTCGGATCTGAGTTGTGTGATAGTTCTTGAGGATGGGATAGATTAGGTGGAGGATCTTAGGATGTAGAGTGTTTAAGATTTGATTGTATGATTCCCTTCTGGACTAGAGTTAGAAATACTAGTTTCTCTGATCAATTGGAACTGGGTTTTAGACATTTCTGCATCCAAAAGGTGTTTGATGAAATGTCTGACCAACTAGTGCCAGAGACTTACGTTCCTAGCCTAAGAGATTAGTTGTCTAGGATGTTTGTTGACGTGAATGAACTTGTTTTTCATGCCATGCTTGATCATGTTTCTCTAGCGAGAGCTAGGTTTGGAAGTGGTCGAGTTTGAGTAGCTTCTATCAAGAGATTGGATTAGCTAAGAAGTGATGTTCATTGTTTAGGGATGGTTTGCTTGTGGCATGTTAAATATTCTATAGACTAGGATACTCCACCTACATCAATTACCCCCATCCTTAAGACCTCTTTCTTTCTGATTTTTATTACATTCCTGAGACTGTTTCGTTTCTTGCTTTTTAGTTCATGATTAGACTCGTTTATGTTTTTATTCATTTTTGTTTCTTGTTATGCATTCTTGTTTCTAGTTCTGTGACTCATTTCCGTTTTGTATTTTGACTATTCTAGGATCGTTAGAAAAACACTCGTTTTTGAATTGGCTTAACTTGTGACTTCTTGATTGCATCTTGATTGCTAGTAAAGTTTCACATTTGGATTGACACCTTAAGTACTACAACTACATAAGGGTAATTGAGACCTGCTAGGACGCACAAAAATCCTAGTATCATAAGTTCCTAAACTTATTTAGTTATACAACATTGGAATAGCAACTTAAAGCATCCCAGTGGGAGTTGCTCATGTACTTACGCTTATTAAAAAATAATAAAAAGAAGAGAGAGAAAAGAAAAGAAAAGAAAGAGTATCGTTCTTTGTTCGAGAATTTTGAGAACACATTGAGAAACGTTTATTGACAGGTGTTATTTACTTAATGACAAATATATTAAAAAGTAAACAAAAAAATAAAAATGTGTAATAAAAATATATTTTTTTAGTTTTCTGAGAAACGTTCACCGTTCCTCTAATGAAGATGGTCTTATCGATGCTATAAAGATGGTCTTATCGATGCTATATGGGTCATTGACATATACTACTACAGTATCAAGCTTCATTCATTTTCTATTGACTATTTTCAGGCTATTTTCATATACTACTACGTTATTCTTGGGAGCATGATATCAGCGATGTAGCCCTTCCCCTCTTTATTCTGAGTTACAAGCTTTGGTTTGGGCTATGGAGTCTATTTTTGTTGGCGGTTTCGATTGTCAAAGTTTTGAGACGGATTGTGTAGAGCTAATCACGATGGTGCAGTCCCTTGATGATTAGACAGTTTTTTCCAACCTACTGGATGAGTTCAATATTCTCAGATCTTCCTTCCCCGCCTTCAACCATCGCAGGATCCCACGAGTGTCAAATGTGAGGGCTGATTGTCTTGCTCGTTCTTCGCGTTTTTTACCTTCTGAAATTTTTTTTGTAAACTCTTACCCTTCGGTGTGGACAACCAATGTTGGAGTCATTTTCTAGTTATATGTTTGATTGACAAAAGAAAAAAATTACAAAATATTTTTTTATAAAAAGTTAGTTTCTAATATGTTTAAAAATCCGGAACCATCAATTTTTGTTCAAAAAAGTAAATAAAAATACCAAAAGAAAAAAAAAGAGTAAATACGAGATACAAAAAAAGGAGTAAGTATAAAATTAGTTTGAGTAATTTCTCTGACAATTTTAGGCCTGGGCATTTTAACCGAATCCGAAACCCGAACCCGAACCCGACCCGAAATAGGCAGTTCGGTTCGGATTCAGGTGGTACTAAATACCCGATCGGATTTAGTTTTTTTGAAATTTTGATACCCGATCGGGTTTGGGTATTAACCGATATCCGAAGTAGATCCGAATCAACCCGAAATAAATACAAAAATGCATCTAAGTGGGTTTGAATCCAGTACCTTAGACATTAAATGATACATCATAAACCATTTTACCATCTTAATTATTCTGTCATAGTATAAAAGCATTACGTATTTATATATATATATATATATATGTATTCTAAAATTGACTTATTTTTTTTTCTTTTTCAATCAACAGACTTATTAGTTGTTTTATTTTTCAATACCCAGATCAATTTGATTAGAAACATGACAAGCAAATCTACAAAAAAAAATGATATTTGTGGAGTTTGAGGAGTGAGTGAGGTTGGAAGATAAATATGAATCATATCATATAATTTGATATAGATATTGTTAGATTTGGTAGATAATTTGAAGGATTTGATTCTTGAAGTGGTTGCCATGGATAAACAAAACTAGGGTTTTTGGCTGAAGAAAAGAGAGATGAAGAAAAAGGAGACAAGAAGAGAGAGGTAGAAAGTAACTTTTTTTTTCTTTTTTTTTTTTCCACGGCAGAATTTTTTTTATATTATTTTTTAATGAATTTGGGTATACCCAAAATTACCTGAAACCAAATTACCCGAACCCGACCCGATATCATAAAATACTCGATCGGATTTTATATCTCTACATTCGAAAACCCGAATATCCGAACCCGAATCCGATCGGATACCGGAATGCTCAGGGCTAGACAATTTGTGTAATTATGGAAAGTAAACAATCCAAAGTTCCAAACAAATAAATAAGAGTAATAAACAAAACTGATAAAAAAACCAATAACGATAGCAAGGTCAAGCATAGGGGTCACCAATCACCATCATCTCGATAAGAATCTTATTAAGGGAAACTTCTACTAAGTACATAGGTAGTATTTTATTGGATATAATTAACAAATATCCCGGATTCAAAGATACAAAAATAGAGAGAACCAATAGCCGATTATATTATAAATAGCCGAACTCCCTGATATATGTTGGTTAAGTAGAGGCATTACACACATAGTCGAGAAAGGTAGAGAATAAAATAATTGGAAACAAAGATGAAACGAAAGAGATGTGAAATGGAAGAGACAACCAAGAAGAAGAAGATGACAGAGATTGGATCTGCCATTGAAGAACTCTCTGTTCTTTCCATAGCCAAGACCACAATAGTTACCACCGAAACCGAAGCCACAACAAACATCATCAATTTACCTTTAAAGCCTCTCCTCTCTTTCTGCAGATTAATCGTCCAAGTTCTTGGTAAATTTTTATGCCATTTTTGTTTTCTTTTCAAAAGTATAGAAATTTTATTATTCTAAAACCAAATTTAATATATTGTTTTGCTTAATATATCAAAGTTTTTTATTTTAATTAACGTGAAAGAGTTTATGTTATTACGAATCTACCTCTAAGCTAATGTTTGGTTTTCTTGAAATAAAGCATAACTAGCTCCTCCAATGGTTGTCCTGAAACTTTGTTGCTTGATTGCAGATAAGATTGGCCCGACAATGGCTGTTCTCCGACAAGACATTGATCAAAATATTCAAGTAATTAGTTTTGTCTCTATTCTGATAATAATATTAGTATATACATACATCATTTTCAATGCTCGTAAGCTCTTGCGTAACTCACTTTAGATTATTATATAAGTACATTTTTTTATCTTAGAAAATAAAAGAATACTACTACATTTTTCCCTAGTTATGCAGTGTATAATTAACTAGTAAGCATGATTAGAAACCATTGATGTTTCGACTCGCCGCCCAAGAATTTTTCATCTCTTTCGACACGAGGACCCATCTACACCTTTACGTAGCTTTCAGGGTCATTTTCGTTATACAGTCTCTTTGATTGAATGGACCTGATTTTTTCTTATCAACTTGCTAACCTGTTCTGTTTATTGAGTTTTTTTTTTTTTTTTTTTTTAACTGTTTTCTTAAAACTGTTCTGTTTATAGAGGCTAGAGAAGATGTGGGAATCTGATCCTCTTTTGTACTCAAATGTGGTTGAGATACTGAGACAAGAAGCGAAGGAGGGATCCTCTAGGAAACCTAAAAGCTGTAGCAGAGCTGCTCTTTGGCTAACGAGGTACGTACCATTTATTAGTACATATAAGTTGATACAACCCAAAAAAAAATGACGATGAACTAATTACAGTTGTTTTGTAACTACTGCAATCCCGAACTATTTAGAGCGATGGATTTTACGTTAGCGCTATTGCAACGGTTGGTGAAGGACATGTCACAAAACATGGAACAAGCCATAGAAGAGTCTTATAATTTGACTATAAAACCATGGCATGGATGGATCTCTTCTGCTGCTTTTAAGGTAATTATTATTTTAAATGTTCATTATAATAATTAAATCTCGAGTATATATAGAAAAAAAAAACAGATTATTCTGAAAACAAATTCGTGGTATATATGCGTTTGTGTTTGTCCGAAAAGGTGGCTCTTAAACTGGTTCCAAACAACAGCACATTCATCAATGTGCTTGCGGGAAAAGACGAGACTCACCAAATGGTCCAAGATGATATAACAAGTCTAATTTCATTGCTCATTCCACTTCTAAACCAACTTCATTCTATTTTGGTAAGATTTATAATTTCCTTTTCTTCAATAGTTTTTTATGTATTTCTTTAAGATTAATATTGATTTTGATTTATTTTCTTTGGGGTACGTAGGAATTATACGAAGTGAGCAAACTAAAGTCGCCGTGAGAAAGAGAACTGAAGAGAAAAGACTGAAGGGTATAGTTTGGTTGTAACAAAGTCTAACGTGTAGCATCACTTCTTCGATGAGTTTTATAAATTTCTCTTTTTTAATGAGTTATTTATCTAACAGTTTTCATCATGCATACTACAATGATGGTACATGAGTTTGTATGGACTATATATGGACCATATATACTTATAATAGCTGTGTATATAAAGCCCATGCATTCCCATAATCAATTTCATGTTACAATTTTGAGTCGTTTTCACTTTCCGTGATATAAATTACGTGAAATCTACCAATTGCATGCCTCTCTCGTCTAACAAAATAATAATTTTTTTTTTTTTTTTAAGAATAAAATGTAGCTACCTCTAATTAGAAGTTAGAATCCAATTCCCATTAACCACCAATTACTTGCATACAAGGTAATAACATTTATTAACTTAACTGATAAAGAAGAATTAATTCTCGGCCTAATTGGTTAGGTCAGGAATAACATACTAACAATTTAATAGAAATTTTATAGCTTAAAAGATCTATGTAAAATATTTTTAGATGTTACAAACTTGATTTTTTTTTTTTTTTTGGTGTTATAGATATAGGTTGAATAAATCTTCAAAATTATCTTGCAAATATGGGAAGAATCTAAATTTATTTTATAGCCCATTACATTACTGGCCCAATCTGTTAACGTGAGTTTTTATTTTTCGTCAACTCGTTCATTATAATAGGAAGGTTACAACATATATAACGATAGGAGAAAACCATCTGGGATGCAGAACCTACAAAAAGATTGATACACCAACCAATTTTAGGGTGCTGGCAGTTGCAGACGGAATGTTTGATGGATCTGCTAATGGACTTGTTGATAGACCCGCTGACGACTGACCCACTGATATGCTTTTCGTAGATGATCAGTTTGAGCCAACTAATGAAAGTTGTCTTTTCCTTCCCTTGTCTCAGAGCCATATATGGAAGCCTAGAGATCTCCTACACTACTCAGAATCATTCCTACTCAAGCTTTGGTGTACCTTACCTCATGTGAACTCACAGAGCCAAGACGACTTCCCTTTTTCGGAGCCGAAATAGATCAAATCACAAAGTTTATGTTTCGATCAGCTTTTGCGCATCCAGCAGCTTCCTGAATGAACTTGGACGTCTTCAAGACTTAAGACAACACTTATCATATTTGGTCAAGATCCTTCAATCAATCCTAGCGGCTACATTTATATTTAATTCGTGATTTCTTTTGCTTTATTAACTTAATTAATTACCGTTACACTAAGAACCTATATGAGCTCATCATTGTAGTTTGTTTTACTCACCCTTTTTCGAATTTATTAAATAAAATGTTAATTTGTTCCTTTCACTTTCAAAACTTGTTTCTTTGATGTTCTTGTCATTTCAATATTATTGATGAGATTCTGTTTATCTTATGTAATTGCGGATTGAATAACTTGTAATATTCAAATTGTTTAACTCATATGTTGTAATGGACTCAGTGACAAAACTCCATCATCATTTTTACCATCGTCTATTGTATCACTGAAACCGTAAATTTTAAAACTGAGAAACGTAAACCTTTAGTGGCTTTTGAAGGTTTTGAACCTGCAGACTGCAACAAATGCTTTAATTTATTCCAGTTAGTCACAGAAAGCAACACTTGTTTATGTGAAAACATTTTTACTTTTAAAATTGCTTTGATGAAGACACCGACAAGGTCATATATTAAATAACTACCACGTCAGTTCATTTATTGAATTCAATTTATTTTGATTCAGATTACGAGGTTAACATAATTTTAATAAAATATTATACGTTTGTTTTCAGATGTTCTTCTTGAATTCATATGTAAACAACTTAGATTTTTTTTATTACATTTTAAATAAAATTTAGAACAATTGAGATAGTTTCTGTGTTTTGTGTGATTTTGAAAAATAACATATAAGATATAAAATGAGCAAGAGTAATTGTTATTAAAGAGAAAGAGTGTACAACTATGACACCATGACTAGTTTCTTAATCTTTTCTGAACTTAATTTATTTGGTTTCATTGCTATTTTATGCATATTTTCTAAGGTTTACTGTATTAGTTAAGAACTCCTCTCTCTCAAATAAAATTCAATACTTTTTTAGACAGAGTATTAAAGAATATTATGTGAATATTTAGATATATTTAGTTTTCGTATTATTATGTGATATTGTATCTTGTAAATTAAGTCTAGAATATTTTCTTAGAGTTCTTGGGATTACTGTATGTATATACTCTTGTAAAGCTTAATGAGAAGAGACACTTTTGACGCCTACCACATTGTTACGGTATCAGAACGGGTTTGAAAAAAAAAAAAAGAGAAGAAAGAAGAAGAAATAATGACGACGGGTGAAGATGGTGACAAATAAATCGCACTCGCAAAAGATGGTGCAAGTGCGGCATTCTCACCGATGTACCTTCATCCATTTGACGGACCGGAGAATCTAATCACCACGGTGCAGCTAAGGGGTGAGAACTATGAAGATTGGTCTAAGCATGTGCGGAACACCATGCGAACGAAGAGAAAGTTGGGATTCATCGATGGCTCTTTTACCAAGCCGTTGATGGAAGAGGAGATAGAGCAATGGGAGGTCGTAAACTCAATGGTGTTAGCATGGCTCATGAATACTATTGAACCCACACTTAGAACCTCTGTTTCCATGGTTGATGAAGCAAAGGTTCTTTGGGATGACTTGAAACTGCAGTTTTCTGCAGGAAACGGACCACGGATATGTGAAATTCGGGCAGCCTTGGCGAATTGTCGACAAGGAGGGGATACAGTCATGGTATATTTTGGGAAGCTCAAAAAGATGTGGGATGAATTGGCAATATATAAGCCAATTTGGACGAGTACATGTGGGGAATTAGCTGCTCAATTGGAAGAAGATCGGGATGAAGAGAGACTTAACACGTTTCTCAACGGCTTGGATGATGCTCGCTTTGGAACAGTATACTCTACAATTATGAGCTTAGAACCTCTACCTAAGCTTTCTCAAGTTTATCAACATATCATCCAGGAGGAGAGACAACAAACAGTGATACAAAATAGGGAGATAAGCACCGCGGATGTCGTCGGGTTCTCGGTGGCAGCTGGACCACATGGCAGTCTTCCTTACCGTGAACCTTTTCGTGAAAAGAATGTAACATGTACTCATTGTGGGAAGTATGGACATGCACAAGCCGATTGTTTCCAGTTGAAAGGCTATCCCGAATGGTAGGGAGAGAGAGGGCGTGAATTTGGTGAACGCGGCAGAGGAGGTGGTGCTCGTGGGAGATTTGGTCGTGGTGGTGGAGCGTTTGGAGGCTCTGGTCGTGGAAGAGGCAATGGAGGTCGTGCGTATGCAACACGAGCACCACAGTCGAATGCTGTTCAAGCAGCTCATGTTGGAACGATGAAAGTCGAGCTTGATTGAGTGGTTTCCCACAATTGACGGATGATCAGTGGAGTGCGGTTCGACAGTTCATCAACACAACTAAACAAGATTCTGTTGACAAACTGACCGATAAGAAAGATAATGTAGATTTTATTATTGACACAGGAGCTTCTCACCACATGATATGGAAGCTGGACCTTTTGAGCAATGTTTGTGATATATATCCATGCTCGGTTGGCTTCACAGATGGTGATCGAACAATTGCCGTTAAACAAGGGGATATTTGTTTAGGGGGAGATTTATGGCTTCGGGGAGTTTTATATTCTCCACAATTGTAATGCTCTTTGATATCTATTGCTAAGTTACTGAAATTGACAAAGGGTTCAATGAGGTTTACTAAAAATTTATGTGTGTTGTAGGACCGTACTTCAAAGATGCTGGTTGGCGGTGAAGAGTGCGGAGGGGTCTATGTTTTGCGTGGTGTTATGGGGACTCAAGCTCAGGCAGCATCCATTTTAGGAGCAAGAGACTTATGGCATCGTCATTTAGGACATCCATCTACTAGGGTTTTATCTTTTTTTATGCGGGTCTGTTGATGTTGGCAAAACTGCAGAGTCAGAAGTTATTTGTGACGTATGTTTTTGAGCTAAACGCCAATTCGGGCCTCCCATGTTTCAAGCAAGCTTACCAATTCGATTTTGGGGAGAATGTGTTATGACGGCTGCACATTTGATAAATCAAACGCCATCTACTATCCTTCATGGCAAAACACCTTATGAATTACTATATGGATCAGCACCTCTGTTTGATCTTCTCAAGGTGTTTGGATGCTTATGTTTTGCTCATAACAAGTCACGTGATAAGGATAAGTTTGGAGAATGGGGTTGCAAGTGTGTTTGTGGTATATCCATATGGTCAGAAAGGATGGCGAGACTTTGATATCGAGAAGGAGGAATATTTTGTATCTCTCGATGTTATCTTCATGAACATGTATTTCCTTTTGCAGTCTTAAGAGAGTCACCTACTGCTCCACAACATGCCACAATGCCAGAGGAGTTGTGTGAAGATGATTTTGTGAGTTTGGACAAGGACGGATCGATCGATCACCATGCCGGATGGACCGATCCGCATGATTCATTGCTTGTTGATAAAAGTACAGAAGATGATGGACCGACCGATCTCACACCACAATCGGTCGATCCACCAGTAGTTCCGCCTTTACCAATGTATAAGGCGGCCGATCGATCTCACGGGGAGACTGATTGATCTAAGGGGGAGACTGATCGATCTCAGGGGAAAACTGATCGATCTCAGGCGGAGATTGACCAACCTGTGTTGGTTTCTGATGTGCAATCAGAATTGGGAATGGGAAAACGTCGTAAGCAACCTCCAGTTAAGTTGAATGACTATATCCTAAACACGACGCAATGTATAACTGATCCCTCACAACGCACTCCCACTTCCACATCTTCATCTCCAAGTACGGTCCTCTATCCAATTTCGAACTATGTTACATGTGATCATTTCTCGGATAAGCACAGGGCTTTTCTTGCCGTTGTAATTGCTGCTGTGGCACCAAATACATATGCTGAAGCTGTTCAAATAAAGGTTTGGTGTGAGGCAATGGGTTTTGAGATTGATGCTCTTAAATTGCTTAATACATGGTATGAAACCGATCTTCCCCCGGGCAAGAAAGCACTTGGGTGTCGTTGGGTTTACACCATTACGCATCGTTCTGATGGTTCGATCGAACGCTATAAAGCACATTTAGTTATTCGAGGGGATCGACAAATTGCAGGGAAAGATTATGAAGAAACTTTTGCTCCTGTTGCCAAGATGACTACGATTCGAATGTTTCTTAAAGTGGTGGCTGCAAAGAATTGGGAGGTGCATCAAATGGATGTTCACAATGCATTTCTTCATGGTGACTTAGAGAAGGAGGTCTACATGACACTGCCTCCAGGTTATCGAGGATCAGGTCCAAATAAAGTTTTACGCCTTCGCAAGTCTTTGTACGGATTGCGCCAGGCACCACGTTGTTAGTTTGCCAAACTAACAAATGCTTTACCCGAGTATGGTTTTGTTCAGACATACTCTAATTACTCATTATTTTACTTAGAACGTGGCGATGTGAGGCTATACGTTTTAGTCTATGTTGATGATATGTTGATTGGTGGCAATGATTCGAGAACTATTTCTCAGTTTAAGGAGTATTTGAGTGAATGTTTTAAAATGAAAGATTTGGGTCATCTCAAATACTTTCTGGGTATTGAGGTTGCGAGATCTCTGCAGGGTATCTATTTATCTCAATGCATATATACTTTGGATGTTATTGACGAATGTGGATTGTTAGCCTCTCGGCCATTTGCGACTCCAATGGAATAGAATCATCGGTTTCAAGTCATTGAAGAAGGTCCTTATGCTAATCAAGGGCAATATCGTCGTCTTGTCGGAAGCTTAGTGTATCTCACGGTTACACGTCCTGATCTTACTTATGTTATTCATATTCTTGCACAGTTTCTCAAGCAACCGCAGATCAAACATTCAGAAGCAGCACTTCAGGTGGTTCATTATCTTAAAGGCTGTCCTGGACAAGGGATTTTGTTGACTGCTAATACTGATCTTACACTCTCCGCTTATTGTGATGCTGACTGTCAGACCTGTCCACTTACTCGCCGCTCGTTGTCAGGCTATGTTAGACTTCTCGGTGGGTCTCCTATTGCGTGGAAAACAAAGAAGCAAAAGACGGTTTCAATCTCTTCTGCTGAAGCAATGTTTCGGGCGATGTGTTACACGACTGGTGAATTGAAGTGGGAACGTGAACTTCTATCCTACTTTGGGGTTCGACATGATACTGCTATACCACTTTTCTGTGATAATCAAGCTGCTCTACACATTGCAGCAAACCTTGTTTTCCATGAGCGTACTAAGCACATTGAAGCAGATTGTCATTTTGTACGCGATGCACTCAAGGCTAGGCTTATTGCGACCTTCAAGATACACACTTCCAACCAACTTGCTGATATTTTTACTAAGGCTTTTGGCGGTCCGCAATTTTCTTATCTTTTGCGCAAGTTGGACATTCGGGATCTTCATGTGCTAACTTGAGAGGGAGTATTAGAGAATATTATGTGAATATTTAGATATATGTTAGTTTTCTATTATCTTGTGATATTGTATCTTGTAAATCAAGTCTAGAATATTCTCTTAGGGTTCTTGGGATTATGTATATATACTCTTGTAAAGCTTAATGAGAAGAGATACTTTTGACGCCTACCACATTGTTACAGAAACTAGTGTGATAATATTTATACATTACTGCAGATAGTTAAATGTATGACAAATTATATCTCCTTTATAATAAAACGGAAGTACACAACATTTTTTTTGTAAACTATATAATTTTAATAAATTGGTTACAAATAGGTTGTAGATTAATTGATAGATTAATTGGTTACAAGTTAAATAGATTAATTGGTTACAAGTAATTCATTTTTACAAGATTTTATTATTAGAGCACATTGTTTCCAAAAATCTTAAAGAGAATATTCCAAAAAATCATTTGATATCATCTAACTTACCGTATTAATTTCCCTTATTAAATTATTCATCAAATAAAATTCTTTGATATCTAACTTAACATATTAATTTGTTAATTATCATTATACTTTACCTCTCATTTTTATATATGAGTCTATTTTGTGAAACAAATAAATTATCATATTATTTATTATAATTAAAAATAGTTTTATTTCCGAATATACCATAAGTTGAATTTTTAAAAACAAATATAAATTTCAATCTATAAAATATTCAAGCTTTAGTAATATTATTCTATAAAATAAGATCTATTGAATTAAAAATTTTACTGAGTAACGGGTCAAAATATAAATATTTAAATTCAATTTCATATTTTTTTGTTGAATTTTATAATTTATATTATATAAAAAATTTTAAATAATTTATTTTGAAATATTTTTAAAATATTGGAACTTGATATAAAAGTTAGAAACTAGAAACACTCTAAATTGATTTGTTATAGCAATGTCAATAATATGTCACTATAATATGAAAGAATTTTAAGAAAACAAGTATATTGAAACAAAAACTATAACAATATATGAAATTACTCATAATATAATAATTCGCTTTTAAAAAACCAAATTTACAAAATTATGTCTTATAATGACATTCAAGTCATGATGTAGAATATGTCTAGAATATATATTGTTGAAATAACTTCACATACATAAACTAATACAACATATTAAAATTTTATTTTAAAATATAAAATATATTATAGCACGTGTACTTATCTAAAATCATTAACAATATAAAACTTATGAAATATGTATCCTTTTTCAAGCCATCATATTTAGCATATTATTTTATTTCATAATGTTTTATCAAAAAAAACTTTTAAAAACAATCACATAAATTATATTTTATATAAAAACTAGAATATAAATAAAATGAATATCAACTCGTGCTCTAGCACGGATCTTAATCTAGTACACGATTAAAACCAAATACATATGTAGGTTGTATTGCTTACCTGCTTTATTTGCCAAAACAATTGTTTGTTAATAAACCAATATAACTTGTTAAATTGTAAAACAATTTTTTTTTTCAAAATGAAATGAACCATTTATATAGTATTTGAATAAATAAAGCCAAAATTTTTTTAAAGGAAAGTAGGATTCTCGTCACTCTATTCTTGATCCGAATCTATTATTCCTAAACCGATTAATATTAGTTTCTTAAATCGATTAATTAATAATTAATACAATGGCAGTGTTGTAAATAAGTTGGAACTTGAAGAATTATAAAAAATGTTTGTGAAAATGTATATATAGATAGGAGACCAAGTAAATTATAATCTACTAAAAAGTAAACATAAATTATTTGGGCCAACTTTTCAATTAATACGAAAAAAAAACAATGAAATTTTGCTTACATTGAATTTTTATATAATAGTACTTCATGAAAAGTATACTACACAGATTTAATCATTTGGTTTTATTTATTTTTCATACGTTTCCGCAGCAATTATAACAAATATCCAAATACTGAACAATCACGTAATCTTTGGAATAAGAAGAAGAAGAAGGGGGTTCACAACATTCTTGAGCCCTGCATGTAAAAATTACATGGCTCGAGGAAGTGCAATGTAGAGAGAGACTGGTGACAATGCTCACGACAAAAATATCAGTGACCACATTTTAAATACAGCAAAAAAAAAACAGAGTTTTTTCTTCTTTTGTCTTTCTCATTAAATGGTAAGAGATCCCCCCCCACCCCCACCTCGTGCCTATCGTTTGTAAGCAGTAACAGTGGGATACAATTCATGAATTCCAGATTACGTAAGCGATTACGTAATCAAAGTACAATTCCAAATAAGCCGTTTAATCTCTGGATTTGGACTTGGATACGTCGTTTACATAAGCGAACAACATCAACCTCACGTCTTGGTTTCATAAAGGCCGAAGCTTTGTTCTTTTCTTTTTTTGTTGGTTGATTGAGCTCTGCTGACTGATGCTTGCTTCTACAATGGTGGTTTCAATTGGTACGATTTTTTACTCAATCATTGCTACTTTGTCTTGTGTCGTGTTCTTGGGGTTGTGTTTGAGGTTCTTTCCTAGGAAAAATACAAACTTTTTAGAATCTAACAGGGTTTTAGAATAATCAATCATTGATACTATCTATGGTGGGATCTTTGGAATCACCCCACTTGGCTTCTTGTGTTCCTCTAAAAGACAAACAAAGAAAAAACTGTTATAAACTGTGTATTATGATTTGCTAACTGTTATCTCTTGTGATGGCTTTTTTTTTTTTTCGTATAATAATGCAGGGAGCGTTCCATGGTGTGACGTTGAACTGAATTTGGCTTCTTTTTGCTTCCAAAGAACAGCTATAGATGTCCTAAATCTCTTGTTTCTCTCCATCTTCTACTTGATATTGATAGCTGGTTGTGTTTCCAAACATTTTATAGTCAGGCGTCGCAAGAAAGGATGGGTCTTTGTGGTTGCTGCTATATGCTGTGTTGTTACTAGCATCATTTTTCTTAGTGTTGGGCTAAACAGTCTGATTCATGGTGCTGATGACGTCAATGAAATCTCATGGGTTGCTTGCTTCGTTGAAGGGATCATTTGGGTCTCACTTGCGGTTTCGATGCTTGTTAATGGCTCCAAGTGGACTAGGATTCTCGTGTCTGTTTGGTGGGTGTCTTTTGCTTTGTTGGATTTAGCAGTAAAGAGTGAGATGCTTTTGCAGGGAAGTGGTATCAGAATCTTCGATGTCATTACTTCGCCCATGAGTATTTTGCTTCTCCTTTGCTCATGGATAAATTTGAGATCCTCTTCTGCAGAAGACTGCAGTGACACAGGACTATCTGATCCTCTATTAACTGAAAATTCTAGCAAAGAACCGGCAGGATTAGCAACAGCTGGATTTTTCAGCATGCTGTCCTTCTCTTGGATGAATCCTTTACTCTCGCTGGGATTCAAGAGACCATTATCCCGAGAAGATATCCCAAGTGTAGTCCCTGAGGATGAGGCTGAATTAGCTTATAAGAAATTTTCTCAAGCATGGGATACTCTTCTTGCAGATGGAAACTCAACTAGGGAAAGAAACTTGGTGTTTAGAGCCGTTGCAAAAGTTTACTTCAAGGAGAACATATTCATTACCGTTTGTGCATTTTTCAGAACAGTTGCGGTTGTATCTCTTCCATTAATGTTATATGTCTTTGTGGATTATGCAAACAGTGACCACAGGGATCTCCGCAATGGTTTCTTCAACTTAGCTTGTCTAGTTATGCTGAAGCTAGTTGAATCCTTGTCAATGAGACATTGGTATTTTGCATCAAGAAGATCAGGAATGAGGATTAGATCAGCGCTAATGGTAGCTGCATATAAAAAGCAACTTAAGCTTTCAAGTTTGGGGAGGAAAAGACATTCATCCGGGGAGATTGTGAATTATATCTCCGTGGATGCATATCGTATGGGAGAATTCTTATGGTGGTTCCACTCGGGATGGAGCCTTACGCTGCAGCTTTTGCTTTCTACAGTTGTACTTTTTGGAGTGGTTGGAGCAGGAGCTTTTCCAGGTTTTATTCTCCTTCTCCTCTGTGGTCTCCTTAATCTACCATTCGCAAAGATGCTACAGAACTGCCAGACCCAGTTCATGATCGCACAGGATAAGCGATTGAGGTCCACCTCAGAGATTTTGAACAGCATGAAAGTCATAAAGCTGCAGTCATGGGAAGAGGAGTTCAAGAAAAAGATAGAATCCTGTCGTGATGATGAATTCAAATGGTTGGCTAAGGCTCAGCTGACAAAGGCCTTTGGTACTTTCCTGTATTGGATGTCTCCAACAATAGTTTCTTCTGTTATTTTCTTGGGATGTGCTCTACTGAAGAGCGCGCCACTGAACGCAAGCACCATTTTCACGGTTTTAGCTACACTAAGAGTTATGTCAGAACCTGTTAGAACTATACCTGAGGCAATTTCTGCTATCATCCAAGTAAATGTCTCTTTCGAAAGATTAAATAACTTCTTGCTCGATGACGAGCTAAAGATTGATGAAATTGAAAGAAGTGGTCTAGAGACATCTGGAACAACAGTGGACATACAAGCAGGAAACTTCAATTGGGATCCAGAAACCAAGTTTCCAACTCTTCGAAATATACATTTGCAAATTAAGCATGGGCAAAAAGTTGCAGTTTGTGGACCAGTTGGGGCAGGAAAATCATCGCTGTTGCATGCAGTACTTGGAGAAATACCTAGAGTTTCTGGAACTGTAAGCAAAACAGCCACCAAGCTGACTTTAACTTTGTTCATTTAGTATAACATATTGTTCAAAACGGTTTGCTTGATGTTGTCCAATTGGAAAACAGGTAAAAGTCTTTGGGTCCATCGCTTATGTTTCTCAGACCTCGTGGATCCAAAGTGGTACCATCCGGGACAATATTCTATATGGGAAGCCCATGGAAGCTGGAAGATACAATGCTGCTATAAAAGCATGTGCGTTGGATAAAGATATGATCGGTTTTGGACATGGTGACCTCACAGAAATAGGACAAAGAGGGATTAACTTGAGCGGAGGACAAAAGCAAAGAATTCAGCTGGCCCGTGCTGTCTATGCAGACGCTGATGTTTACCTCCTTGATGACCCTTTTAGCGCTGTGGATGCTCATACAGCTGGAATTCTTTTTCATGTAAGTGAGAACATTGCTTTCAAAGAAGCTTTTCTTAATGACTGTTTCTTAATATGTTGAACTGTGACTGCAGAAATGTGTTGAGGATGCGCTGAAGGGAAAAACTGTCATTCTAGTCACTCACCAAGTCGAGTTTCTCTCAGAAGTTGATCAAATTCTGGTAAAACTTGTTTGGCACCAAGTGAAATTTTTTTTACGTCTATGTCTTAATTATTAATTTATTGATGATCTTAATCAGGTTATGGATGAAGGAAAAATTACTCAGTTAGGACAGTATGAGGAGCTCTTAATGATGGGGACTGCATTCCAACAGCTGGTGAATGCTCATAATGAATCAGTAACTGTATTACCTTTAGCGAGTAATGAAAGCCTCGGAGATCTTAGGAAAGGGGGTCGAGACAGAGATACTAGAAACATGTCGGTTGTTGAAAAAATCGAAGAAGAGATCAACACAACGGATGTTCCAGGGGTACAACTTACACAAGAAGAAGAAAAAGGGAGTGGTTATGTTGGGTTGAAATCTTTCTTGGACTATGTCCGTGTCTCTCGAGGATGGTGTCTTCTATGGTCAAGTGTACTTGGTCAGGTTGGCTTTGTAGTTTTCCAGGCTGCATCAACATACTGGCTGGCTTTTGCCATCGGGATTCCTGAACTCACTAATACAATGCTTATTGGAGTCTATAGCATTATCTCAACTCTTAGTGCTGGTTTCGTATACGCGAGATCTGTTACGGTTGCTCATCTTGGACTAAAAGCTTCTGCAGCCTTCTTCTCTGGTTTCACAAATGCAGTCTTTAAAGCCCCGATGCTTTTCTTTGATTCTACTCCCATTGGGCGCATTCTTACTCGAGTAAGATGCTTTTCATGTCTATGAATCATGTATATTACAGCTCAATGTATGATGTTGTTGAATGTAACATTTTGCAGGCTTCGTCTGATTTGAACGTCTTGGACTTTGACATCCCATTTGCATTCATATTTGTGGTAGCACCGGTTGTTGAGCTCGCTGCAGCTCTTATCATCATGACATATGTGACATGGCAAGTAATTATCATAGCTCTTCTTGCTTTGGCAGCCACAAAAGTTGTTCAGGTACATGTTGCCAATTTACTTCTTTTTCAGTTCATTTATGCAGCAAAGAAGTCATAATTAACATCCGCCTCTCGTTGAAACTAAAGGATTACTATCTAGCGTCTGCGAGGGAGCTGATTAGAATCAATGGAACAACCAAAGCTCCAGTGATGAATTTTGCTGCAGAAACCTCACTTGGAGTAGTGACAATACGAGCTTTTGGAACGGTAGAGAGATTCTTCAAAAACTACTTAAACCTAGTTGATGCAGATGCCGTGCTATTCTTTCTGTCTAATGCAGCCATGGAGTGGGTGATTCTAAGGATAGAGACTCTGCAGAATGTGACCTTGTTCACTTGTGCACTTCTGCTTATCCTTATCCCCAAGGGCTACATAGCTCCAGGTACATGAATTCTTTTAACTCTTCACAGCTTATGTCAATATAGCATGAGATTTTGTTCGAAAAAATCTGTTATATTTAAGGTATCCATCAAACTGAAAGGTTCTGCATAAACTTGTGCGTATGTGTTGCAGGCCTCGTTGGGCTTTCACTCTCCTATGCATTAACACTGACAATAACTCAGGTGTTTCTGACCCGATGGTATTGCACCTTATCGAATTCAATCATTTCAGTAGAGAGGATAAAACAATATATGAATATACCAGAAGAAGCTCCTGCAATTGTGGATGATAGAAGACCACCTTCCTCATGGCCATCCAATGGTACAATTCACTTGCAAGATCTTAAGGTTAGAAGAAAACATATAGAATGTTACAAGATGATAGTAATAATTATGCTAAAGGCATTGATATGCGTCATTTATTTGTTTCAGATAAGATATCGCCCCAATGCTCCGTTAGTTCTCAAAGGAATCTCTTGCACATTCAGGGAAGGGACAAGAGTAGGAGTTGTTGGGAGAACGGGAAGTGGGAAGAGCACTTTAATTAGTGCTTTGTTTCGTTTGGTAGAACCAGCAAGTGGTTGCATATTGATTGATGGCATTGACATAAGTAAGATTGGCCTAAAGGACCTGAGAATGAAACTCAGCATCATTCCTCAAGAACCAACTCTTTTTCGTGGCTGCATAAGGTCCAACCTTGATCCCTTAGGTGTTTACTCCGACGATGAGATATGGAAGGTGAAATAAGAAACAAGAATGAGATTTTTATACCAAAAGATTGAAAACCTTCCTAATAAAACCATATCTTTGCAGGCTCTTGAGAAGTGTCAGCTCAAGACGACGATTAGCAATATGCCTAATAAACTTGATTCTTCAGGTAATTGAAAAACAGTAACGTTATCATATCAGTTACAGAAAATGGGACGTTACACTTATGCTAATCTTGTGTTATTGGTGGGACGAAATGAGAAGTGAGTGATGAAGGAGAAAACTGGAGCGTGGGACAGAGACAACTGTTCTGTCTTGGAAGAGTACTGTTAAAAAGAAACAAAATATTAGTGTTAGATGAAGCAACAGCTTCCATTGATTCAGCCACTGATGCAATCATTCAGAGAATCATAAGAGAGGAGTTTGCAGATTGCACGGTGATAACAGTTGCACATAGAGTACCAACGGTCATAGACAGTGACATGGTCATGGTTCTCTCCTTTGGTAAACAACAGTTTTCTCTGTTATGAACCAACTCTTTCTTTCATCTCTTGACCATGTTATCATGACCAATGTATGGGATTTGGTGTTGGTTTTGGACAGGTGATCTAGTGGAGTACAACGAGCCTTCAAGGCTAATGGAGACTGATTCTTACTTCTCCAAGCTTGTTGCTGAGTATTGGGCTAGTTGCAGAGGAAACTCTTCTCAAATCTCCAGTTATAGAGGTTATCATCAATGCTTGGTGTATCTGCTACTGAAACGTCAGAGACGTGAACCATCTTCCATTGTTGTAGCTTTGAACCCAAAAAAATAATTCGTTATTAAAGCTCGGAATATGCCAGAGGAAGATGGACGTGTATTGTCGCATCTCACATACCGTCTATGTGCATAGTATCATATGTTTATTCCTGTTTGTATACCTTTTGTGATAGACCGATGAAAGAGTTAAAATTTTATGTGAGAAGTAAGATTCCATTTTCATTTGAGGATCCATTGGAAACCCATGAGAAGCTCTCCTGCCATATGTGAGTTCATGAACCATTTAAAATCTATACTATTAATTGGGGAGTACACTTAGGCATAAAAAAAAAAAAAACAAAAACATAATATATATTCATGTTGCCAAACAAACCTATTTACCTACATAATTAAAAAAAAAATTCCTAAACTAATGGTAACAGTTTTTAAAGAAATAAATGATTAAATCTTTTCATAATTGGTTAAACAATGGATACTTAGATTTCAAATCTAATTTTGGATATGGTAATAACCCATAAATAATTAATTTCGAAAATATTAACTTTTCTAAATAGTTTTCTAAATTAAATTTCCTACTATATTAATTGAGAAGTACAAATATGAAACTAACCTTAAAATGTGTAAAAAATTACATTTAATTGCCATTAGAAAAACTTAATTAAGATTAATTAATTAAATAAACAAATATAATTAATTAAAAACGAAAATTAGGGACATATAAAATAAAATAAATTGTAGAAAAGTAAAAAAAAAATCTATTAGAATCAAAACTAATTTTTCATTAAAATTAAAATTAACAGCTAAGATTTTAAAATCAAATAAAATCTATATAACCACAAATTTTATCAAAAAACTTTTTCAGGTTAATTTTTTTTTATCAAAAATCTAATCAAATAAAATATATAACAGTTTGATTTGATTTTAAAAATTAATAAACTAAAAAAATAAAAGATATAGATATAGTATCTTATCTATTTTAAAAAGTTATGTTTTTCTTTTAGCCACCGTTCTTTAGGAAAATAAAACTAAGTTGAGATTTAAATATATTCAATGCTTAAAGGTGCTTATTACAGATAAAAAAAGGGAAATCACAGAAAGAAAAACAATGAATGTTGTTTTGAAAGAGGTTTTTCAGAACATTCACTGCTATATTTAGTTGCTCTTTTTACATATTCGTTATATCTTTTTACTTACTTCACAACTATACCAAAAATTGCGTTTAATTGACAAATGTTTAAACCATTTGATTCATTATGCAAATGTTTTATTGACAGGTTTTCAATAAACATTTATAAAATACAAAATTTTGAATATAAGCAAACCGGATTTTAATCACAAACTATTATATATAACATAATAACAAATAAATTCTTATAAAATTTCATCAAAAAAAAAATTCAGCCCGCGGATTTCTGCGGGTTAATATCTAGTAACTTGTAAAATGGTAAACCAACTGTTTTGTTTTCCAAAACGAAATGAACCATTTATAATTTTTTTTTGGGGCAAAAGAATGAACCATTTATATAGTATTTGTATATAAAATTAAAATAACTAAAGCCAAAATTAATCATAATTGATAAAACAAAGTAAAATAATAGTCCACTAAAAAATAAACATAAATGATTCGGACCATCATCTTTGGGCCAACTTTTCAATCAATACACAAAATAAATGAAAACTATACCACTCGCAGAAATTTATCGGTGCCAACAAATGAGAAGTAAAATTTTTTTTGCCGACTATTTAGATTTGGTGAAAACGGGTGTTTTCTTTTGTAATGAAAGAAATACAGAGTAACAAACAAATAACAATTATCTTTTATTTTATTTTTTTATCTTTGCTTTCTGGTTGTACAAATGTCAAAACAAATAATTTAACACGAAAGTTCTACTTAAATATTTGTTGAGACGTGAGAGTGAAACCTTTTTAAAAATATCCATGAATTTGAGATTCAAATTTTTTTTCTTTGATTTTTTTAAAGGAGAAAATTGATTTTCTTCAAAGTTTTGAAATTTTTTCCGATTATTTATTGTCAGGATTAAGTTTGCGACCAATTATATCGAATACATCTGCCGTAACTAAAAATAAGTCTATAAAAAAATCAGTCTGGTGTAATATTGAATAAAACTGTGATCATTACAAGTCAATCTAGCAATTAATCTTTCTTCAATACAACTTGCCATTTGTCGACTTATAATAAGTCTGTAGTTACTGTAAATAAATCAGCAGCTACTTAACATAAAATCTATACATTAAGTCTGTGGTTAGAAAATAATTATGTAGGACAAAACAAGTCTGCAAAAAAAAAAATTGCCGGACAAAGAAAATCTTCATCGTCATAAAATCTATTAAAATCTGTAAGATATGTCTGTAGTAGACAAAAAATCTGCGACAGCCTATAATTTACGATAACGTAATAACAAATCTGTAGGACAAATAAAACAAATCTATAGAATAATTCTATGGCATAAATAAATCTGTAGAACAAATCTGTAAATCAAAAACAAATCTACAATAACTATGCAAAAAAATCTATCACAGATTTGTCTTGCAGAGTTTTTTACTATTTGGCAAAATTCAAGTTTTTTTTGTAAATAACAGCAACATTTGCCACGCTGACATTAAAATTTTAATGGCGCTTTCATAATAACTTTTTTGCAACAAAGCTTATAAAGGATATTATAGAGATTAAGAAAACAAAAAAAATATTCTAGTTATTTTTAAAAGATAGGTTATTCTAGTTATTACGTCCTATATATAGATTATTCTAGTTATTTTCCCAATATATTTTAAATAAAAAATATATGTGAAGAACTCCTCTCACCAGAATAATATTTAATACTTATTTAGAGAGACTAGTGTGACAAACTGACAATATTTATAGATTACTGTAAATAGTCAAATACATCACAAATTATATACACAATTAAAATAGTACAGACCTAGTAAATTAAAAAACCTAATATGTAGGTTATATTGCTTATAGATGCTTAGTCCACATATTTGCCACAACAATTTTGTTATTAATCCAATAATACTTGTAAAATGGTAAACCAACTGTTCTGTTTTCCAAAATGAAATGAACCATTTATAATTTTTTGGGGGCAAAAAAATGAACCATTTATATAGTATTTGTATATAATATTAAAATAACTAAAGCCAAAATTAATCAAAATTGATCAAATAAAGTAAATTATAGTCCACTAAAAATAAACATAAATGATTCGGACCATCATCTTTGGGCCAGCTTTTCAATCAATACAGAAAATAAATGAAACCACTCAGAGAAATTTATTGGTGCCAACAAATGAGAAGAAATTTTTTTTTTGCTGACTATTTAGATTTGGTGAAAACGGATGTTTTCCATACATACATGAAAGAAATATAGAGTAACAAGTAACAGTTATCTTTTTTTTTTTTTTTTTTTTATCTTTGCTTTTTCGTTATACAAATATTAAAACAAATAATTTGATACGAAAGTTCGTACTTAAATATATGCTGAGATATGAGAGTGAAACCCTTTTGAAAATATCCATGAATTTGAGATTCAAAGTTTTTTTTTTGTTGTTTTTTAAAAGAGAAAATTGATATTTTGAAATTTTTTCGACAGATTTATTACACAGATTAGTATATTAGTATATTACACAGATTTATCCAATATAGAATTAGTACTGGACGTTCGGGTATTCAGTTCGGTTCTGGATATTTTGGATATAGAGATTAGAATTTATTAGGTTAGTTACTATTTTAGTTCCGTTTCGGATACCGGTAATAGTATAATATATTTTTAAAAATATATTTATTTAAATGAAATTTGATTATAATTTAACTAATATATCTAAAACTTACAGATATTTAATTTATTTAAAATATTTTGGTATTTTTGTCTAAATATATATGTTATTAGTTTGGTTTTGTAGTTTAATTGTTATTACGTTATCTAAATTAACACGTATAGAATTGTTAAATCTTCCAAGTGGTGCGGACCGTGCGGTGGCCACAAAACATGCTCATGTTTGTAGACTCAGGTTCGATTCTAGAATAAAACATATTTTTAATATGAGTTCGGTTTGATTTGGATAACCGAATAGATCTCGGTTCAGTTATGTACCGATATTCATGATTGTTGAAATACTATCCAATCAGTTATTGCCCACTATCAAACCCGAACCGAAACCGAAATTTGGTTAGGTTTATTTGCCCAGTTCTATATAGAACAAAAACAATTCTTGGGTTCACCCGTAGGGTTGAGCTTCTTTTATTCACCCCCTCTTAATTATTAATTAAGGAAACAAGTTATTAATTAAAGAAGTAAAATCTCTATATAATTCAATCACCTAATATTCTACACTCCAACGTGAAAAAATTACATTACACGGCTCGAGGAAATGCAATGTGACTAAAAGAGAGACAATGCATTTTCTAACTCTATTCAGCCTTTTACACTCTAACCGACTTTGTTTGTATCTTTCTTTGACGGACAAAACTTTTACTTTCTCCCCTCCATTGATGGTAACAGAGCCCCCCCTCCCTCCCAAAACTTTTACTTTGTCCCCTCCATTAATGGTAACAGAGCCCCCCCTCACACACACACACATTACTCTCGTTTCGTTTGCATTGATATACTAAACAGCAGACGGGTTCATGAACTCGTAAGCAATTACGTAATCAAAATTGTATTGACGCCGTTTACATTCGATTCTCAGTCATTTATTTAGATGTATGTGGACTTCGATACTTCGTTTTAGCTTAAGTGAACAACATCAAGCAACCTCTCACGTTTTGTTTCGTAAAGGCAGAAGCTTTTCTTTTGTTTGTTAGTTAGTTTATTGAGCTCTGTTGCTTGCTTCCACAATGGTGGAGGTTTCAATTGGTACGATTTCTACCCTTTTTTTTGCTACTTTGTCTTTTTGTTGTGTTCTTGGGTTTAGGAAAAATACAAACTTTTAGAATTTAACCGAGTTTTTAAATTATCTGTATATGTTCAATCATTGATACTATCTATGGTGGCATCTTTAGAAGCATCCCACTCTTGGCTTCTTGTGTTCCTCTCTAAAAAGACAAAATAAGTAAAAAAAACACTACTGGCTGATTAATCTATTATTATAAACTGATGTATAATGAATGATTTGCTGATTGTTATCTCTTGTAATGGTTTTTTTTTTTTGGTTTAACAATGCAGGGAGCCTTCCATGGTGTGACGTTGAACTGAGTTTAGCCTCTTCTTGCGTCCAGAGAACAGCAATAGATGTCCTAAATCTCTTGTTTCTCTCAATCTTCTACTTGCTCTTGATAGCTGGTTATGTTTCCAAACATATTGTAGTCAGGCGCCGCAAGAAAGGATGGATCTTTGTGGCTGCAGCTATTTGCTGTATTTTCACCAGCATCGTTTTTCTTGGTGTTGGGTTAAACAGTCTGATTCATGGTGCTAATGACGTTAATGAAACCCCCTGGGCTGCTTGCTTTGTTCAAGGGATCATTGGGGTCTCACTTGCCGTTTCCATGCGTGTTAATGGCTCCAAGTGGACTAAGATTCTTGAATCTGTTTGGTGGCCGTCTTTTGCTTTGTTGGATTTAGCAGCAAAGAGTGGGATGCTTTTACAGGGAAATGGTATCCGAATCTTCGACGTCATAACCTCACCCATGAGTCTTTTGCTTCTCCTTTGCACCTGTATGAATTTGAGATCTTCTTCTGCAGCAGCTCAAGACTGCAGTGAAACAAGACTATCTGATCCTCTATTAACTGAAAATCCTAGCAAAGAACCGGCAAGGTTAGCAACAGCTGGATTTTTCAGCATGCTGTCCTTCTCTTGGATGAATCCTTTACTCTCGTTGGGATTCAAGAGACCATTATCCCGAGCAGATATCCCAAGTGTACTCCCTGATGATGAGGCTGAATTAGCTTACAATAAATTTTCTCAAGCATGGGATACACTTCTTGCAGATGGAAACTCAACTGAGGAAAGAAACGTGGTGTTTAGAGCCGTTGCAAAAGTCTACTTCAAGGAGAACATATTCATAGCAGTTTGTGCATTTTTCAGAACAGTTGCCGTCGTATCTCTTCCATTAATGCTATACGTCTTTGTGGATTATGCAAACAGTGACCACAGGGATCTCCGCAATGGTTTCTTCAACTTAGCTTGTCTAGTTATGCTGAAGCTAGTTGAATCCTTGTCAATGAGACATTGGTATTTTGCATCGAGAAGGTCAGGAATGAGGATTAGATCAGCGTTAATGGTAGCTGCATACAAAAAGCAGCTAAAGCTATCAAGTTTGGGGAGGAAAAGGCATTCATCTGGGGAGATTGTGAATTATATCGCGGTGGATGCATATCGTATGGGAGAATTCTTAAGGTGGTTCCACGCCGGATGGAGCCTTACGCTGCAGCTTGTGCTTTCTACAGCTGTGCTTTTCCAGGTTTAATTCTTCTTCTCCTGTGTGGTCTCCTTAATCTGCCATTCGCAAAGATGCTACAGAACTGCCAGACCGAGTTCATGATCGCGCATGATAAGCGATTGAGCTCCACCTCAGAGATTGTGAACAGCATGAAAGTCATTAAGCTGCAGTCATGGGAAGAAGAGTTCAAGAAAAAAGTAGAATCATGTCGTGATGATGAATTCATATGGTTGGCCAAGGCTCAGCTGACAAAGGCCTTTGGTACTTTCCTGTATTGGATGTCTCCTACAATAGTTTCTTCTGTTGTTTTCGTGGGATGTGCTCTATTCAAGAGCGTGCCGCTGAACGCAAGCACCATTTTCACGGTTTTAGCTACACTAAGAGTTATGTCAGAACCTGTTAGAACTATACCTGAGGCAATATCTGCTATCATCCAAGTCAATCTCTCTTTCAACAGATTAAACAACTTCTTGCTTGATGATGAGCTAAAGATTAATGAAATTGAAAGAAGTGGTCTCGAGAAACCTGGAATAACAGTGGACATACAAGCAGGAAACTTCAGTTGGGATCCAGAAACTAAGATTCCAACTCTTCAAAATATACATTTGGAAATTAAGCATGGGCAAAAAGTTGCGGTTTGTGGACCAGTTGGAGCAGGAAAATCATCACTGTTGCATGCAGTACTTGGAGAAATACCTAAAGTTTCTGGAACCGTAAGCAACATAGCCACCAAGACTGACTTTAACTTTGTTTTTAGTGTAAATATTTTGTCACAAAATGCTTCCTTGATATTTTCCAATTGAAAAACAGGTAAAGGTCTCTGGGTCCATCGCTTATGTTTCTCAGACCTCGTGGATTCAAAGTGGTACCATCCGGGACAATATTCTCTACGGGAAGCCCATGGAAGCTGGAAGATACAATGCTGCTATAGAAGCATGTGCTTTGGATAACGACATAAACGGATTTGGACATGGTGACCTCACAGAAATAGGACAAAGAGGGATTAACTTGAGCGGAGGACAAAAGCAAAGGATTCAGCTGGCCCGTGCTGTCTATGCAGACGCTGATGTTTTCCTCCTTGATGACCCTTTTAGTGCTGTGGATGCACATACAGCTGGAATTCTTTTTCATGTAAGTGAGAACATTGCATTCAAAGAAGCTTTTATTAATGACTGCTTCCTAATATGTTGAACTGTGACTGCAGAAATGTGTTGAGGATGCGCTGAAGGGAAAAACTGTCATTCTAGTCACTCACCAAGTCGAGTTTCTCTCAGAAGTTGATCAAATTCTGGTAAAACTTGAGGGGCACCAAGTGAAAAAAAAACCTTGTCTACGTCTTGATCGTTAAGTTATTAATTCATTAGTGATACTGATTAGGTTATGGAGGAAGGAAGAACTACTCAGTTAGGAAAGTATGAAGAACTCTTAATGATGGGGACTGCATTCCAACAGCTTGTGAATGCTCATAATGATGCAGTAACTGTATTACCTTCAGCGAGTAATGAAAGCCTCGGAGATCTTAGGAAAGGGGGTCGAGACAGAGATACTAGAAACATGTCGGTTGTTGAAAAAATCGAAGAAGAGATCAACACAACGGATGTTCCAGGGGTACAACTTACACAAGAAGAAGAAAAAGAGAGCGGTTATGTGGGGTTGAAACCTTTCTTGGACTATGTCCGTGTCTCTCAAGGATGGTGTCTTTTATGGTCAAGTGTATTGAGTCAGGTTGGCTTTGTAGTTTTCCAGGCTGCATCAACATACTGGCTGGCTTTTGCCATAGGGATCCCTAAACTTACTAATACAATGCTTATAGGAGTCTATAGCATTATCTCAACTCTTAGTGCTGCTTTCGTATACGCAAGAGCTGTTACGGTTGCTCATCTTGGACTCAAAGCTTCCGAAGCCTTCTTCTCTGGTTTCACAAAGGCAGTCTTCAAAGCCCCGATGCTTTTCTTTGATTCTACTCCCATTGGGCGTATTCTCACTCGAGTAAGATCGCTTTGCTGACTTGTATATTAATAAACTATATAACTTTATGTATGATGTAGTTGAATGTAACATTTTGCAGGCTTCGGCTGATTTGAACGTCTTGGACTTTGACATCCCATTTGCATTCATATTTGTGGTATCAGCGGCTATTGATCTCGTTGCAGCTCTTATCATCATGACATATGTGACATGGCAAGTAATTATCATAGCTCTTCTTGCTTTGGCAGCCACAAAAGTTGTTCAGGTACATGTTGCGATTTTACTTCTTTTTCAGTTCGTTCATGTAGCAAAGAAGTCATAATTAACATCCGCTTCTTCGTTGAAAAAAAATAGGATTATTATCTAGCCTCAGCAAGGGAGCTGATTAGAATCAATGGAACAACCAAAGCTCCAGTGATGAATTATGCTGTAGAAACCTCACTTGGAGTAGTGACAATACGAGCTTTTGGAACGGTAGAGATATTCTTCAAAAACTACTTACACCTAGTTGATGCAGATGCCGTGCTATTCTTTCTGTCTAATGCAGCCATGGAGTGGGTGATTCTGAGGATAGAGACTCTGCAGAATGTGACCTTGTTCACTTGTGCACTTCTGCTTATCCTTATCCCTAAAGGCTACATATCTCCAGGTACATGAATTATTTAACTCATCACATCACAGCTTTGTTTGATAAAAATATCTGTTGTATTCATCAAACTGAAAGGTTCTGCATAAACTTGTGCGTATTTGTTGCAGGCCTCGTTGGGCTTTCACTCTCCTATGCATTAACACTGACAATAACTCAGGTGTTTCTGACCCGATGGTATTGCACCTTATCGAATTCAATCATTTCAGTAGAGAGGATAAAACAATATATGAATATACCAGAAGAAGCTCCTGCAATTGTGGATGATAGAAGACCACCTTCCTCATGGCCATCCAATGGTACAATTCACTTGCAAGATCTTAAGGTTAGAAGAAAACATATAGAATGTTACAAGATGATAGTAATAATTATGCTAAAGGCATTGATATGCGTCATTTATTTGTTTCAGATAAGATATCGCCCCAATGCTCCGTTAGTTCTCAAAGGAATCTCTTGCACATTCAGGGAAGGGACAAGAGTAGGAGTTGTTGGGAGAACGGGAAGTGGGAAGAGCACTTTAATCAGTGCTTTGTTTCGTTTGGTAGAACCAGCAAGTGGTTGCATATTGATTGATGGCATTGACATAAGTAAAATTGGCCTAAAGGACCTGAGAATGAAACTCAGCATCATTCCTCAAGAACCAACTCTTTTCCGTGGCTGCATAAGGACCAACCTTGATCCTTTAGGTGTTTACTCCGACGATGAAATATGGAAGGTGAAATAAGAAACGAGAATGAGATTTGTATACCAAAAGATTGAAAACCTTCCTAATAAAACCATATCTTTTGCAGGCTCTTGAGAAGTGTCAGCTCAAGACGACGATTAGCAATCTGTCTAATAAGCTTGATTCTTCAGGTAATTGAAAAACAGTAGTGTTGTTATTTCACTTCACAAAATGGGCGCTACACTTACGTTTATCTCTTGTTTTTGGTGGGACGAAATTAATAGTGAGTGATGAAGGAGAGAACTGGAGCGTGGGACAGAGACAACTGTTTTGTCTCGGAAGAGTATTGTTAAAGAAAAACAAAATCTTGGTGTTAGATGAAGCTACAGCTTCCATTGATTCAGCTACTGATGCAATCATTCAGAGAATCATAAGAGAGGAGTTTGCAGATTGCACGGTGATAACTGTTGCACATAGAGTACCAACTGTCATAGATAATGACATGGTCATGGTTCTCTCCTTTGGTAAACAACATTCTTCTCTCTAATGAACCAACTAACTCTGTCTTTCAATCTCTATAACATGTTATCATTGACCAATATTATGGGCTTTGGTGTTGGACAGGTAATCTAGTGGAGTACGACCAGCCCCGGCTCAAATGGGCTGGGCAAAGGGGCGACCGCCCAGGGGCCCAACAATATAGGGGCCCAATATATATATATTTTTTAATAATTCTGTTAGTAAATAAAAGTTATGAAACGAGAAAAAAAAAAATTTTAGGGTTCATAGTTAATAAAAAAAATACTCTCTGAGTCTCGATCTGTCCAAATCTGTAACTCTTTCTCGGAAATTCTGGTCTTTTATTCACTTTCATCTCATTTGTTTTACCGATTTGAGACTGTAACTCTGTAAGTATTAATTATTTTCTTCTTTGAAGTTTGAACCTTTGTTATGCTTGAGCAAATCAGAATTTACAGAATCACTAAATTGGGGGTTAGATCTAACTAATTAAGATTCTAATCTTTCTCGTTCTAGCGAGAGCTCAAGTACCGGTTAACTAGTAACGATTTAGCGTTTAACCGTTTAGGCAATATGTTATGTTATGTAAAACGAGAATATCAATGTTGATGGCATCTCAAAGTCAAAAATTATTATATTCTGTAGTCTGTGGAATCCCACTAACAATTAATTATTGTTGAATGTGTTTTGTTTCTTATAAATTAATAATTTTGTTTCAGGTGCTGGTGCTTTGTGCTTTTGTTCTCTCGGTTTTAGGATCAACAATCACATTGACAATTCACGCTAATTTAAACCAAACATATCCAGGTGCTATTCTTCCTTTTAAATCGATTTTGTTATCATGACATCTGGATGTTCTAAAAGAAAAAGAAAGAAATGTGAAGAGCTATTTATTAAGTCTCAGAAAGGTGCTTTAGATAGGTTTATTAAAAAGGTAGACTCTAATGTTTCTCAGTCAACTGAAAACGTGAATGATAAACATGATCATGCTTCTACACAAACCCAATTGAGTAGTGAGCATGACAATGTTCCAAATGATGGTCCTAGTTCTTTGAATAACAATGATAGTCCTAGTCGTTTGAGTGAGCATGACAATGTTCCAGTTTCAAATGCATCATTGATTGATATTTATGATCCTAGAAATTGGGAAAACTTTGACAATAAAATGAGAGATATGCTAGTTGAAAAGGGACCTAAAAGAGAACTGAATTTGGTGTTTCCAGTTGATAAGAACAAGAGGCATTTTTCTTATGAGTATTATTCTAGAAAGTTGAGTAATGGAGAGACTTGCGATAGAAATTGGTTATTTTATTCTACTCATGTGAACAAAGTATATTGTTTTTGTTGCAAATTGTTTAAATCTCGTGGTTACTCTAGTGTGTTAGCAAATGATGGATATAATGATTGGAAGCATCTTAGTGAGAGGATTAAACAACATGAGAGAGGTGTAGAGCATATGTCTAACATGAGAACTTGGAATGAGATGAACATTAGATTAGGCAAAAATCAAACTATTGATAAAGAAATGCAAAAAGAAATTGCAAAAGAGAAAAAACGGTGGAAATATTGTTTGTTATGAACACGGTAAGCAAGAGTTTACAATCCAAATCCATGTGCATTGATGTTGCTTTAAGACAATTGGAAGGTATAATGCTGTTTTTTGAAAAGTTTAGAAATGAAGGATTTAATTCTTGTTTGAAAGTAGCTCAAAGTCTAGCAATTGATATGGATATTGATCCTATATTTCCAACTAAGCGTCGTATCTTTAAAAAGAAACAATTTGATGAGAATGACCTTGATGAAGAAGCACTATCTGTTGAAGATGATTTTAGAGTTAATTATTTTCTTGTTGTTGTAGATATGGCAATTGGTTCGGTTAAAAATAGGTTTGAGCAAATGACTATTTTTAAAAGTGTTTTTGGGTTTTTATATGATTCTTTGAAATTAAAGTCACTTGATGAAAATGAATTAAGAGAGCATTGCATTAATTTTCATAAAACATTTTCTCATGGCATTGTATCAGATGTTGATTTAAATGACTTTTATTCTGAATTGAAAGTTTTACAAATGGTTTGACTAGATGTACCAATGACACCTAGTGAGGTGCTTGAATTTGTTGAAAGTATAGGGTGTTACCCAAATGTTTCAATTGCTTATAGACTTCTTCTAACTACACCTGTTACTGTAGCATCTGCTGAGAGAAGCTTCTCAAAATTAAAGCTATTGAAAAATTACATGAGATCTTCAATGTCTCAAGAAAGATTGAATGGTTTAGCCATTTTATGCATTGAGAAAAACATGTTAGAATGCATGGATTTTGATACTATTATTCATGATTTTGCATCGGCTAAAGTTCTTAGGAGAAACCGTTTTATATGATCAGTTTCTATATTTTTTTTTGGAATAACTATTGGGTTTTATCTTTCAGATTCAAACAAGTTTTTATTGGAGAAGAGTGCAGTCTTTTATATATGATGCAAACTTGGAGCAGTTCAAGACAGGCTCAAGACATGAGAGTTGAAAGTTTTTCTATATATATTACACTATTAGCATGTGTTTAGGGGACCATTTATGTAACTCGCCCTAGGGGCTCTGAAATGTTTGAGCCGGGGCTGAGTACGACGAGCCTTCAAAGCTAATGGAGACTGATTCTTACTTCTCCAAGCTTGTTGATGAGTATTGGTCTAGTTGCAGAGGAAACTCTTCTAAGACCGCCAAATCGTTTCAAGAAGTGTAACGGCGATTAGTATGTCTCAGCTACTGAAACTGATATGTCAGAAGAGACTTGAACCATCTTCCATTGTTGTAAGAATCATTATTATAAAAATAAAAATAAAAATCCTGAGAGTAAGAAACAAACTAAAATCCAAAGCATGGATAATGATAAGGGAATTTTGTGGAGTCTACCATATTTTATAACAAACTTTTCTCAAATACCACATCCTATAAACCTTTCCAAAACTACCATAGTTCAGCATTTGCAGAGTAAGCAATGGACGATTATACCCTTATCTAATATATATAAAAAAAAAATATTATTTAATAATTTTTGATGGATAATGTGATAGGATATAATAGATATTAAATGTAAATTCTTTTTTTTTCTCTTTATTCTAAACTCAAGTATTAATATATTTAATAAACATCTAGTTACAATTTATATATCAATTACGTAACTAAGTTATCTATATTTAATATATTTAATGGACAATTTTAATCAAATCATGGACAAGATTAACGAACAATGTTGTCCATTCTCACATTTTGTATACAAGTTAATTAAATTTTTTATAAAAAAATCAATTTAAAAAAGAAAAAAAGGTCAATATTAAACTTGTCCAAGAGGTTTGTGTAATCATTATTGTCTACAAAAAATTGTCAATGTTGTACATTTCTATATATTTGGACAAGTTTAGCCAAATATCCTTATAAATAATATTTTATTTTACTCAATGCGTAGATTAATTGTAATTTAAGCAACTTTATTCTCAAATACCGAGGACTTCGCAATATATAGCCAACCAATCATTTTGTAGACAACAATTTATTTACGTTATGGACAAGTTTAGATATGTTCTTATGTGGACATGTATTAAATGACAACTCATGCCCTTGCCATAGACAACATATACATAGTAGACAACTTAAAATTATTCGGTGGACAAGTTTTACGGTAGACAAAAAATTAGGAATATTTTTTCATAGAAAAACATAAAAGTATCTTATCACAAACAACTTGTAATTTTAGTTGGTTCTCAAAATTTCAGAGGTGTAAGATGAAACTTTATTTATAAAATGAGGGGACGAACTATTTGCTGTAATTATGAGATTAAGTTCATCTCGTGTATTAATTAGGCCACATAAACTTTGAAAAGTATAACAACTACAAGTAAGAGATCAGAGATGTAGGGTGTGAATCTGGAAATTGAAATATTGACAATGATATCTAATTAGCCGAAAATGGAGACAAGGATTAACGGAGGTTTGCAAAACCAGAAAAAAAATTATAATTTAAGATCTGATAATTGTGAAAAAAAATGAACGATAAACTCTAGTTAGAAATATTGAAGAAAGGTGGAAGAAGATGAAGGGACAAGCTATTTTATCTTTACTTTAATTTAATACTAGCAATCGACCCGCGCTACGCGCGTTAGTTAGATGAAGGTGTATTCCGAGTTTTGTTATGTATATTTTTTTTGGTTTTTGTAAATTCATTTTTACGTTTGTTTTTATATTTAATTTTGGTTGCTTATATTATTTTGTTGGATATTTTAATAAAAATATGTTTTAGAGTAAGTATAATTTAGTTTGCTGTTATTAAAGGAAAAATTGAAATCATCTTGTGTGTTTATAATGCTTTTTAAAATAGTTATTATTAGAAGTTAACATTGTTTAGTTGAAGTTGTTGTTTTGTTGTAGCTGTTAGTTGTTATTAATTTATTATTATTTTCCATTTTGTGGTTGGATTGTTCTTTAATATTTTCATATGTATTTTGTAAACTGTTGGAGTAATTTTTTTGTCAATGTTTTAGTGTTTGGAATGAAAAATATTGTGGATTTTATTAAGAAAAATAAATAAGTTATTTATTGTGGATTTTATTGTCAATTTTTTTTCTAGGCTATTTTTGTTTGTCTCATTCAGACCCAATTTCTCTGTAAGGCTTATATTTTGTTGGTTAATTGGACCATTATTTGTATGTTATTAAATTGAAATTGATTTGTTCTTTTTCAAAATCCGATGTCCTCGTGAAAGGATAGGAGAAGAGCAATTTTCCGATCTAGAGGTCTGTTTGAGGATTGAACTTATGTCTTTGATGCTCGTAATCGTTTTTCCAGTCATTCCTATCGTAATCGTTTTCCCTTGATTTTTTTTTGGGGGGGGGGGGTTGTGTATTTGGTTGATTCCTTGCTTGCTTCGCATCTTGGGGATATTTGGTTATCCCTTCTTGATTTTGTTAAAGGTGAATGTCAATTGGGTTGCAAATTTGTTTATATGAAAATATGTTGGCTTCTTTAGGTTTCCTAATTAAGTTGTGAGTTGTTTTGTGTTATTTGTTGTAATTTTTTTTCTCGTTTGTCCTGTGAGTGATTTTTTTTTATTCGATGTGAGTTGTGTTTTGAGGAAAATTAATTTTCTTGTTTATCTTGCTGTAATTTTATAAAGTCCGGGTTGTTTTTTTGTTTATTCGGTTGTCTTTTTCATATAATTTTGTGTTATGGTTATCTGATTGTGACATTCATATATCTGAATCTTTTTAGTTTATTAAATGTGTGTTCATCTCTTTGCATCTTTGTCTTTGGTGATAGATTTGTGAAGTGCTGCCAAATAATTATTTTAACTGATTTCTAGTTGTGTTTCCTTGATTGTTTGAAAGTGTTGCTTGGGTTGCCTTGTTTTGATATTTGTAATTTTAAATTATGATCAGTTTAATAGAAATCTTTAACTATATTAATACCACTAATGAAAAATTATAGTATTGTTTTTTTTTATTTTAACATTTAATTTGTTTTACATAATTATTTTTTTATTTAAAATTTTGATTAATTATAATTAACAAAAATATGCACTAAATGAATATTTTAAATTTATTTTAAAATAAAAAAATTGAATTCATAGGATTTAAAAATAGTGATGGGTCTAGAGAATTTGAATGAAATAGTGTTGGGCCTACAGATTTTAGATGAAATTTAGTTGATCAGTTTGTCATTTGTATGATTGTTTAAAGGGCTTATTAAAATCTGTAAGGTGGTTGTTTTGTGTTATTTGTTGTAATTTTTTTTTCCCGTTTGTCCTCTGAGTGATTTTTTTGATTCGATGTGAGTTGTGTTTTGGGGAAAATTAATTTTCTTGTTTATCTTGCTGTAATTTTATAAAGTCCGGGTTGTTTTTTATTTATTCGGTTGTCTTTTTCATATAATTTTGTCTTATGGTTATCTGATTGTGACGTTCATAAATCTGAATCTTTTTAGTTTATTAAATGTGTGTTCATCTTTTTGCGTCTTTGTCTTTGGCGATGGATATGTGAAGTGCTGCCAAATAATTATTTTAACTGATTTGTAGTTGTGTTTCCTTGATTCTTTGAAAGTGTTGTTTGGGTTGCCTTGTTTTGATATTTGAAGTTTTAAATTATGATCAGTTTAATATAAATCTTTAACTATATTATTACCACTAATAAAAAGTTATAGTATTGTTTTCTTATTTTAACATTTAATTCATTTAACATTATTATTTTTTATTTAAACTTTTGATTAATTATAATTAACAAAAAAATATGCACTAAATGAATATTTTAAATTTATTTTAAAATAAAAATTGAATTTATAGGATTTAAAAATAGTGATGGATCTAGAGAATTTGAATGAAATAGTGTTGGACATACAGATTTTAGATAAAATTTAGTTGATCAGTTTGTCATTTGTATGATTGTTTAAAGGGCTTATTAAAATTTGTAAGACCCATAAAATTAAAGAAGTTATGGCTGATGTGGCAGCTGAGCTGGCTGCACGAGGAATGAGAAAAACTAACTTTATATATATAGATTAAAACAATTGTAATGACATAACATTATTATGTGTCAAAGTTTGGTTTTTTATTACGGAAAAAAAGAAAGCTTTGGTTACTTTAATTAAGGTTACTTTAGTCATTTAACTTTGGTCTTATGGTAGTCTCGAATATGTTCAATCAAATGTGGTATTCGTTAAAAGATACTGAATATATTATGGTAGTTCTGTTAGAATTCTCTAATGATAATACAGTAGCTCACCAAACCCTTCACTTGGTGGTACATACTTTGAGATTATGCGAACCAATCCATACTCATTATTCCGTGAAAGGACAAAAGGAACCCCAAATAAAACATAATATTACAATAATACCTTCTTACCAACCACAACATGCTTTTATATGTAACACTCTGATCATCATTCATGATCATGCTCTGTCTCAGACTCAATTCAAACACAAAACTTGATACTAGCTTGTGATCATGTCGTCAAAAGAAGTGATGATGATAACTGATGAGAAACAGAACGGGGACGTCATTTTCCGATCAAAACTGCCGGATATTTACATCCCTAACCACCTCCCACTCCATGACTACATCTTCGAAAACATCTCTGAGGTCGCTGCTAAACCATGTCTGATCAACGGCCCTACTGGAGAGGTATACTCCTATGCAGACGTTCAGGCCACGTCCCGTAAAATCGGCGCCGGTCTTCGTAATCTCGGCGTGAAGCAACACGACGTTGTAATGCTCCTCCTCCCTAACTCCCCTGAAGTAGTACTCACGTTCCTCGCTGCCTCCTCTATCGGAGCAACCACCACCTCCGCGAACCCCTTCTTTACTCCAGCGGAGATTACTAAACAGGCCAAAGCCTCCGCCGCGAAACTCATCGTCACACAATCTCAATACGCCGGCAAAATCAAGAACCTCCAAAAGGACGGCGTTTTGATCGCAGTCACCGATGACGTCGTCCCTGAAGGGTGCCTCCGCTTCTCTGAGCTGACTCGGTCCGAAGACGTCCGAGTCAACACAAATATTTCGCCGGACGACGTCGTTGCACTGCCTTACTCATCAGGCACGACGGGACTGCCTAAAGGAGTGATGCTAACACACAAAGGTCTCGTCACGAGCGTGGCGCAACAAGTCGACGGCGAGAACCCAAACCTTTACTTCCATAGAGACGACGTGATCCTCTGCGTCTTGCCTATGTTCCACATTTACGCACTCAACTCCATCATGCTCTGTAGTCTCAGAGTCGGTGCCACGATCTTGATAATGCCTAGGTTCGAGATCAGTCTCTTGCTAGAGAAAATCCAGATGTGTAAAGTCACGGTGGCTATGGTCGTGCCACCGATCGTTTTAGCTATCGCAAAGTCGCCGGAGACGGAGAAGTATGATCTGAGCTCGGTCAGGATCATAAAGTCTGGTGCAGCTCCTCTTGGTAAGGAGCTTGAAGATGCCATAAGTGCTAAGTTTCCTAACGCCAAGCTTGGTCAGGTTTGTCTCTTCTCTAATTTTTGTGTTCTAATTTTTTGTTGTTGAAATTAAATTTTATGTGTGTATTTTTTTTTTGAAAAATAATAATTCACAACCAAAGTTTGGCTAGAATATTTTTATTAAAAAGATTAATATTCATTGCCAATATCATTTCCTTATAGTTCCATGATTCCATCTATAGGCACTTTTATATTAAAAGATTAATAATCCACTGCCGCTAAAGTCTATAAAATTATAATACCTTTTCTAAAACTTTTTATTTTTGTAATATTTGTTGAGTAGGTAAAAAGATGAGTTGTGGTAGTAGGTCGTGTGAGTGGATCAGATATCTTATGTTAAAAGGACAAAAAAAAAATGACCTATAATTCAAATTACGCAATGCCGGACTAGTTACGTGTACTAAATTTTTCAGTTACTTGCAATTGCAACTCTTCTTGGTTATAGACTTTTGGGGGTGAAAATTAGATTTATATGGAAAGACCTGATCTTATGGACTTTGGTTTATTCCGTTTTCTGAGAATTTGTTTAATCGTAAGAGTGTAAAAATAGTTTAGTGCTTCGGTTTGGATATTGACTACTGTAATAATATAGATATCTCTCTAACTAAAATAGAAATTGAGCTAATTGGATACGTCAAATAACAAAAACTAACATACTTAAATTCTGTAATAGAGTTTAGTGCTTTGGTTTCTTATGTTCACTATATACAAATATTTGAAATTATTACACTCATGCAAACGCAAATTGTGTTTGAAGTCTAAAACTATGCATTTTGGTTGGAGCAGGGCTATGGGATGACCGAGGCAGGTCCGGTGCTAGCAATGTCGCTAGGGTTCGCCAAAGAGCCGTTTCCGGTTAAATCAGGAGCCTGTGGTACAGTCGTGAGGAACGCCGAGATGAAGATAATTGATCCGGACACGGGAGATTCCTTGCCTAGGAACAAATCCGGCGAAATCTGCATCCGTGGCCACCAAATCATGAAAGGCTACCTCAATGATCCGATGGCCACCACCTCGACGATCGATAAAGACGGTTGGCTTCACACGGGAGATGTAGGATTCATCGATGAGGATGACGAGCTTTTCATCGTCGATCGTTTGAAAGAACTCATCAAGTACAAAGGCTTTCAAGTGGCTCCGGCTGAGCTAGAGTCTCTCCTCATCACTCATCCAGAGATCAACGATGTCGCCGTTGTAGCGTACGTGAATTTTAAAATATGTTTTGCGGTTTATTTAATCAACCACATGCAAAATATACCGAAAACAACGACGACATTAGCACAAATTAAACCACTAAGTTTCAAATACGTTCGTGTTTAAAACCAAAAAAAAAAAAAACGTTCGTGTCCCTTAATTTTTTTTTAAATGGGTTTTGGATTTGCAGAATGAAAGAAAAAGATGCTGGTGAGGTTCCTGTTGCGTTTGTGGTGAGATCAAAAGATTCAAATATATCAGAAGATGAAATCAAGCAATTTGTGTCAAAACAGGTTATAATATATTAGTTAAACGATACTGAGGATCATAAACATGTTTGTTATAATATCATTTTTTATTATTATTTTTTTTTTATGAAAAGTTAAACGAATTATCGAGCTTGACGTTGATCATAGTGCATGTGTGTGTGATACTGTGATTCCATCAGGTTGTATTTTATAAAAGAATCAACAAGGTGTTCTTCACTGATTCCATTCCTAAAGCTCCATCAGGGAAGATACTGAGGAAGGATCTACGAACAAGACTAGCTAATGGATTGGTTAACTAAGTTTAATAATGAGCCAATTATGTATACATATATGTATTATGCATGCATGTAATCATATCATAAAATTTTTAAAAATGAACTTTCTTTTGTGAACAAAGGAAATAAACTTACAGGATCATATTTTAATTTGCTCTACGTTCTCAAGTCAGATTCCATTCTCATTTGAGAATCCATTAGAAACCCACGAGAAAGTCTCCTGCCATATGTTAGTTTATGAATGGTTTCATTTTGTTTTCAGAATATTGATTTTGTTAAAAAGTAATGAATAACATATACTCTCTCCGTTTCAAAATATAGAATGTTTTGAGTAAAACACGCAGATTAAGAAAACACTACTTTATAAAACTTCAACCAATCATAAACAAGACTGCATAATATAAAATACTAAAATAATATAAAAGCTGCATAGAAACTTGAAAACATTTTATATTTTGAAACATCAAATAAATCTCAAAACATCCAATATATTGAAACGGAGGGAGTATTTTTTTTAAAAAATCACTGGATACAAATGAACTATTATGATATAAGTTGGAGGTTTCACTTCGAAAAAAATATACGATGAAGTCAAAATACAACAGTTTGTCATGAACAACAACATATGATGATATCTTTAGATAACAAGATTTTTCAGGTATGTGCTTTAAGTTTTTCTTTTTCTAGATACTTTTCTTATAAGTCTTCGCTGAGAATTTTACATATAGATTTACACCAATGCTTTACTAAATTAGTTAGATTTTTTTTCTTTTTTCCGTGAAAATTCTACTAACGATTTCTTATGTATGTGCAATATATAACATCGATAAAGTTTTTCCAAAGGTGAATTAGCCCAATAACCAAAACAAAAAAAGTATAGTAGTAAATAACACTATATTTAAAAAAATTAGAAGATTAGGAAGAGGGCTATGCAAAATTACCAATGTTGGAGGAGGCAGTGGTGGTTGTTGGTCGGAAGCGGTGGCCGGCGGCGGTGGCCGGCTGCGGTGACCGGAGACCGGTGATTGGAAGAGGTGGCCGGAGATGGTTGGTAGGCGGTGGCTGACCGGAGGTGGTTGGCCGGTGGTGGCTGGTTGGAGGTGGTTGGACGGCGGTGGCTGGCTGGAGATAGCTGGCCGGAGGTGGCTGGCCGGTAGTAGCTGGCCGGAGGTGGCTGGCCGGAGATGGTTGACCGGCGGTGGTTGGCCGGCGGTGGCTGGCCGGAGCGGTGGTCAGAGTGGTGGGCGGTGGCTGGCCAGAGCGGTGGTTGGAGTGGTGGGCGGTGGCTGGTGATGGTGGTGTAAGGGTGATGGTAAGAAGGATAAAATTGTTAATAACACACAAAATATACTTTATATAACCTTTTGATGGTTATAATGGTTACCAAGTTAAATATAATTTTTTTTGTGTTTTATGTTTGTCAATTTCTCTTTTTTCAAAATAAATGTGAAGTCTTAAAATTGTATTATAATTCAAAGAAGCAGTTCATGAAAAAAAACAGAACATTATACAGCTCATAATAACAGAAGATGACTAAGATTAAAAACAGAATTAGTCCAAAAGAAAATTGATATTTTAAAAATTATATTCGATTATTTATTCATTCATTTTACAAATATTTTATTTGTCAACTGCAATCTTCTGAATCCGCCTCGAGACGATGCGTCTGTTAACTCTATTAAAAGCCTATATACCTCAATCCAAAAGTGTCAGATTTGTTCTATCTGTTTTTTTAGCGACAAAAATATCAGTAAACACATGTCAGGAAACAGAGTCTTTTTCCGATTCTTTCTCACCTTACCCTCCTCCGGGCGTGATTCTCGTTTTGGATTCACAGTCATACGGGGTTGGTGGGTTTATGACATTGACGAGAAGCCGTATAATTCGACTCAATCATTTAGATGTGGACTTTGAATACGTCGTTTAGTTTTACTGAAACAACATCAATCAACCTCTCACGGTTTCTTTCATAAAGGCAGAAGCTTTTTTTTTTTTTGGTTGGTTGATTGAGCTCTGTTGCTTGCTTTGCTTCTATAATGGTAGTTTCGATTGGTACGACTTTGACCCTTTTTTACATAATCATTGGTTCTTTGTCTTAGTGCTTTAAATTTTTCATTTTTTTTGGGGTGGTCTTCTATGTTGTGGGTGAGGTTCTTGTAGGAAAAGAAAAAAACATACTTTTAGAAACTAACGAGTTTCAATTAATATGTTCAATCATTGATTCTATTCTATGGTGGGATCTATTACTATAGAATCACCCTACTTGGCTTCTTGTGTTCCTCTAAAAGGAACACACAAAGAAAAAAAATCTCTAATTTAAACTGTTATAGAGTATACACACTATATATAAAACTGTTGATGATTTTGCTAATTGTTATCTCTTGTGATGACTTTTTTGTATAACGCAGGAAGCTTTCCATGGTGTGATGTTGAACTGAATTTGGCTTCTTCTTGCTTCCAAAGAACAGCCATAGATTTCTTGAATCTGTTTTTTCTCAGCATCTTCTACTTGCTCTTGATAGCTGGTTGTGTTTCCAAACATTTTATTGTCAGGCGCCGCAAGAAAGGATGGATCTTTGTCGCTGCAGCTATATGCTGTGTTGTCACCAGCATCGTTTTTCTTGGTGTTAGGTTAAACAGTCTGCTTCATGGTGCTAATGACGTCAATGAAATCTCTTGGGCTGTTTGCTTTGTTGAAGGGATCATTTGGGTCTCACTTGCGGTTTCGATGCTTGTTATTGGTTCCAAGGGGACTAGGATTTTTGTTTCTGTTTGGTGGGTGTCTTTTGCTTTGTTGGATTTAGCAGCAAAGAGTAGGATACTTTTGCAGGGAAATGGTATTAGAATCTTCGACGTCATTACCTCGCCGATGAGTCTTTTGCTTCTCCTTTGCTCATGGATGAATTTGAGATCCTCTTCTGCAGCAGCTCAAGACTGCAGTGAAACAGGACTATGTGATCCTCTATTAACTGAAAATCCTAGAAAAGAACCGGCAAGGTTAGCAACAGCTGGATTTCTCAGCATGCTGTCCTTCTCTTGGATGAATCCTTTACTCTCGCTGGGATTCAAGAGACCATTATCCCGAGAAGATATCCCAAGAGTAGTCCCTGAGGATGAGGCTGAATTAGCTTACAATAAATTTTCTCAAGCATGGGATACACTTCTTGCAGATGGAAACTCAACTGAGGAGAGAAACTTGGTTTTTAGAGCCGTTGCAAAAGTCTACTTCAAGGAGAACATATTCATAGCAGTTTGTGCATTTTTCAGAACAGTTGCCGTCGTATCTCTTCCATTAATGTTATACGTCTTTGTGGATTATGCAAACAGTGACCACAGGGATCTCCGCAATGGTTTCTTCAACTTAACTTGTCTAGTTATGCTGAAGCTAGTTGAATCCTTGTCAATGAGACATTGGTATTTTGCATCGAGAAGATCAGGAATGAGGATTAGATCAGCGCTAATGGTAGCTGCCTACAAAAAACAGCTAAAGCTATCAAGTTTGGGGAGGAAAAGGCATTCATCTGGGGAGATTGTGAATTATATCGCGGTAGATGCATATCGTATGGGAGAATTCTTATGGTGGTTCCACTCGGGATGGAGCCTTACACTGCAGCTTTTGCTTTCTACAGTTGTACTTTTTGGAGTGGTTGGAGCAGGAGCTTTTCCAGGTTTTATTCTTCTTCTCCTGTGTGGTCTCCTTAATCTGCCATTCGCAAAGATGCTACAGAACTGCCAGACCCAGTTCATGATGGCACAAGATAAGCGATTGAGGTCCACCTCAGAGATTTTGAACAGCATGAAAGTCATTAAGCTGCAGTCATGGGAAGAGGAGTTCAAGAAAAAGATAGAATCTTGTCGTGATGATGAATTCATATGGTTGGCCAAGGCTCAGCTGACAAAGGCCTTTGGTACTTTCCTGTATTGGATGTCTCCAACAATAGTTTCTTCTGTTATTTTCGTGGGATGTGCTTTATTGAACAGCGCGCCACTGAACGCAAGCACCATTTTCACGGTTTTAGCTACACTTAGAGTTATGTCAGAGCCTGTTAAAATTATACCTGAGGCCATTTCTGCTATCATCCAAGTCAATGTCTCTTTCGACAGATTAAACAACTTCTTGCTTGATGACGAGCTAAAGATTGATGAAATTGAAAGAAGCGGTCTAGAGAAATCTGGAACAACAGTCGACATACAAGCAGGAAACTTCACTTGGGATCCAGAAACTAAGATTCCAACTCTTCGAAATATACATTTAGATATTAAGCATGGGCAAAGAGTTGCAGTTTGTGGTCCAGTTGGAGCAGGAAAATCATCACTGTTGCATGCAGTACTTGGAGAAATACCTAAAGTTTCTGGAACTGTAAGCAAAACAACCACCAAGACTGACTATAACTTTGTTAATTTAGTATAAATATTTTGTTCCAAAATGTTTCCTTGATGTTGTCCAATTGGAAAACAGGTAAAGGTCTCCGGTTCCTTCGCTTATGTTTCTCAGACCTCGTGGATCCAAAGTGGTACCATCCGGGACAATATTCTCTATGGGAAGCCCATGGAAGCTGGAAGATACAATGCGGCTATAAAAGCATGTGCGTTGGATAAAGACATGAACGGTTTTGGACATGGTGACCTCACAGAAATAGGACAAAGAGGGATTAACTTGAGCGGAGGACAAAAGCAAAGGATTCAGCTGGCACGTGCTGTCTATGCAAACGCTGATGTTTACCTCCTTGATGACCCTTTTAGTGCTGTGGATGCTCATACAGCTGGAATTCTTTTTCATGTAAGTGAGAACATTGCTTTCAAAGAAGCTTTTCTTAATGACTGCTTCTTAATATGTTGAACTGTGACTGCAGAAATGTGTTGAGGATGCGCTGAAGGGAAAAACTGTCATTCTGGTCACTCACCAAATCGAGTTTCTCTCAGAAGTTGATCAAATTCTGGTAAAACTTGAGTGGCAGCAAATGAAAAAACATTTTGTCTGCGTCTGAACTGTTTAAGTATAATTCATTGGTGATTTTGATCAGGTTATGGAGGAAGGAAGAATTACTCAGTTAGGAGAGTATGAGGAGCTCTTAATGATGGGGACTGCATTCCAACAGCTGGTGAATGCTCATAATGATGCAGTAACTGTATTACCTTTAGCGAGTAATGAAAGCCTCGGAGATCTTAGGAAAGGGGGTCGAGACAAAGAGATAAGAAACATGACGGAAGAAAAAATCGAAGAAGAGATCAACACAACGGATGTTCCAGGGGTACAACTTACACAAGAAGAAGAAAAAGAGAGCGGTGATGTAGGGTTGAAACCTTTCTTGGACTATGTCCGTGTGTCTCGAGGATGGTGTCTTCTATGGTCAAGTGTGTTGGGTCAGGTTGGCTTTGTAGTTTTCCAGGCTGCATCAACATACTGGCTGGCTTTTGCCATAGGGATCCCTAAACTCACTAATACAATGCTTATAGGAGTCTATAGCATTATCTCAACTCTTAGTGCTGGTTTCGTATACACGAGAGCTGTTACGATTGCTCATCTTGGACTAAAAGCTTCTGAAGCCTTCTTCTCTGGTTTCACAAATGCAGTCTTTAAAGCCCCTATGCTTTTCTTTGATTCTACTCCCATTGGGCGCATTCTCACTCGAGTAAGATCTCTTTTCATGTCTATGAATCTTGTATATGAATACATTTACAGCTCAATGTATCATGTAGTTGAATGTAACATTTTGCAGGCTTCGTCTGATTTGAACGTCTTGGACTTTGACATCCCATTTTCATTCATATTTGTGGTATCACCGGTTATTGAGCTCGTTGCAGCTCTTTTCATCATGACATATGTGACATGGCAAGTAATTATCATAGCTCTTCTTGCTTTGGCAGCCACAAAAGTTGTTCAGGTACATGTTGCCATTTTACTTCCTTTTTAATTCGTTTATGCAACAAAGAAGTCATTATTAACACCCGCTTCTTTGTGGAAAAAAAAATAGGATTACTATTTAGCCTCTGCAAGGGAGCTGATTAGAATCAATGGAACAACCAAAGCTCCAGTGATGAATTATGCTGCAGAAACCTCACTTGGAGTAGTGACAATACGAGCTTTTGGAACGGTAGAGAGATTCTTCAAAAACTACTTACACCTAGTTGATGCAGATGCCGTACTATTCTTTCTGTCTAATGCAGCCATGGAGTGGGTGATTCTGAGGATAGAGACTCTGCAGAATGTGACCTTGTTCACTTGTGCACTTCTGCTTATACTTATCCCCAAGGGCTACATAGCTCCAGGTACATGAGTTATTTAACTCATTACATCACAGCTTTGTTTGATAAAAATATGTTATATTTAAGGGATTCATCAAACTGATAGGTTCTGCATGAACTTGTGCTTATGTGTTGCAGGCCTCGTTGGGCTTTCGCTATCTTATGCACTAACTCTGACACAAACTCAGGTGTTTCTGACCCGATGGTATTGCACCTTATCGAATTCAATCATTTCAGTTGAGAGGATAAAACAATATATGAATATACCAGAAGAAGCTCCTGCAATTGTGGATGATAGAAGACCACCTTCCTCATGGCCTTCCAATGGTACAATTCACTTGCAGGAGCTTAAGGTTAGAAGAAAACATAGGTGTTACAAGATGGTAGTAATAACTAGTAATTATGCTAAAATCATTGATTTGCGTCATTTATTTGTTTCAGATAAGATATCGCCCAAATGCTCCATTAGTTCTTAAAGGAATATCTTGCACATTCAGGGAAGGGACAAGAGTAGGAGTTGTTGGGAGAACAGGAAGTGGGAAGAGCACTTTAATCAGTGCTTTGTTTCGTTTGGTAGAACCAGCAAGTGGTTGCATATTGATTGATGGCATTGACATAAGTAAGATTGGCTTAAAGGACCTGAGAATGAAACTCAGCATCATTCCTCAAGAACCAACTCTTTTCCGTGGCTGCATAAGGACCAACCTTGATCCTGTAGGTGTTTATTCCGACGATGAAATATGGAAGGTGAAATAATAAACAAGAATGAGATTTCTTTACCAAAAGATTGAAAACCTTCCTAATAAAACCATATCTTTGCAGGCTCTTGAGAAGTGTCAGCTCAAGACGACGATTAGCAATATGCCTAATAAACTTGATTCTTCAGGTAATTGAAAAAACAGTAACGTTATCATTTCACTTACATAAAATGGGACGTTACACTTATGTTAATCTTGGGTTATTGGTGGGACGAAATGAGAAGTTAGTGATGATGGAGAGAACTGGAGCGTAGGACAGAGACAACTGTTTTGTCTCGGAAGAGTATTGTTAAAGAGAAACAAAATCTTGGTGTTAGATGAAGCTACAGCTTCCATTGATTCAGCCACTGATGCAATCATTCAGAGAATCATAAGAGAGGAGTTTGCAGACTGCACGGTGATAACAGTTGCACATAGAGTGCCAACTGTCATAGACAGTGACATGGTCATGGTTCTCTCCTATGGTAAACAATATTTTTTCTCTCTAATGAATCAACCAACTCTGTTTTTCCATGTCGTAAACATGTTATCATTGACCAATGTATGGGCTTTTGGTGATGGTTTTGGACAGGTGATCTAGTGGAGTACGATGAGCCTTCAAAGCTAATGGAGACTGATTCTTACTTCGCCAAGCTTGTTGCTGAGTATTGGGCTAGTTGCAGAGGAAACTCTGCTCAGAATCTCCAATCATAGACCTCCAAAACGTTTCTTACCATACTTTTTTTTAGTTTTTTTAATGAAAAGTTAAATGAATTATCGACCTTGACGTTGATCATAGTGCATGTGTGTTTGAATTCATCAGGTTGTGTTTTATAAGAGAATCAACAAAGTGTTCTTCACTGATTTCATTCCTAAAGCTCCATCAGGGAAGATATTGAGGAATGATCTACGAGCAAGAGTACCTAATGGATTGATGAACTAAGTCTAATAATGAGCCAATTATGTATACATATTGTATACGCATGTAATATTATCAGAAAGAAAATGAAAACGAAACTTCTTTTGTGAGTTAAGGAAATAAACTTACAAGATCAAATAATTTGCTCCATGGTCTTCGTATATCATGTAATATATGGAGGTATGGTAATGGTTGTATTCTTTTTGTTTTTGTCGTTAATTTGGTGGAAACTTCTTAAACCTGTATAGTATGAGTGTATGGTATAATTATGCTAGAACACAATCTCAATAATTAATTTGCCTTAGAGACAAAGCTAGCAAAATAACATTCGTCCGTAAGGATTAGGCATCTTACATTATCTGGGAAAAAGACTGCAGACAATATATAACAGAGAGAAGATGATTCACTGATCACTGATAAAGATATCATAATTGCGGTACCTAAAAGAGTTACTGAGGTTTTGTTGTCTGCGTATACTATACAAATTAAAACAAACCGCACGGGCCGGTTAGAACTGTTAGGTGAAGATTTGTGTGACTATTAATATCCATGGAGACTAGCGTAATGACAACAATGTCGTTGATATTTGACTAATTGGTGGTTCAATAAGTCCTATCTTTGCTAGTCTTTAAGTCAATGTCATTATATTTGGTGTCACCAAATTCCGAATTCCATTTAGTTATTTTATGACACCGAAAATTTACTAGTACTGTACATTACATTACTAGTACTCGCAACATCATGCGGAAGGATTTTGAGAGCCACGTCAATTCACATATTTGGTTGAATCTCAAAGGTAGGAAGTTCGTTAATATATATATATATTTTTTAACTCTCTCCATTATTTTAAACATGGCTTCCAAATTACTAGCTTCCTTGAGTTTAGTATTTATATTCATTCATATGGTTATATCGCAAGATTGCAATATGTGTGCCTCTGAAAATTCACAACCAATTGATTATGCATAAATTCCAGTATTTGCATCTTAAATCAGTTCAATGTCTTATTGATTATGATCAGACATTTCACTGATCTAAATTCATTGGAATGACTCAATAGATATAATTCGCTTTACAATTGTTGACGTCACGTCACGTCATAAAATAAAACAAACATGAGTAATAAACATAATTAAAATATGGATATGAGACTTGGCGAAGTAAATCTTTAATTTTTCTATGATTTTATTGAAATCATCAAACTTTTTTATAAATTAAAATTTATAATAAGAAATTACTTTATCTATTTTAGATATTGAAATACATAAAGTATGTAAGTTATATGCAATTGGTTGTTCTTAGTTCTTCCGTAGCTTAGCACATTATAGGTTTGGGCGTGTTACATTTCCGTAGTATGCCATAAGAAGATGAACTTGTATGACATTTTCGCATCTCACATAGGTCTGGGCACTAATATCCGTTACTCGTACTTGACCCGTTACTCGGTTCATACCCGTTTCAAAAAAGGATACCCGCAGCTTTAAAGTCGAGTGAAGGGTATTTATAATTATATTATCCGTGAGTAAAGGACAAGTATAGAGTATTATTAGTTTAGTTTTTAATATCCGTCCCATTACTCGTCTCTTTATCCGTTTTGTTACCCAACCCGTAAATACTCGTTAGTATTTGTATTATTTATTATTAATCTATAGAGTTAAGGTTAAAGCCTAAGTTCAACTTAGCCCAACTGAATTAATATATTATTTTCATTTTCAAAGTTTGTAATTTTATAATTTTTGGAACTATATGTTGTATAAATTTATGAATTTTTTGTTTAATATAAAATTATTATTGCGATTATTGACATTTTTTTATCAGATACTTGTTTTTCCGGATAATAATATAAGGTCGGATATTATAAGGGTCAACTATTTTTTGCCGGGTACCCATTTTTCTGGATACCTGTTATTTAAGGGTTGAGTATGAGTAATTTTTTTTAGTTACCCGTTTGGGTCGAGTCGGATAAAGGGTATGAGAAAATTCAAGGGTACCTGTCCCGTGCCCGGCACTAGTCTCACATACCGTCTACGCAAATACAATATTCTGATTTATCATAAGTTTTACTCAGTTGTATATCTTTTGTGGTAGATCGAAAAAAAAAAAAATTCATCATGATGCTTATCTTCTTAATGGCTTTTTGAGTACCAATTCTTAATATGGGAGTAGTAACTCCAACATAAGAAGAAGAAGAAGAAAACATTACTTTTAATTCATGGTTTAAAAATTGCTAGGCGCTAGTCGGACGGTTCGGGTGGGTTTAGCGCCTAGCAAGAAAATCGGAGATTAAACAGAAATTAATCAGGAATTAGTTTTAAGGTTATTTTATTAAATAAATCAGAAAATAAAAATATATAGTACTAAATATTAAAAAACCATAGTAGTGTCTTTAACAAAAAATATGTCTAAATAACAAAAAAATGTTTGATTTATAATTGGCTCAAAAAATAATCGGTATACACAAAATTAAGCTGGGAGTAGTCGGATTAGATGGATTATAATCAAATTAAACATGTCGAATTAAATAGGCATAATCGAATAATCCATGTTAGATGGGGATTAATCATTAATCGAGACGGAGAGAATAGACTTAACGATTTTGCGGGGTGTCGGTGCTGAGGGGAGATTTAAAAAAAGGCTTTTAACTAAAATTTGTCAATTATTCTTTTCAAATTTGTAACTATTATTTTATATGTGAAATTTCGATTTCATTGTGATTATCTCAGATTAATTTACATATACATTGACAATTGTAATGAAGAAAGGTGAAAATAAAAACTGGCCCACTCACCAACTTCGTAGCAATAGTTCATTTAAAGACAAAATCATTAAGAAAATCGCATATCATGGAAATAAATCACTATCAATGGATTAAACAAAGAAACCAAACGTACCATTATAAAAACCCATTCAAAGGGAAATAAAAAAGATAAGCATATACGTTACATTTCGTAAAGAAAGTTTCTCACAAACAAGTAAAAAAAATACCCAAAAGAAAGAAGAATTAGAGTCTCCACACAAATGGTGCTCCAACAACAAACGCATTTTCTCACAAACAAGACAGATCAAGAAGAAGTAGTAGAAGAAGAACCTTCTCATGGTTTCATTTTCCGATCTAAGCTTCCTGATATCTTCATCCCTAATCACCTCCCTCTCACCGATTACGTCTTCCAAAAATTCTCCGGCGACGGAGATGGTGACTCAACCTCCACTTGTCTCATCGACGGTGCTACGGGACGTATCTTGACCTACGCCGATGTACAAACCAATTCAAGGAGGATCGCTGCAGGGATGCATCGGCTTGGGATCCGCCACGGTGACGTCGTGATGCTACTTCTCCCGAACTCTTTGGAGTTTGCTCTGTCTTTTCTTGCCGTGGCTTACCTCGGTGCCGTCTCCACCACTGCGAATCCGTTCTATACGCAGCCGGAGATCGCAAAACAAGCCAAAGCCTCTGCCGCAAAGATGATCATCACAAAGAAATGCTACGTCGAGAAACTAACTGACCTCAAAAACGACGGTGTTTTGATCGTTTGCGTTGACGACGATGTGGTTTCATCGACTGACGACGGTTGCGTGAGTTTTACGGAACTGACTCAAGCTGACGAAACAGAGCTTCCTAAACCTGAGATCTCGCCGGAAGACACGGTGGCGTTGCCGTATTCCTCCGGGACAACGGGACTTCCAAAGGGAGTGATGATTACTCATAAGGGTTTAGTTACGAGCATTGCTCAGAAAGTCGACGGAGAAAACCCTAACCTCAACTACACGGCCAGTGACGTCATCCTCTGTTTTCTCCCAATGTTTCACATTTACGCTCTCGACGCGTTGATGCTTTCGGCGATGAGAACCGGTGCGGCGCTACTGATCGTGCCGAGGTTCGAGTTGAATCTGGTAATGGAGCTGATTCAGAGGTACAAAGTCACGGTGGTTCCTGTGGCTCCCCCGGTGGTTCTAGCGTTCGTTAAGTCCCCGGAGACTGAGAGATATGACTTGAGCTCGGTGAGGATGATGTTATCAGGTGCAGCTACACTAAAGAAGGAGCTTGAAGACGCCGTGGGCCTTAAGTTTCCTAATGCCATTTTTGGTCAGGTCAGTTTCTAATTTCCTCTGAAATTTCGTAATTACTTTTGTTAGTTTCTTCATAAGTCTTAATGTAATCGGGCACATGGACTCTAGTCAAATCGTACAGAATCCTATAAACATAACTAGAATTTAGATGAACTAAGAATGTTTCGGTGAGTATTTGGATCTACATATGTTTCATCTGGTACTTGAGAGTCAACTGTTTTGTCATCTTCGTATCTATGTAGTACAAATACTAGCGGTAGTAGGTGAAGATTCGTAGTAACTCGAGTAGGGATACACTAACAATTCAGTGGCCTAAAATATAAATGAAAGAAAAATGAATATAGTGGTTCACCAAATCTAAGCTTTAAAACTATTTATGTCATTGTCTACATCTTACGTGACACCACATTTCCAATATTTATTGGTAATTGCGATGTTAAAGTACCAATATTTGACTTAATAAAACAACAATATTTTGGCTTTTTGAAATGAAGACATGATTTTATGTAAGACATTGATTGAGATTACGAGTCGTTGTCCTTATCTTGAGTATACAAGTCGATCACTTAGATTATAGTTTAGTGGCTTGTGGTAGGTAAACGATTAATACTTATATTTTGCCGAAAGAGAAATCCAAATTATTCCACCAATATTATATTTTTATTCTCTTAAGAGCTAAAAAGACCAATAGGTAGCATCCTCGTTGAGACGACCAAATAGAAGGTGGTAAAATTTATGATAGACTTTGATAGTGTCAAAAACCTTAAATGAGTTTATTTGCTTTGGTTAGTAGAGTCATAATCTGTTTAAACTTAATACTACAATATGGTTAAGATTGTGCTTTGTCAAATTTGCATGCGGGGCTATTAGTATAGCAAAATAATTGAAATGTAGGTAGGTGGCCTAGATTTATCTAACATGCTTATAACTAAAGCAATAACATAGGGATTCTAGTTATGTGTTTTTATTTTTATAAGGGTGGTTCGATTTCACTAAAGTACTTAATAATTGTAGAAATTTTCATGTGAATAGTATGAATGTCGCCAATTCAAAACATATGAATAGTAGAAAGTAGTGCCAACATGAGACTATACCAAAGAAAACAAATCTCATAAAAAAAAAAAAAAAAAAAGCATATCACAGAATACAATAATTCGTTTTTAAATGGAGTTTAGGTCACTGACACACACGATAGTGTCTGGTGGGAAACTCACTTCGGTCCCAATGCCTAGAGGACACCTTCTCCACTTTTACTTTAAGGTTTGGCTTGGCTATGTTGCTTTAGTCTTGATATCATGAGTTTTTAATTCCTTTTTGATAAATGCTTTTTCTTTTTTTTTTTTGGTTAAAAGATACTCCACTATTCAATTATTGATAAAATGTTTTTTATATAAAGAACTAGAATTTGTACCCGCGCAAGCGTAGGATTTTGATTTAAATTTTTTTCTATTAATATCAATTCTTGAACTCCAATATATTCATTCAAAATTTTGAGGGAATATCTTTATAAATATATGTCATGTGGTAATATTAGAATAAATAAACAATATTGATGACTACTTCAAGATCTTTTATCATTAAGAGAGTTTATTTCTTATTAATATTTTATTAAAACATTTTTTAAAGGTTTTGATGCTGATCCATTTGTTGATCTAATTGTATATATTATTTATGATTAGATGTTGATACTAACATAACATTATTCTGTATAAATTTGAATATACCGAATCTCATGAATATTGCTTAGCGTAAAGGTAAAATATAATATTATATCGTTATAACATCTTTACCGAGCTTGCTTTACCCATCGAAGTAATTGCAACGTCCCATAAACAACCAATTCATGAATGTGCCTATCTTATCCTACTTTTCATGACTATATGGTTAAACTGTTAAACCCGACTTGGAATGATAATCTATTTAATAATGTATGTCATTTATTTTTCTACAAATTCATTCGTTTCACACAATTAATGAGTTGTCAGAGATTTTAATTTAGTCATGTGTAGTTGTGTATTATTATCTTTTCAAGTATTATTAATTTATTTTCAAACACTTTTAACTATAATTCTTTCGTCATTATTGATGATGCACTCTTTTTGAAATCTATTTTTTTCTACATTCTATTGGCTCACATATAAAACATATTACACTGTAAAATGATTTTCAAGATAAATTATAACTGTTTTTCTTTAATTACTATCTTTCAATACTTAAATTTGGATTAAAAGCATTTAATTCAATTTATAAAATATCAAATTTGTTTTCCTTTTTGATCATGTTATAAAATAATATTTCACTTTTAATTTTATTTTTCCTATTTAAAATCTTATAAATAAAATTACAGAATTTTTTTTATTCTACCATAATTTTAAATTTTACTTCCATTCTAAAACTCAATAATATATAATTACATTTTAAAAAATATTCTACCATAAATTTAAACTTTACTTTTATTCTAAAACTCAATAATACGTAATTACATAATTTTTTTATTTTACCATAAATTTAAAATTTACTTCCATTCTAAAACTCAATAATACATTTGAAATTTTAAATTATGATGAGTTTAATAGAAAATTTTAATTATATTATTACCGCTAATAAAAATTATAGTGTTGTTTTCTTATTTTAACATTTTATTTATTTTACATAATTTTTTTATTATTTAAACTTTCTATTCATTATAATTAACATAAATATGCACTAAATAAATTTTTTAAAATTTATTTTAAAGTAAAAATTTTTTTTGCTTAGGTGGATGTTTTTGTAGATAGAAATGATGATATATAATTACAAGATCAATAGAGATTCTAGTCATAGTTCTTGTCTTCTTGAACTAGGAAAATTTTTTATTGTCTCTTATAATTATGTGTCCTAACCATATGATGCACGTATATGTAAAATAACTAAGCATAAACGATACATGAAAGAAAGTTAGGTACGAATAGATAATATTATTATTCCAAATTCAGTGTTTTACTTCATATATATCGGGTATATGCTCTATTCTTTTCTTTTCTTTTTTTACTTTTTCTTTTTTTATGGTTGAATAATAAAATTAGAGTCTCGTTAATCCCTATTTTGTTTGCTCCTTGCTTAATGCTTTTTCGAATTATGATCGAGGGGTAGATGTTCTCTATAGATAGAATATTTGATTTTGGAACAATATAATTAGCCATTACAAATGAAGCCGTTGCACTGGTGACAGAAGACATGAAAGAATGTGTGAAAGTTTAGAGGAGTGGCGAAATTATAAAATTGAATGGTATGCATTATAACATCGGATGGTGAAACGACATGGATCGAGGATTAAGGAGGAGAGAAACGTGTGAAGATGGACCGTCCTTCACAGTGCCGTCGCTAACCTTTATCAGGTTTAATAAATATGATTTAGATATAGTGCTGGGTATAAAGACTTTAATTGAAATAGTGTTGGATCTACAGAATTTGGATGAAATCTAATGGATCAGTTTATCATTTTTGTAATTGTTTAAAGGGTTTATTAAAATCTGTAAGACCCACAAAATTAAAGAACAAGTAGCTGATGTGGAAACATCAGAAGTGAGTAAAATTACCTATATATATATACATATATATATAGATTCACACATGTTAATTAGTTAAGAACATCCATATAAAGTCTATTAAGCATTATTTAGTTTCATTAGTGGGGCAATATTCATTACTCGCCTCTTTATACGAATCAAACCTATCCAAATCGATCTTATTGCTTATTTCTCTAAGTAGTTTGACAGATTGATTCGACAAGAAACAACAAAAGTATTGGGTTGTTGATAGAATTGTGGGATCATAATACAAGAAAACGTTAACAATTATTACCAAATACTTTATAATATAATTCAATAACCACGACCAACATCGCACATGCTCATGAACCTCATTGTCATACATTAATTTAATTACATTTTCAAGACTGCCGTTTCTCAGTTCATGTCTTCGTAAGTGGGGATTTTATTATAATGAAAAATGACAAATGTTGTAGTTTTTAGATTTTGGCAATGACTTAAGAAATTACACATATTTCAGGGTTATGGAATGACCGAGTCAGGAACGGTGGCTAAGTCATTAGCTTTTGCAAAGAACCCGTTCCAAACCAAGTCTGGTGCGTGCGGGACTGTGATCAGAAACGCCGAGATGAAAGTTGTCGATACCATAACCGGAATCTCCTTACCACGCAACCAATCTGGCGAGATCTGCATCCGAGGCGATCAGCTCATGAAAGGTAAAAAACGGTCAAATGTTCATGTTGTGTCCCTTTTTGTTTTAAGAGAACGTACATTGATTGGGAGAAATATATTGGTGCGATCTTGGTAGGTTATTTGAATGATCCGGAAGCTACTGAACGAACCATTGATAAAGATGGGTGGTTACACACGGGAGATATTGGGTTTGTGGATGATGATGATGAGATCTTCATTGTTGACCGGTTGAAGGAACTAATCAAATTCAAAGGCTATCAAGTGGCTCCGGCTGAGCTTGAAGCATTGCTTATTTCTCATCCTGATATTGACGATGCAGCAGTAGTTGGGTGAGTTAAAAAAAACAAACAAACTGAATCTTGTAATTCGAAACTCTGTTAGTGTTTGTTGTTTCTAATGATATTTGAATTTGCAGAATGAAGGACGAAGTAGCTGATGAGGTTCCAGTAGCGTTTGTAGTTAGATCGGAAGGGTCTCAGTTAACTGAAGATGATGTCAAGAGTTATGTAAACAAACAGGTAATAATTCATGTTCGGTCTTTTGATGCGAAACACACAAAGATGGAAACTGTCAATGTCTTATATCAATGCTGTGATGGTTTATATAGGTGGTTCACTACAAGCGAATCAAGATGGTGTTTTTCATAGAAGCTATACCAAAAGCAGTTTCAGGAAAGATTCTCAGGAAGGATCTCCGAGGTAAATTGGAAACTGAGTGCTCTAAATAGACACAAGAGAGCTTGCAAATGTATGTGTAAAATCGAACATTATAAAGTCTGTAAGAAGTACGCGTTTGATATTTGATTTGGTTACGAGACACCACTCTTGCAAAGTCAACAGATCCAGGAAACCTAAAGCTAAACTACCCCGAAAGACGTAATTCATTTCCTATAATCATCATTTCTCTATTCTCTCAAGTCTTAAGAAGAACTATTAATCTAGAGATTTAAGGAGCTGACATACCCGCAAAAGCGACAATGAGAAGGGACTATGTTGGGTAGAGTTATGTACTGAGCCGCACTTAACTTAGCCTCCTCTGCAAGCTTGAATGCTTAAAGAATTCAGGTGAACTAACCAGCAAATAACCTGCAGAGAAGGAAGCGACCCAGCGGAGAGGTCTAACGTGGTTGGAAGTCGAGACCAATTGATTACCTAACAGGTTCTTCGTCGCGCTTGCTACAGAGTTTTATCTTCTTATCACATCTGTACTGATATACGTCCAACGTTACAACTTACAAAGATACTACAATTAGTTCAAGAAACGAATTACCTTGAAGAGAGTAAGATCACACCAAAAGTGGAAACTGGTAAAAAAGATCATCATCATATTTGCTAGATCAAACAAAAGGTACTAAACAAGCTTTCAAGTATTCCCGCAATTATTAAGAGTATAAATGGCAAAGCAAAAAAGAAAGCAGTAGCCTTTATTATGATTCACAAGACAGAAAAGAAGCATAAATAAAGGGCAATAAAAGAAACTTTATTAATGAGAGAATTAACAAATGGAAGATCCTCCAATTTACTTCCTGATATGAACAATAATAACCACATGCAAATCCATAAGAATTCTTCCTCGTCCTTAATCCCCATTTCTACCAAAACATTCTTCCATTACCCAAAAGACAAAAATCAAAGCTTAACAGCATAATAAAGAGACTCAATAAAACCCTAAACACAAACTTGAGTTTCCTTCCCTGACGAACCATACCCCAATTCACACAAACCACATTGTTCTACTCTTTGCATTAACTTCCTTTAGGGGGGCATGCAAAAATTGTCAGGAAAAAATATGTGAAAAATTTGAAAAACAAAGAAAAATTATTGAGGACGAGGCGGCGGCAACATTTGACGAAGATTAGGACCACCAGTTGATTTAAGAATGAAAGGATGCTGCAAAAGCTGTTGAGCAGACCATCTCTTAGGAGGATCACTCTGTAAGCAACAAGAAACAAAGTTACGAAACTCCTGAGACGCTGTGGCCGGAGCTTCAGGTGGCTGAGACATACAAATAGCACACATTAGACTCGCCCAATCACCTTGTCTACTCACAGCAAAAGGAAACCTCCCTAAGTAAAACTCCAAGATGCTAACACCTAAACTCCACACATCTCCAGCGTAACCATCGTAACGGCCATGGTTCAAATCAGTGTTAATCCTCTCAGGACTCATATAAGCAATAGTTCCAACAGAGGAGTTACAAGGATCCATGGTTTGAGCCAAGATCCGACTCACTCCAAAATCAGCTATTTTCACATTCTTAGCCGAGTTTATAAGAAGATTCGAAGGTTTGATATCACGGTGAACGATGTGACGGCGATGAAGATAAGCTAATCCACTAAGAACCTGATGAGAGAGATCAGCTAACTCCTGTTCTTGCCACACATGCGCTCCTTCTAGAGATCCTTGATCCATGAACTCAAGCAAAACCTGGATCTCGCCGTTGTGATCAAACATGTTGTGACATTTCACAACGTTTGGGTGATCAACGCTGCGCAAGATCTCGATCTCTCTACAGATCTGGCGTCTCACGGTGTCTTCGTGGTTCCCGTAAATCACTTTGAGAGCGAAAGGGAGCGATGAAGGACGGTGGATTACTTTGTAAACCGTTCCTCCGGCTCCGCTTCCGATTCGGTTTACGCGTTCTAGCTCGGATAAGCTTCTGGCGGCGGAGATGTTGGTTGAGATGGCGGATGAAGATGCTGGAGCGGAGGAGGAGGATGGAGGTGGGAGAGGGAGAGGTACGGCGAGAGCGACGTCGCGGTGTGGGAGTGGTAAGCTTAAGTCAGGACGTTTGCGTAAACGGTTCTTCATAGGTGAAGAAGCTACTCCAGGAGGCGATTGAATCGGTTTCATTTTTTTTTTTTTTTTTTTGTTTTTTTTGTTAAGCAGAGAGTAATCGGAAGTTTATATATGATTTGTTGTGTCTTCGTTTAGGGTTTGTTGTAGTTTGAATCGTCGTCGTCGTCGTCGTTGGAAAGGATCAAATGAAGAATGAAGAGGAGGGAGAAGGAAGAAGAAGAGAAGAGATTGTGAAGAAAAAGAGGAGAGACAACGATATCGAGGAAATAGGTATCTAACGCGCTCAAGGAATGAGTGTGGGAGTCACTCGCGGCGTTTTTGGAAGAACTTGTGTGGCTCTGTGTTGTAACACGTTAACCATGTTTTTTTTTTTGTTTTTGGTTTTTGGTCTATTACTATTATATGGCATGGGGGCTTGGGTTAATTACATTATGATAAGTTGATAACCATAGCTAACCTTTCCCTTATTATTATTATTAGGTTCACACTTCACAAATCATGTCATTATTTTTTTTGGCTTAAACTTCAAAAGTCAAAACATTTACACATACACAGACAAAATAGTGAGAGGGAGGAGACAAAAACTTTTTCTAGTAATGTTTTTGTAAACTTGATTACCAACAAATTACACAGCCACCAAACTCTTCGTCTTTTGTCTCCAACGAACTCCATGATCATAAATTATGTTTTTGTAACTTTGTTCAAAAGATTTCATGGAGTTCTTTTTTTTTTGTTGTCAATAAGATTTAATGTAGCTGATAGCCATAAAAGCATTAATAATGTAGCAAGTAACCATACAAAATAGGAACTCTGGTTACGATGTGCCATATTAATTGGATTTTGGATTATGTTGTCCATATTTAAAAAAACCTTACCGTTGGTGATACTATAATAAATTTCCTTTCTAATTGACATATTTTCGCATTTGAAAACGTTGTTGTCGACAGATTTTTCTATAACACTCATATGCTCATCCAGTCGCCAATCATTTCTCTCCATAACACTCATATGCCTTTGTCTCCTCCCAACTTTTGAATCGAGGAAGCAAGAAATATCGTTCTCTCTACGGCCAAAACGTTTATTAAAAGAATATCTCATTTTTTTGTAATTAAATTTATCGAAATTGTCAAACCTAGTAACCGAATCAAACCGCTTAAACCAAATTTACGTTAATCAAAACCAAAAAAAAAAAAATCAAAAGTTTTGATTTATATTATGGTAAAAATAGTTGACTGAAAAAACAAAACCAAAAAACAAACCAAATACTATTTTCGGTTAAATTCGACAAATTTTTAAAAACCTAAGTAAAACTGAAAACAAAACTGCACTGAAAACTTACTTTAGAGAACACGGTTACGAAATATTTTCTCTCTTTCAAGAAACCCTAGTTCTAAACCGCCGCTGTCTGAATTTTTGTGTGTCTCTCTGCCGTCCTGGCTTCGCCGGCGGTGTGAGAGGGCTCTGTTTTTTCCTTTTCTTTAGTTTATTTTCTAGTTGTAGTATTTGGTTGCTCGATCTCTTCCTCTCTGGTCGTGCTGAGGAGGGTTCCACTGCTGTGTCGTGACGATGCGGCGGCGAAAGCTACGGTGAGAGATCTCGGCTCGTTTTATCCTCTCCGGGAGAATGGTGGTGGTTCGAAGCAGATCCGTGCGGCCTTTTCTAGAGCTTCACGGTATCAGATCTGGTTTCGGGTCGCGTTTCTCTTGTCATCTCTCTCGGAGGTCCTAGTTGACTAGAGTTAAATGGTTGAATCGGTTCTTCGAGTTTTACTGATGGGTGGGGAGATTCTGTGGGCGACGGTGGCCGAGATTTGAGGACATCCTTCTGGTCCCTCAAAGCTGGCGTTCTCCAGAGCTCCCTCATCCTTCTGGTCCCAGTCCAGCTAAGAAGCGAGACACCTTGGCTGATGCGATGTGGCCAATCCGGAAATGCACTGAGAAGTGAAGCTATGCTAATCGGTGCTTCATTGTCTTATTTAGTTGATTAGCATTCTGGTTATGATGGGTTAGTTCAGAGAAGCCTCTGCTCAGGCTGGTTTTGTTTTGCGTATCTTGGTCGGGTCAATCGGATGTATTGTCCGTTTTTGGCTTAGGACCGGAACAATGAAAGCTGGAGAAACCAAGTTTTTTCTGATATTGCGCCTCTCGGTGTTGTTGCCATTGGGACAAGTTCTTATTGCAAATCATGAGGTTCTATTATCTTGGAATTGCATTGTTTTCAGTTAGGATTTGGTATTCTCTATGTTAGTAATTGTTTTCGAGTCATAGGGTTTAATTAGGTGGTTTAAGAGATTATTTCACACCGAGTCGTGGTGTGTTATTTATCTCGTTGTGGTGAAAAATGCAATGATTCTCGAATTAGGTAGCGTTGGATCCGCCTAATGATTCAAAGTTTTACTTGATTGACTCATTTGTCGCCCTGGGCGTTCGGCGTGTTCGGGTTATTCGGGTCGGTTTGTTCGGTTTTGAGAAAATTCGGTTTTTGAAAAATCCTGCCGAATTGAGCCAAAATTGAATTCGGTTCGGGTCGAACGGTACTCGGTTTATTCGGATCGGTTATTAGATTTTAAATCAATTTCGATTTTAAACCGATTTTTTTCTAATTCGGTTATTTAAAACCGAATAAACAAAAAAATTAAGTTAATGGACTAAATTAACAAAAAAAACCCACCAAATTCATAATGGACCTAATATAGATAAAAAAGAATGAAGACAATGGGCCTAAATGAATCTGAAAACAAATTACAAGCCCATATTGTATTAGGGTTTTCAGAAATATGATGATGTGCAGCTGTTGCGAGCTATGACGGCGAAGATCGACAGTTCATGGGCGTCATTTTTTCACCTACACCATCAACAAAACTATATGAAAATCGATTCATAAACCAATAAAAATAAAATAATTAAACAAAAAAGAACAACATCTTAGGTATTAAGACAACGAGGAAGAAAAACACAACAATAGTACCCTAAACAAAGTAACAAACCCAGAAGCATAATGAATAATCTCTTAATTCGAAGTTCAAACTCTAACCCTAAAGTTCTCTAAATCGATGTTATCGAGACATAGGAAGAGCTTACAGAGCAAATAATCAAATGGAAAATCAAATAAGGAGAAAGAATAAGAGCTTACCTTTAAAAATCTTGTGGTTAAAGGTTGAATCTGAAAATGATATATTCTTAACCACGACTAAGATTTGAGAGATTGAAAGAGGATGTAGTAGATGATAAATTGATAAAGGAGAAGAGATGTGATGATGATTATTGTTTAGATCAGAGAAGAAGATGAAATGGTGAAGTTTCCCTCTCTCGGAATCGCAGGAGGCAGAGGGGAAGAAGAAGAGAAACAAAATTAGAGTTAAAGAATTAGGGTTCGATTTATATATGGCTGCGGAATCTAATAAACCGATCGGTCCGATTACCAAATCAAACCGAACCGACAACCGATTCTCTAAATCAATTGCGCCGAACGGTTACATCTAATCTCTTCGGTTTGCTCCGATAACCGAAAAAGTCGGGTTGTTCGGTTCGGTTTGATCGGTTTATGCTGAACGCCCACCGTGACTCATTTGCATTGGGTCCAATTCTATAGAGAGAAATTTATGTACCTTTATTTTGGATGCAATATTTTGGATAATGAAAGTTGATGTTGAGCCAAAAAAAAAAAAAACTGCACTGACCCGAAGAACCGAACTCGCAAGGCTAATCGAGTCCGAATTTTTTTTCCAACTAAAAGAGAAAAAAAGAAAAGAAAAAGTTAAACAGTGTGCACGTGCGAAGCATGTGACTTAAAATAAGTTTGCCCACTAAAAAGCGCCGTCGTCGAGTCCTTCTTTCCGCAGAAAAATATTCAGAACAATCTCTCTCTCTCGTTAATTAGGGTTTCGATCTCATGGCCGGCGCCGGAATTCACCCTTACCACCAGCAATGGCCGCCGGCAGGGGCACCACCTCCTCCCGTCGCAGTCTCCTCAGCTGCTCCACCACATCCCCCGCCCGTTCATCACCATCATCCTCCTCCTCCTGTTTTAGTTGACAACCATAATCGTCCTCCTTTTGACGAGGTTACAACTCTCTCTCTCTCTCTCTCTCTCTCTCTCTCTCTCTCTCTCTCTCTCTCTCTCTTTCTCTCTACATATCGGTGATTCTTGTGATGTGCTGTCGAGAAAGTTCTTTAGCAGTTATGTAGTTAAAATTTTCTGATTTTGCGGAAACGATTTTGAATCTGTTTGTTTCAGCTTCGGACAATCTTCATAGCAGGGCTTCCTGATGATGTAAAAGAGAGAGAGCTTCTGAATCTCTTAAGATGGTTGCCTGGTTACGAGGCTTCTCAGGTCAACTTCAAGGGAGAGAAGCCCATGGGGTTTGCTCTTTTCTCCACTGCTCAGTTTGCAATGGCAGCCAAAGATACTCTTCAGGTCTCTCTGCGTCTGATCATTGATTGACTCAACTCCTTTATGTCTTCACTTTCTGAAATATATTGTTTTTTTTTTTCTTGGCATGTAGCATATGGTGTTTGATGCTGACTCCAAGTCTGTGATACATACAGAGATGGCCAAGAAGAATCTCTTTGTTAAAAGAGGTTAGCATCGGTCATGTTACTGAAACAATGTTTGATTCAGTTTTGTGCACATTTATATGAGGATCTCATTACGCTCTCCCCCATTGGTAATATTCTCACCTTTGAACTCGTTTGTTATTGTGTAGGAATAGTTGGGGAGTCAAATGCTTATGATCAAAGTAAGCGCCTACGAACTGGAGGTGACTGCACACATTCTGTGTATAGTCCATCTCCTTTCCACCCTCCACCTCCTCCAGTGTGGGGACCTCCTCATGGGTGAGGCCTTTGCTTCTCTTTCGTATTTCAGTTCAGATGCGGTGTAGAAACTGAACGATGTGTATCTGGTACACGGTTTTCTGTTAAATTGCTTAGTTGACAACAAGATAAAATTTGGTTCAGGTATATGGCACCTGCGCCTCCACCATATGATCCCTATGCAGGTTATCATGCTCCCCCTGTACCAATGCCTACGCCCGCACCTATAGCAGCTCCTAGTTCATATGTGCCTGTCCAGGTAAATTTGCTCTCTTTTTCATCATTTTATTTATAGTTTTTGCTATAATCTACCCGGATTCCATGTTGTACTTGACTATCATTGCCTAATATTTACAAACGCGAAGTTCATTCTGATTAGCTCGCTTGCTATATTCTCTGGCGATTGTGTTGTGGAACAGTAGTTGTGGCCTAATTTACTGCATTGTGTACTGAAGTTTCTGATTGTTTGATAAAATTTTTTCCCAGTTTGATGTATATCTAACTGATATATGTCTCATGCTGTTTTCTATTTTTTCAATTGCAGAATATTAAGGATAATCCACCTTGCAATACCCTATTTATTGGTAACCTTGGGGAGAATATAAACGAAGAAGAATTGAGAAGCCTCTTGAGCGCGTGAGTATCTGTTTGCTTTAATGACACTCGTGTCCATTGCTTTCCTTGAGAACTTTGCTCTTTTGTATCAGTGTGTTGTTGAGAGCTATGTGGTAAGCTGTACTTTCATTTTGCAGGCAACCTGGTTTCAAACAAATGAAGATTTTGAGACAAGAAAGACATACAGTTTGCTTTATTGAATTCGAGGTTACTTCTGAAACCTTCAGCATCTGTGTGCATAAGACAATATTCTTGTAGCATATTGTTAAATTGTTCTATTTGGTCTTGCAGGATGTCAATAGTGCCACAAATGTTCACCGTAATTTGCAAGGTGCTGTTATTCCAAGTTCTGGTTTAGTTGGCATGAGGATCCAATATCCTTTACATACTCACTCTCTCTACTTGTTTTTATATTCCAATATGCCCAGTTCTTTTTTTCTTTTCTCTTTGTTTCTTCTTAACCCAATGATACATATTCAAAGAATCCATATGGGAAGAGAAAGGAAGGTGGCGGCTATTCTTTCTATCCTTCTCCGAATGCAAATGGAGCCCAAGGAGCTCTGACATATCAGTAGGCCTTGAAGGGGGACGTACTCTCTTCTTTATCTCGCAACAACTGCACGAATAGGATGCATGTTGCTGGCAGTCCGCATTGCATCCATTTTCATTCTCGACATTTTTAAGCATTAGCATTGCTTCTTTGTCATGTGATGAATGCATATAGTGTGACCTCATCAACATAACATGTTTCAGTTCCTATTAGCTTTGCTACATGCATTCACAGTGTGGTTTTTGATGATTGTTTTGATTCTGTAGGAGTTTGGTTTGCCATTTATTTATCTTATTACGGCGTTAACACATCACATTGTGTGATTCATTTTCATCATTCTGATCGATTCATCAGATGAAACTCCAATTGCTATGTTAGCTAGAAAATAACATAACATTACATTAGATCATAACATGATAACATCCAGAGGCCTCTCATCAACTTCGTTTCACTGCATGGACATGGAATGTTGCTCTCATGATCGATTTATCCTAATGAAACTCCATTTGCTATGTTAGCTTGATATAACATAACATTACATTAGATCATAACATGATAACTTCCAGAGGCCTTTCATCAACTTCGTTTCACTGCATGGACATGGAATGTTGCTCTCATGATCTATCACATCGGTGTCATTCAGCATTTCCCATTTCAATCAGCTCTGTTCTTACTTTGGCTGATGAACAAAGCACATCCATTTTGTCAGTTGTTGAGTTGACAGCTAATTTAACATTTGAAGATAGGCACGCCATTAAATGTAGGTTTGTAGTTGAGCAAACATATAGACATTCCCAGCGGAAAGGGCTAGTTCATGCGCTTTGTTTCTAGTGGAAAACTTGCCTTATGCAGGGACAATCAGTAAAGAGAAAGCCAAGGCTCTCGAATAGAGAAGTGTTTCACCTACAAAGTTGAGGTAAGATCATCTTCCGACGTCCAGGAACAGAGCCAGGAGTTCCTAAGAGCCTAGCATGTTTCAATGGAGTCTACTGATCCAATGCAACTATCTCTTGTCTAACTGATGTTACTGTACGGCTTTGGGCTCACTTGACTCTGGATGTGAAGTCAGAAGCGAATTTAGTGACTCTTCTTATTGTGCTTTCTTTAAAATGAGCAAGTCGTAAAGAACATTGTTTTTAAGCTTGTTTAATGTTTTGTTTCTCTGAAGTAGAACCATGTTTCATTTGCAGTAAAGAAAGGTTAGGTCATACTAAAAACAAGAGACAACCCAAGAAGAATCCATAAATGATTGTCTTAAGCATTATTAGGATCGGCGAGTCTCAAACTTTCCACTCTCCAGAACGGAACCGACGCGTTCAATGCCATCTCCTCCGTTTGTTTTTGTTTATCGAAAGGAAAAAAACAAGAGAGATTTGAGAAGAAACCGAAAAGTATAACTCAGACGTAATCAGCCCACTAGGCCGTTTTTAAATATGGGCCCTGTTTAGTTTTTTCATAGCTTTTCCCTCTTCATACGGGGGATTACTACATACATAGTTGAAGTATATTGGAGGAAACTTGAAACTTGAAACGTATTCGTTTTCTCATCAAGCAAGACTTCTTCTTTTTTTTTTTTTTTTTATATATATTCTTGACCAGTAGAGTTGTATTGTAAAAGACTAAATAATGTCACATTCTCTAGCCTTTTCCTAGTCGAGAAGTAACATATTAAAAAGTTAACAAAATTTGCAAAAAGGTGAGGATAATTACAAGCAAGCAAATTTTGCATTCGTTTCCAAACCATATATTAATTTATTTTAATTATTACGTAGGCGTACAACAACAACTCAAACAAAACAAATTCGGTGTTTCGTTTCAGCCATGGATTCTGTATCAAGGCAACAATATGCAACTCCTCTTCTCCTTTGCCCTGGCGCACAATTTATAAACAAAGAAGACGAGTTTCGCTGGACACAATTCGGAGAGTTACCATATCTTTCAGATGCTAAATACGACAAGTCATCATTAGCATCTTCATCACACATCATTCCCTTAGATTGCAACAATGATGGTACGCACGACAATATTACATGCAAGATTTGCACGAAGACGTTTGTCGGCGCCCCATTTTATTCCTGCAATTACAAAGAATGTTTCTACAACATTTCACAATCATCTACTACCATTGGCTTCCACAGAGAGTGTATCCAACCGCTATCAATGCACCCATTTCATCCAAAACATTCTCTCCGATTTCTTGATAATTTGTGTGCATTTTTAACTAAAATTTGCAAATGCTGTTTATCGCTTCAATATTGGGTTTACGACTGCTCTATATGCGATTTTACTATGTGTAGAGGTTGTGCGAGAATGCCACCACTCCTTGCAATAGACCATCCAAAAAGGCATGAGCATACCCTCTTCTACTTTTCTATAAAAGGCTCCTTCGTTTGTGACGTTTGTGCTTTGGATCATAGGTCTTTGATGTATTCATGTCGTAATTGTGATTTTAAGGCCCATAAAGATTGCGTGTACCTGCCATCCATCGTGAGAATATCACGTCACCAACACCGCCTCTCTTTCACTTCTTCACTAACACCTGAAAAATGGTTTTGTGGAGTGTGTCGTGGAAAGATAGACACAACTTATGGAAGATATTCTTGCGTCAAAGGTTGCAGTTATGGTGTTCATTCTAAATGTTCATCACGAGAGGATGTATGGGATGGAAAAGAACTTGAAGGCCAACCAGAAGATCCATATGAAGATATTATTAAGTCGTTCGATGAAATAAGTGATGGAATCATACAACATTTCAGTCATCAAAATCATTATATGAGACTCGACGATGAGACCAATAGAAAATTTGGCGAGAACAAACGTTGTCAAGCATGCACACTTGCTATCTGTGATGAAATTATTTACAGCTGCATGCAATGTGATTTTATTCTCCATCAAGACTGTGCACAACTTCCTCTCAGGAAACAACACCCGACGCATCCTCATCCCCTTAGTTTACAAGTGGATTACCACAACAGTTGGTTCAAATGTAAAGCTTGTTATTTTGAAAGCAACGGTTTCAAGTACTTTTGTTTGGAAAGGAAGTGTAAGTATGAGTTAGACGTATGTTGCGCGTCTATAAGTGAGCCATTTGATCATCAGTGTCATCCACATCCCTTGTTTTTCATAGCTAAACCACAAACTAAACAAATATGTTCGATTTGCCACGTACCTCAAAGTCATCAACTAAACTGCGGAGAATGCGGTTTTGTTTTGTGTTTTAGGTGTGCTACTTTACCCAATAAATTGAGGTATAAGCATGACGAACATTTTCTCATTTTTGCTTACGATAAAGATGCAAGCGGTCAGTATTGGTGTGACGTTTGTGAAAAAGAAGCATGTTTTAGATACGGAATTTATGTGTGTAATATTTGTAAAGTCACACTGCATCATGAATGTTTTCTTGGAAAAGACATGCATCTCATGCCTGGTGGAATATTCAAATATGGTGAAGAGAACGTCGATATTATTCTCAATAATCGTTTTACTCGTAATATATGCATGCGTTGCCATAATCGTTGTGAAGAAAAAATAGTATACAAGATATATGCTAGAGAAATTATATTTTGCTCTTTTGGTTGTCTACAATATTATTGTTAGTAATACTGTTCAATGTGTTCTTTATTTTCCTTTTCTTTTTTTCTTTCTACTTCATAACAAATGTTTATTTGAAACATAATTGAACTATACATTTTACAAGGATTTTTTTTTTCTAATTTCAAAACTATTTAAGGATAATTGAACCATATTTGATATTGTGTAATATCTTATTGCACCAGAGGGCTCCCAAGTCTCAATAGTCATAGTAGTAAATGAAATGATGACAAATCTTACTTCAAGTAGGTATATAGAAAATAATATACCAAGGGGCGCAAAACAGATCCAATGTGATCAAGTGAACAAATAATAATGGAGACAAATCACTAGTATCGTTATTTTTATCCCTAGAGAGATGATACCACTAATTACTTAAGAAGTTTGGCCTTGTTGAAATCTGCGGGGCAATAGCTCTTTTCTACTTCTCAAGCGAGATGTGACATTGCATGCTGATTTTGCTTCCTTTCCATATGTTACTTCCATTAGAAATAGAACCCTCACATCATATACACCTCGTGGTCGTGGAGACCCATATATACTCGACGAGGTAGAATCCAAGCCTATCCATCCATTTCATCTTTGTTGGTAGTGTTCTTCCATGGAAAATTTAAGGTTTATTTCAATTAACTCAAAATTGATCCTCTCACAAAAATAGAAATTGACCCTTATTAAACTCGTAACAAATAAAACTATTAGAAAAGAACATGTTCATTAGAATGAGGTCAACCTAATTATTTTTATTTTATCTGTAGTCTATACAATTTTTCCTCCCTTTTTTTCATTCATATATATTGAAATTTAAGTTAAAATTCGAATCTATTTTTTTGTATAAATTTTTGTACTTTTAAATTTACATCAAATGTTTTGATGATTTTGCTCGAATATTGGTAGATCAAAAAATAATATATCTCATCTATTGGTTTATAGATTTTTAATTTCTTTTTCATTGTGACCGTAACCATTAAAAAATGTTTTTCTTTAATGAATATTGAAAAAATGTCTCGGTTTAATGGTATATATATATCTCGTTGATATATTTTTTTAATTGAAAAATGTACTTAATATTGTGCCACGCAAAACATTAATAACACGATTACAAAATATGAAAGAGTCTTCGGTACTTTTCTAAAACATATACTTTTGTGATATTTTTATTTATTCATAAATATTTTTACTATTTTTACGATAGAAAAAATTATTGTGACCCTTGTAAACAAATTTTCTGTCTCAGACATTGTTTTGGAACATGTCATGAACAAAGAAACCGATACGATATACTAGGTACCAACCCATAAATCGATTTAAATAAAAATATGAGTAAAATTATTATTTGAGATTTAAGATTTTGTATATAACAAAATATGTAAGTAAAATTTTTCGTTTATTTGCTGTAAAATACTTTTCACCCGTGAAATATTTAAAGTTGGAAAATAAATTTAAGGTCGTGTAGAAAGTTTTGATATTTTTTTTTGTGTTTCTAAAAGTCAAATTCATATATTTTATATTTCACATTAAAATCTATCTCACTATACCATTAAATAGATAAACCAATATTTTTTAGACTAATCTATTTAATTTAAACTAATCCTAAGTTTAAAAATGCGATGAGAAAAATTATAAAAATGGTAAATAAATAAATATATTTTTTTCTTGTTTATGAAATGTAATTTATTTTTGATAAGTAAATATGTTATGTAAATAATAATTAAATACATTTTTGGATTTAGTAGTTGATTAAATCTTTTATTTTAATAAACTTATAGAAAAAACATGAGTTAATTAACTAAGTGCCATGTACAGTATTTTTTTTCTGAGAATGCCACAAATAATTATTCTTTTTGAGAATGCCACAAATAATTATTTATGATTGGATTTAAATGACTGAGCTACCCTTGAAATAAAGATCACATGATTTTGGAATATAAAACTCTTTTATGGACATATTATATCACTTTTTCTTTTATAAATGGTTAGATGAGAGAGAAAGATAACCCACAAAATTTTAAGGTGGTGTAGAAAGTTTTAATATTTTTTTGTGTTTCTAAAAATCAAATTCATATATTTTATATTTTACATTATTATCTATCTCACTATACCATTAAATAGATAAAACAATATTTTGTAAACTAATCTATTTAATTTAAACTAATCCTAAGTTTAAAAATGCAATGAGAAAAATGGTAAATAAATGAATAATTTTTTTTCTTGTTTGTGAAATGTAATTTATTTTTGATAAGTAAATATGTTATAAAAATAATAATTAAATACATTTTCTATTAGTTTTTTAAAATGAAAGATTTAATCAACTATTAAATTTGAAAATGTATTTATTATTATTTTCATAACCTATTTACTTATTAAAAGTAAATTACATTTCACAAACAAGAAAAAAAAATTTATTTATTTATTTACCACTTTTATCATTTTTCTCATTGCATTTTTAAACTTAGGATTAGTTTAAATTAAATCGATTAGTCTAAAAAATATGGCTTTTTCTATTTAATAGTATAGTGATATTAAAATAATAATGTGAAACATAAAATATGTGAATTTAATTTTTAGAAACATAAAAACACATCAAAACTTTCTAGACGATCTTAAATTTCTTTTCCAAATTCAAATATTTCACGGGTGAAACATATCTTACAAAAAAAAAAAACAAATTTGAATAAACACAAAAATTTGACTTACATATTTTGTTTTATACAAACAAATCTTAAATCTCAAATAATAATTTTACTCATAATATTTTATTTAAAATTATTTATCCCGCACATAGTGCGGGTTGGTACCTAGTATATTTTTATTGAAGAAACAAAAAAAATATAAAATATTTTCTATATGTTATCAGTGTTAATATGGTTGACAATATCTTCAGCAACATCTCGAAGAAGATTAGGGGTTGCATTTATATAATCTGATGGCGCCACACGCATATCATGTCCTAGAAAAGTTTTTAAACGTTGTTATTATAGTTTGATTGATATACCAAATTTCTTCTTCTTCTTAATTATTGAGAGGAGATCAACAGATATAAAATAAAATTAACTATCACTAGCTAGTAAAAATGAATTATCGAAAGGTTAAAGTGTTAAGAGAAAAACTAACATGTCAAGACAAAGTCTTCGTTTTCTCATCAAGCAAGACTTCTCTTTTGCATCTTTGATCAATAAAGTAATGTTTTTTAGCTTTTTAATAGAAATGGAATAGAGTACATATACAGTAACCTTTTTCTTCCGGCATGTAATGTTAGAAACTTGATAGAAATGACAAGGGAAACCCATTTAAAGTAGAATATTGCGTAAGTAAGTATTCTCGGTGAGAAGTATTAGAATATATCACAAAGAACCAAATGTTTGTATTTGTTGTTACCAAAAAACTCTATATATATTATAAACATTAATTGTAGGGCGTACCAAAAGTATCAAAGCATTTCTCCATTATAAATTTAATTTCCTTTTCAACTATGGATTATGCGTCAAAACAGCTACATGCTTCTCCCCTTCCCTTTTGCCCTTTCGCACGATATACCAACAATGAAGAAGAGTTTCAATTGATACATTTCGGAGAGTCACCAATTCATTCTGACGCCGAGTACGACAAGTCTTCACAATTATCCTCACCTCACTTCCGTCCATTAGATTGGTGCAACAAAATAGAGGGTACATACGAAACCTTCTCATGCGGGATTTGCATGAATCCCATAATTGACACCCCATTTTATTTTTGCAAAGAATGTCTTTGCAAATTTTCATCATTACATGTCATTGGCTTTCACAAAGAATGTATCAAGCCGATATTAAAGCACCCATATCATCCTAAACATTATCTTCGATTTGTTTATTATCCTGAATGGAGTGGTAATGATAAGCTATGCTTTTGTTCAAATTTTAGTGCTTCGATTTACAGTTGCTCTTTGTGCGATTTTATTATATGTCAACCTTGTTTGAGAAATCCACCACTCCTTGCAATAGACCATCCAAAAAAGCATAAGCATACCCTCTTCTACTTTCCTAGAAAAGGCTCATTGATTTGTGATGTTTGTGCGTTGAGTGACCACAAGTCTTTGATGTATACATGTACTCAATGTGATTTTCTAACCCACAAAGATTGTATCTACTTGCCACAAGTCATAAAAATATCGCGTCATGAACACCGCCTCTCTTTCACTTCTTCACCTACTCCAGGAAAATGGTGGTGTGGAGTGTGTCGTGGAAAGGTAGACATAGATTATGGAAGGTATTCTTGCTTGAAGGGTTGCAGCTATGGGGTTCATTCTAAATGTGCAACACGGAAAGATGTATGGGATGGAAAAGAACTTGAGGAAACACCAGAAGATGCATATGAAGAAGATGTTAAGTCGTTTAATGAGATAAGTGACGGAATCATACAACATTTCAGTCATCAAAACCATCATATGAGACTTAATGTGGTGACTGATAGAACATTTGACGAGAACAAATGTTGTCAAGCATGCACACTTCCTATATGTGATGGTATTATTTACGATTGTATGCAATGTGATTTTGTTCTCCATCAAGAATGTGCACATCTTCCTCGTAAGAAACAACATGCGACACATCCCCATCCCCTTCATTTACAGGTGGATCATCAAGACGGTTGGTTCACATGTGAAGTTTGTGATCGTAGAAGCAATGGTTTTGGATACTTGTGTTGTGAAAGCGAATGTGATAATATGTTAGACGTGTGTTGCGCTTCTATAAATGAGGCATTGGATACCCCGCATCATCCACACCCGTTGTATCTTACAATTAACCCTGAAACTTTGCAATACTGTTATATTTGCCAAAAATTGGGAGGTATGCGTCTAAATTGTGGAGAAGGTACTTTTGTTTTGTGTTTTGGTTGCGCCACCTTGCCAACTAAATTGAGGTACAAGCATGATCCACATTTTCTTATATTTGCTTATGATAAATACGCAAGTGGTAAGTATGTGTGTGATGTTTGTGAAAAAGAAGCTGATCCAAGGATTGGAAGTTATACTTGCAATGAGTGCAACGCCACATTGCATATTCAATGTTTACTTGGAGTTAGAGAGGACATGTATATGATGCCTAGGGGAGAATTCATATTCCGAGAACTAGATGTTAACGTTCTTCCCAATAATCATCTTACTCGCAACATATGCAGGTGTTGCAACAATCGTTGTACGAATAAAGTAGTCTACAAATTATCTGATACAATAAAACTATGCTCTCTATTCTGTATATATGAATGGTGGCACAAAACGAATTATTCTACTATATGATTTGGTTTAAAACTTGAAGGTAACATTTATTTTCCTATTTTTAGTACGAATAAAGTTATTTCTATTCTTTTGTGTTCTTTTGCTTTCTCTTTATAAATGTACTTTAATTTACTAGACATTTTTCATTCATTTCCATACTCGTTGTCAAGAAATTAAAAACGACATCATTTTATGAAATACAATACTCCCTCAAATCTTTATTGACCCATTTTCTAAATTTTCACACATATTAAAAAAGTTTTTTTGATAAAAATTATAATCTTGTTTTATTGAAACTTACATAAGTGTTTTTTAAGATAAAAAAATATTGATGTTCTAGAGCGATGCTCAAATCAATCTTTTGATTATGGATCAAACCCTTCTAAGACAAAATTCTAAAATTCGCGAGTAGATTGGAAATGATTAATTGTAATTTAAAGCGATATTGTCTGAAGATTATTCATTAATTAAGAAATTTATTTTCTCTTGATCCGTAGAACTGTTTCCACTCGAAAATAGACTACATAATTAAATTTAATTCCGAATCAATGAAATGACTAGACTGACAGACGTTTTGTTCTTGCAGCTAGCATGCTGCGACACATGATGTGCATATTTCTCAAACAATGTATCGATATTAATGGCATCTCCAAAGTGAGCTACGAGCATCGTTTCCGTCACTGCTCTTATGCAATTAGCTTCTTTTTTCCCTGCTTGAGCTCTATGTGATTGGAAGCTAAAATCTTCGTCACTATGGCCGAGATCAAAAGCATGTGTCTCCAAGTCGTTTATTTTGAACGATCCTTCATTTTCAATAATTTCTTTCACTTCTTCTTCGTTGGGATCATAAAACGGCATGTGGAACGAATTCGCCTTTGATGCACTCACAAGACCCTATAAAAAAAAGATCACGACAAAACTCAAGTACCAAAACCATTTAATTTGTGTACATTTTTTAAAATTATTTTAACAAATGTGAATATCTAATACCTTGAAGACCATGTCGCACAGAGAATTGGATAACAATGTTAACCAATGACAACAATCTCTATACAGTGGATCCTCAAGAGTCTTTCTGCCGATTAATGTGAGAACCATACGTCCATTAGATACCATCTCTTCAGAGCGCATCCTTAGAAACGTCGTAAAGTCTCTTTGAAATTGATTCAAGTAAGCCTTGTATTCACTTAGAGGACTTGAACTTGTTATGTAGACTCTTTTCTTCTCCAGTCCGTCGGGAACCTTACAAGTCAACATTTTGATTGTCATAATCTGTATACTATTATGATGAAATTATTTTTCTATAAGTGGAAAGTTATAACAAAGTACTTATAAAGACCTTGGAGAGGTAATGAATACTGTAATTTGAATGAATGAAATGGAGACTCTTGCGTGGGAAGAGCCTTGAGTAAAAGGAACCAGGGACTCCAGAGACAAAGCATGGTATTTTGCTTGTGAGCTTATCGTTGAAAAAAGTTATGAACGTGAACGTCGTGTTGAAATCATTACCAGGGAGATCGTTCAGACAACAATCTATCTCTGGTGGGGTTTCGTTCCATTCTTGACATAACAAGTTGATTGTGTTAACGATCTCAGATATCACCAAGAACGTGTTTTGTCCTGAGGAACAGCCCAAATCGGCTAGTTTGATACATTTAGGAAACTCCAAGTTTGTCATCATTTCTTTGGTGTTTTTTATCAGGATTGGCTTGGTCATTGATAAAACTCTTCTCTGCAAAAAAAAAAAAAAAAAAAAAAAACAAAGAAATAGACATATTAATTAAAAAAACTTTTTTTCTCTGTGTATAACTGAGAATGGCTCAAACCAATGTCATACTAATTATTTAGAAATGGATAATGAGTGATTTTGTTAGCATCCCACATGTAAAAAGTAATAAAAGATGAAGTAAGAAAAGAGCTTCCTCTTGCGGTGCGGTGACACTTTGTAATATTGGTATAGATAACAAAAAATAGCGTTCAAATCTGTTGGAAGTGTAAATAGTTTGCGTATAGAATATATATGTAAATATTGAAGTATTAGTTTAGTTTGTGTATGAATATGTCTTACGAGAGAAAAAAAGAAATATATAGAATATGAAAGGAACCTGAAGAAGAGAATTGGAGGAGTAACTATTATCTCCATCTCCTCCAATCATACTTAAAATACTCACAAATGGATATTTACTTCTTGTCTCTTCATCGTCGTTAGTCATTTCATTTTCACTCTTCCTAGTATACCTGCATCGATCGCATGTATAGACAATACATATATAAATATACACTCACATCTATTTCAAATCAGCATATACAATCATTAATACATACATATATATATATATATATATATGTGATGTGAATTGAAAGATGAATTTGTGAGAAGAACCTTGAATCCATTTCTCGCAGTACTACTTCAAGAAAATAATTAAAAATGAGAGTTTTTTCAATATGTTATGTTTTTGAGGGAGGCTACTTTATTTATAGAGGTGGGATTTGTCTTCCATGTGAAACACACTGAGTTGTTGCAAAACACAATCGTCCTATCCAATCTTTACAGATATCACTTTCGCAGAATGATAGCTATATAATAATAGAACTTTCATAATAATTCTTCAAAATATATTTTTTCAAAAACAATCTAACCTTCATCATATAATTCTTCAATTTTTTTTGTTTTTTTTTTAACTCTTTTTAGATCTTGAACCAATGTATTATGCGGGTCCTGCTATTGGCTTGTGTATGGATAATGGATGTCAGCGACATCATGTCGCAAAAGAAGAAGAACACGTTGGTGGAATAAGTGTTGTCTCCATCTCCACCATTCATCCTGATTAGAGTAGTCACGAAAGGGTAATTACTATTCTCTTCATCGTCGGTACAAGTCACCAACTGCATCTTGAATCCATTTATAGTATTAAAGAATTATTTCAAGAAAACATGCAAGAATCTTTATGATGATTTCAAAGATCTTCTAACATCAAACTTGTATAGATTGTCTGAACTCTCAACCATATATGTTTTAGTTCCATCACAATTTCAATTATTTTTTTTCTTACCCAATCATGCATGGTAAATATATATAGTAGGGACCGTCAAATAGCTACCATACGTTTTCTATCTTTATTGTATTTTTCTTCGCTACTTGCTGCCTTTCTAGTTTGTCACTTTCCACCACGTTTTTATAGTATTACTAGAATTTGAACCGCGAGGGATTTAATTTATTGAAGATAATATACAACATTTATATTTATTGAAGATAATATACAACCACTAAGTAATATACAACATATATATATATTATTGAAGATAATATTTATATGTTATATTTATTTGCGAGGGATTTTAGTTTAGTTTTTTTAGAAATAAAATTCATTGAATATAAATATAATTAATCATTTGAAGTTTAAAAGATAAATTCAAATAAAAATTATACTTATTTTACTAATCTATATATAATATATATATATATATATATATAAATATATTGTCTAGTGTCACAATAATGTTTTTATGGTAAATCAATAATATATAACGTAGTAACCAAAAATGATTTAAAGAATCTTCTTGAAGAGTACATTCCATATTTATATCCAATGAAAACATCATTTTAAAATTTCTAACACTGAAGGTCGATCATTGACCTAATTAGAAATCATTTAAATATATCGATATTCCACATTAAATGGAAATATACAAAGTTTCATGAACATTTTTACTGTTATGTCGCTACAATGGAGTTATCCAAGTGCATCACCTGTCATAATAGATTTCCGACCAAGTCAAGAATGCGTAAATGGTGAAATGATTAAACCCGACATCCGTTCACTAATCCAAGTTACATATATGTCTAAAACCCTTCATATGTTATTTTCAGATGTTAATTTTGTGATGCAACCTCAGCTTCGTCTTCTAAAACAAACATGGTGTACTTTAGTAATATGTTATTTCTGGCAATGTTTTTGGTTAAAAGTATTTGATCATAAATTGATAAAATCTCAAGCATGTTATATATATATATATATATATATATATTTATTCATCATGTTATAGAATTTTAGCTCCGGTTGATAATATGCATTCTGAGATATACTATACATGTCACTTTTTTATAACGACTTACATATCATTTTCTCTATATTTTGTGACTATTAATTTTGTATTTTTTAGATGGATTAATTTTTCAAGATTCTTTATCATAGTTTTTCCCAAAAAAAAGTTGTGACCCTTACAATATCTTTGTTTTAGATCAAAACTTTTAAGTTGAGTTAAGTAATTAATCTTTTATTTTTCTATAAGTGAAATTGTTTCTTAGAAACTAATATTTCACTTCAGTTTTATTTTTATGTTTAAAATTTTATAAATACAATTACATAAATTGTTTTTTTACTCCACCATGTATTAAAATCTTACTTATATTCTAAAACTTATTAACTCATTCTAAATTTTGGAATATGATCATTTTTGGTTAAAATTTGAATAATAATATTATTACTAAAATAAATCAATAGTATTATTTTTATTATTTTAAAATATTTGGGTTCAATATGAGCTTTTAATATGTTATGAATGAATGGATTAGAAGCTACATAGTGGATTAGTGTTTAGGATTAAGCCCAAATAAAAAGAATGAATTGCTGATGTGGCAGCATGAGGAATGAGGAAAGGTAACTTTATATATATATATATTATTATAGCTAGATAATCCGCACTACACTACGATATATTTTTCAAATTTATTTTATGTAATAATTAAATAAAATATTAGAATTTGATGCATTACCTTCACTTAGATTGTAGTAGTTTTTACTTATTAGAATTATTATTTTTTATTTATATGGTTAGATTTAAGATTTATAATTACACTCTGTTTTCGCTAATAAATATTTAATTTATATATAATTATAGTCTTTTTTTTAGGCAGTGAAAAAGGGATTTAGTTTATACAAATATTTCTATCATGACGGAATGGAGATTTCCCTGCATATCCTGCATACCCTACATTCCTATGTTGTCCAATTTCTTTGCAGTACTGGATCTGCAAAGCCACCACAATCAGAAATGTATTTTAAAACTTCACTCTTTGATTTAAGTTCCGTTATACTGTATAATGATTCTAGATGAATTTTTTTTTTTTTTTTTTGACAAGGTTTGTTAAACAAGATTGATGGATGATTCACATATCCGGCCATTCCTTTCTCTATAATGAAAGTTATGATTCCTTTAGAACCTGCTTTTTCTTTTTTTTTGTTAAAAGGCATAAGCCAATTAATTGAACTTGAGTAAATGGGGATGCATCCAGTATAAGAAAGTAAATACATCAAAGTAAATGATAAGCATGAAAGAAATAAGATTAGTAAGGTTTCTTATAGATCTCTTCCTCTACTCTATTACAAAACATCTTAAATAATCCAAATGTAAATCCTTGAATTTAATAATTTAAGAATCCGGAAATCCACTTTTTCTTTAGGGGCTAATGATTTACACTGCCAATTTGATTCTTTTTACCCTCCTTCGTGAACACAATGCACATGCCATTGTTCTCAAAGTTAAGTTTGTGCCTAAGCTAAGGGAAAGACGTCTTAAAGACAAGATATTCGTAAACAATTTATTAAGCATCATGATTGATGGTTATTCTAGGTTACCATGAATGTGGCAAGCCAAAAGATCAATTAGCAAGTGGAGGCTAAACTAGTTCACATCATAATTCTTTAGACATGGGAATGGTTTGCACCTTCTTAAGACGATGCACCTTCTTAAGAGTATCATTAGTGGTGTTGCTTTCTCCTTTACTCAAAAAAAAAAAAAAAAAATATTTTATTGTGTAATCAAAAGAAAATGACATATGTAGTATTAAAATGAAAATCCTACGGGAATTTGAAAACGGCTTGTGTCTCTTTCTCTCTCATTAATATTATTTTATTAATTTTTATTAAAAAATTTAGTTGAGGAAGAGCTAATGTCATATCATCATAGTTTGATTATATGGCGACGTGATTAGTGACTTTTCATATCCAATACTGCTCAAAAGTATGACTTTCTCCCATTATTGATGACTTTGCTATTCTTCTCAATGATCATCTGACTCGCAACATACGCAACAAATGCCATAAACGTTGTGAAGAAAAAGTAGTTTACAAAATATCTGAGAGAGCTAGAGATTTTTTGCCCTCTGAATTGTCTAGGTTGGCGGCGTGGCATATATGTATACTTGACACTTAACAACACTGTTCAGAGAAAAAGCACTATGGGAATAGTGAAAAATGAGAAAAAGTAGAAATCACTATGGGAATAGTGAAAATGGCTAGCGTCTAATACCTTGTACCGTACACTGAGGAGTCCTCATCCCACAGTGCTCTAACTGATTCCATAACCAAATACAGTATCAATAAAAGGATACGATTCTTATCTGATTCTCCGAGACGAACCTTTGTGATTCTCACACTTGTACTCGGCCCACTGGGCTTTTCTAGATATGGCTCAAATACGTTTTTCACGTGTCTAGCTTTCTTGAACACTCTGGTGTTGCCATACGATATTCGATATTTATGTCACTAGTTGTATAACATGTCAAGACAAAGTCTACGCTTTCTCATCAAGCAAGAAAGACTTCTCATATGCTTTGTTGATCAAGTAAACTTAGTAAAGTTAACTTTATTTTAAAGAAATGGTGTACAAAAAAAGAATAAAGAATACTAGCTAGAAAAATATATGCAAAGGGAAACGCATAAAGTATATAGCATTAATTGGTTGCGTAAGGAATTTTAGAATGTATTACAAACAAAGAAACGTTCGCATTCTTAGTTCATATATATATATAAAGACGTACCAATACTCTCAAATCATCCATATATCCATCACAAATTTCATATCCTCCGTGTTCCGTTCAGCCATGAATTGTGAGTCAAAGCAGCAATCTGTTCATCCTCTTCTCTTATGCCCTTTTGCAAAATTTAAAAACAAGGAAGACGAGTTTCGCTGGATACATTTCAGAGAGTCACCAACTCTTCCCAAGTCTACATCACACATCTGTCCCTTAGATTTGTGCAACAGCAAAGACGGTACATATGACGAGTTCTCATGCCAGATTTGTGAGAAACCTTTGGTCGGTACTTTATTTTATTCCTGCAAAGAATGTCTTCGCAAATCTCCAATTGCTTTTACCTACTACCACAAAAAGTGTACGGAGCCGTTACAAAATCACCCGCATCATCCAAAACATACTCTCCGACTTCAAGCTAATGATTTCCGTAAGATATGCTTATGTTGTTCATATAAATTTTATTGGGGTTACGATTGCTCTATATGCGATTTTACTATGTGTCTATGTTGTGCTATAGAGCCACCACTCCTTGCAATAGACCATCCAAAAAGGCATGAGCATACCCTCTTTTGTTTTCCTCGAACAAGCTCATTGATTTGTGACATTTGTGGGTTGAGTAATACTAGGTCTATGATGTATTCGTGTCGTCAATGTGATTTTGTAGCCCATAAAACTTGTGCTTACTTGCCATCCATCATAAGAATATCACGTCATGAACACCGTCTCTCTTTCACTTCTTCACTAACTCCTGAAAAATGGTTGTGTGGGGTGTGTCGTGAAAAGATAGACACAAATTATGGAAGATATTATTGCGTCAAAGGTTGCAGTTATGGTGTTCATTCTAAATGTGCAACCAGAAAAGATGTATGGGATGGAAAAGAACTTGAGGGACAACAAGAAGATCCATATGAAGATATTATTAAGTCGTTCGATGAGATAAGTGATGGAATCATACGACATTTCAGTCATCAAAATCATCATATGAAACTCGACGATAAGACCAATAGAAAATTTGACGAGAACAAACGTTGTCAAGCATGCACGCTTGCTATCTGTGATGAAGTTATTTACAGCTGCATGCAATGTGATTTTATTCTCCATCAAGAATGTGCCCATCTTTCTCGTAAGAAACAACATGCGACGCATCCTCATTCCCTTAGGCTACAAGTGGATGATTATATAGAGGATCCATTCACGTGTAACGCTTGTAATCGTGAAAGCAATGGGTTCGCATACTTGTGTTGTGAGGAGAGATGCTATTTCATATTAGACGTACGTTGTGCTTTGTTATCCGAGACATGTGATCGTCGATGTCATCCACATCCCTTGTTTCTTACATCTGACCCTCAAACTCCACAAACATGTTCGATTTGCAATAAACTTAGACGCCATCGTCTAAACTGTGGAGAATGTGGTTTTGTTATGTGTTTTAAATGCGCAACATTACCTAATAAGCTAAGGTACAAGCATGATGAACATTTTCTCATTTTTTCTTATGATAAGAAAGTAAAGGGTCAGTATCTGTGTGATGTTTGTGAAAAGGAAGCTGATCCGTATAAGGGGATTTATATGTGCAAGGATTGCAATGTCATAGTGCATATTAAATGTTTGCTTGGAGATAAGGTCATGTATATGATGCCTGGTAAAAAAATCATATATGATCAATTAAAGATTGATATTCTTCTCAATAATCGTCTTACTCGCGACATATGCAGCCTTTGCAATAAGCGTTGTAAAAACACAGTCGTCTACAAAATATTTGATAGAGAAATATTATGCTCTTTTGTCTGTGTGTTGACTCGTAAACCTTAATGTAATGTTCTTTCTGTTCTTTATCTACTTTTCTCTTCATAACGAATGTATTATTATTTGGGCATAAATTAAAGTGTACACGACCTTTTTCAAAACTATTCAAAGATAATTGAACTATCGCATAAATCATATCTCCTATTGGACAAAATCTTACATCATGTTTGGTGCATGCCCTATTTACTCAGAACAGATACTTATCCAAGAGATACAACAGAGAGCTAATGCCCAATTGTGGCATAAACTGGTAAAAAGAAGTCAATACCGTTACTGTGCTCCCTTGAGTGATGATCCCACTACTTGCTTAAGTAGTTTAACCTTGTTGAAATCTGCAGGACAATAGCTTTTCTCTACTTCCCAAGCGAGCTGTGACATTCCATTAAAGGATGATTTTGCTCCCTTTTCATCTGTTACTTCCATCGGAAATGGAATCCTCACATCATATACACCTCGTGGAGACCATACTCGTAGGTCGAATCCAAGCCTATCCATCCATATCATCTTTGTTTCTGAAACCTGGTGTGAATAAGAAAAATGAATGATAATCCTGAATAACAAGTGAAACTAGTAGCTTTGCTCCTGAGATTGAACATTCTTTAGAGTATTTCCATAGCATGCTGAATATACTAACCACAAAGTCCAGATCCACGTATACGTTGCAGAAACGGAAAATGTCTTCCATATTGTTAGCGTTGATCTGGTTGACAATATCTTCTGCAACGCCTCGAAGAGGATCAGGACTTGCATTTTTATAATCTGATGACGCCACCCAGATTCCGTCCTGTAAAAGTTTTTAGACGTTATCCATGAGATGAACATGTTCTTTGTTCAGGAGGAGATGAACGACATAAGAGAGAATTAATTGTCAAAAGAAACTGAAAGAGCTTGCAATTTCTACCTCCATGAAGTCTTCCATTTGGAGTACACGGTCAACTGCAACAACATATAAACTATCCTCCTCAACTTCTTCGCCAAATTTTTTCCTCCATGTGGCACTAAGACGCTACATCAAACATGGTGACGACTTCGATTCAATTCAAGTAAAAGCACATGAAGAGGACAGTAAACCTAGAATCGTACAATCAGTGTTATGAGAAATAACCAACTGGTTTCCACAAACATCTCCTAGAGGCTACCGAAACCAACACCACTATCTACAACTACACATTCAATAGCTCCTTAAAAGACCAATAGAAAGCACTATGGGAATAGTGAATATGGCTAACGTCTAAGCTAAAATCTAAAATGAATATAAATGCAAGTCTTCTTTTTTACCCAAAGAGACATTAACAGGTCAATCAAGAAACCTTATCGTCCAAACAAAGTATCATAAACAATGCACATTTAGGTAATACTCCAAGACTAATGATGTGTTCTTTGGAATGAGAGAGATTTTAGTAAAAAAGCTCATACCTTTAGAACAGCATCGTCTCCAGGTCGACTAATACTACCTTGTATCGTACACTGAGGAGTCCTCAATCCACATTGCTCTAACTGAATCCATTAAATATGGATACGATCAGAAGAAACAATAACCAAATTCTTAAAAAGGAGTAAACTTTGCAACTTTTCAAACAAGGAATTGAGCAAAAAAAGAAGAGGACGGACCTGAACATGAAGAGCAGACCTCTTGTCAGGAGAGAAAGTGCGGTTGAGGCAAAGAACAGGAGTGCCATCTTGGTCAACGGCGAAGCGAACTCCAACGCCGAGAGGCCAGCCGTCGTGGGTCAAAGTGGATAGAGTTCCGACTGATGAAAGCTCCATGATACTCCTCGATACCTCCGCCGGAAAGGGCTTGTGAGTCGTCGAAGCGGAGGTCTCCGTCAACGGAGTAGCGGAAGCCGTTGAAACAGAGCATCGGAGTGAAATTGGACGAGATGGGTCTCGTTTCAGAGAGATGAATTCGCGTCTCTCGGTGGGTTTGGCGAAATTAGGAGATGGGAGAAGAGTGAGAGCGAAGGATTGGGTTTGGAGTTGCATTTTTTGGTTTGCTCTGAGAGAGAGAGAGAGAGAGAGAGAGAGAGAGATAGAGAAAAGGACTCTGCTTTGTATTTGACGAAATCAAGATAAACAAAAAAAACTTCGAATAGAACAAACCGGAGAGTCGTAACCGATGTAAACCGAAACAAAATTACAAATTTTTCCCGGTTATTGTGTTTTATAATGTGGACAACGACGCAATCATTTTGCCCCTATATAAAAACCAAAAAATCTCTCAGAAAATGTAGCTTGAAAATAGGTTTTCGTTTATTACTATTAATTTGTTGGAATTATTATTATTCACTACACATTCTTTTGTGTTTGCTTATATGTGTTTCCAAAATCATATACAACAACAACAACAACAGTATATGATTGCGTAGATGTATTGACGTGTGCATTGGGTAAAAAAGAATTGAAGAAGAGAGTTACATCAAAAAGTTATGAAGTGGTGTAGTAGTTGCACACTGTGTTACGCTACCATTCAACAATCAATCAAGTGTTCATTGTGACCACCTCACAAACTTAGAAGACAAGGAATAAAAAAGGAAAGAAAACACAGAAGAGTCATCAGTCATGCATGAATAATAATCATTGTCATTGATCAGCATGTGTTTTTCCTGATGTTCCACCAATTTTTTCTGTGTGTAAAACCCGCTTTTTATAATTATGGAGACATGACTAGTGGTTACTATTAGGCCTGAACAGTGAACACAGTTCTGAATATAATCAGTTCAGGTCCGTTCCAGATCTAATTTTGTTTTCAACTACTTTTATATATTAGTTGAACAACCATTCGAGTTTAGACTAACCAAAGTTGAAAATACTCGAATGGTTGTTCAGCTCAAATCCAAAATATCCAAATCCTAAACCGAAGTATAACACCCGCGTGTCCAGGCCTGATGATGATGTGGTAACATTGAAAATTAAACGATTAGTACCATATGTGATTAGCAAAAGTTGAGCATCGTACGTGGCCTCTCACGAAAGCTATATGCATCATTATTTACTTTTGACTCAAAGTTTAGAGTAATGTAATTTACTCAATTAGTCTCATGTCAAACAAAATGATATGTTTAAAATGTGTTTCATGCCTATCTGTAATCCATTGCTTTATCATTTGCTTATAATTTGTTGCTTAAATAATTATTCTTATCTTATATATAAAAGGAATTTTAGTATATTCTTACTTTATCATCAATTATAGAAAATATATTGTGTATCGTTACCGACTCCCTCTTTTTAATACGACCAGTGATGAGTCCGTGATTTAAAGTTTCTTCTTTTTTTTGCCATCAACCACATACTTGGTTATATAACCCGAAACATAGTTTCCCAAATAAGTTTTCATTGAAGATAATCAAAACTCAATTTCAATTTTAAGGATATAAGAGATATTTTAATATGTTTTTTTTAATTTGTGTGCAAAATGTCAAAATAACACTTATTATGAAACAGAAGGAATATTAACAAATTGAACGAGCTAAACAATTTGTGACTTCGAAGTTACAAAAATGACTTAATAGCTTAATTTATTGACAGTTAACAATTACTACTTTATAGCTAGAAATTTTTCTTTGACTCTGATGTGTTTTTTTATTAGTTTGATACCATAGTTGTTTCTTTGATTGCTAGAGAACTAGTGACTCTTTCTTTGCTGTCAACTCTAAACCCTAATATATAAAGTAAAGATTAATAAAAACAAAAGAGTCTCAAATCTAAAAGAAATCAGAATGTGTCGTATTAGTTTGACCGGTTTAGAGAAACCACCGGTTAAAGTGTATACCAAGATTTCACGGCAGAAGTGTCGGTGGCTGTGTTAATGTGTAAGATAGCGTAAAAGACTTCAACTTCAGCAATCAACACTGACAATAACACTCCCTCGAAACAAAAAAAGGAGTGATCTTTTTCGACAAATATTTATTGAAAAAGAAAAAAAAAAAAATCCAAAAGAGAAACTGAGATTTCATATTTTAGGAAGATAGATTGTCTCTATCTGCCCCACGACACAACACAACACAACACCTCTCTTTGTTGGAGTCTCTTTTTCTTCTCTTCCTCTCTCTCTCTCTCTATTTTAACTCATCTACTTACTAGTCAGAATCCTCTGTTTTTGTAAGAGAGAGAAGGGGTAAAGAAATATGGGTTTTGATTTGAGGCAAGTAGTTGCTGGTATTCTCACCATTACCATGTTTGTGATGCTTGGACAGATGCTTCATCGAGATTACTTTGATTCTCTTCAGGTTATTAAACTTCTTTGCCGACAGTTTATTTTTTAAGGCTTTTGTTCTACTCATTTCAGCTTAGTTCAAGCTTGTTCTGTTTGATTTCTCTTCTTCATTGTTTGTGTTGATTGATACTTCTCTTACATGCGTTTTAAAGCAGATCTAATACAATTAGTTGTTCAAGTGAAAATGATTCTTAATTTGTGCATCAAAACCAAAACTTTCCATTTTTAGATCAAATGTTAGATTGCATTTGATCATAAGATACCTAAACTAGACAGTCAACAGTTTTTTCCAGCGGGTCATTAGGACATGATTGATTTCATCTCTTTTAGTGTAAACAAATAGTGAAAAAGGTTCAACCTTTTCTTTTCTTCTGTAGCTTCTTAACTCAAACTCCTTTTTTTTTTCGTAACAGGAGAAAGCTCAGGGAGATGCACAAGATATTGAATTTGAAGGATCTAAAGTCGCTGTGAAAGATGGTCTTGTCGGAAACGTTGAAGGCAATAGTAATGGACCTTGGATGGAAGATAACACTGATCTTAATCCTTGTTGGCCAACATTACTATCTGGTTTGTGTCTTATTCAGTTGCGTATTTTTTGTTTTGCATTATTGATTTTGGACTATACTGACAAATTAAAGGACTTGATTGTTGCAGATGAAGCTGTATCATCGAAAGGGTATGTTACATTCTCACTAACCAATGGTCCTGAGTACCATATCTCTCAGGTATATCAAACTCTGGTCTTCTTTATTAGTTTCCAATCTTTAAAAATGTTTTTGTCTTCTTCCTGTCATTGTTTGTTGTGGTTAAAATTGTTCTCTTGTTTAGATCACTGATGCTGTAATGGTGGCAAAGCATCTTGGAGCAACTCTAGTACTTCCTGATATAAGAGGAAGCAAACCTGGTGATGAAAGGTTAGTGTTGTTTTGTTGTATGTTCATGACATTTTTTTGGTTTACTGATTTGTTTCTCAGATCTCTAAACTATTTAACTGCTTTATCAGGAATTTTGAAGATATATATGATGCGGATAAGCTAATTAAAAGCTTGGAAAATGTCGTTAAAGTTGTGAAACAATTGCCTGAAGAAGTTTCTCTACGGAACATGGCCATTGTGAAGGTCCCTACAAGAGTTACAGAAGATTACGTTAAGGAGCACATTGTTCCCATCTTTAAATCCAAAGGAAACATTCGAGTTGCATCATACTTCCCTTCTGTAAACCTGAGGAAATCCTCACAAGATGGCGAAACTGATCCTGTGGCGTGTTTAGCAATGTTCGGGTCATTGGAGCTGCAACCTGAAGTGAATGCAGTGGCTGAATCCATGGTTGAGCGGTTGAGGACTCATAGCCGGAAATCAGGTGGACGTTTCATAGCGGTAGACCTTAGAATTGACATACTTGAGAAGAAAAATTGCCATACAACTGGTGTTGGAGGGTCCAAGACATGTTACAATGCGCAAGAGATTGCTTTGTTCTTGAGGAAGCTTGGATTTGCCAGCGACACAACTATCTATCTGACTCAGCCAAGATGGGACAGTAGCCTTAACATCCTTAAGGATATCTTCCCGAAAACGTTCACAAAGGTAAGTTGATTTCCACATTCTTTAATCCAAGAAAGTGTTTTACACTACTGTTAATCTTGATTTTGTCTCTTAACTATTGCAGGAGGCAATAATGCCGGCAAGTAAGAGATCAAAGTACCTTGAATCAGAGAGTTCTGAGTATGAAAATGCTATCGACTTCTACATAAGCTCAAGAAGCGATGTCTTTATTCCAGCCATATCCGGTCTGTTTTATGCAAACACAGTTGGCAAAAGGATAGCTTTAGGTAAGCCTCAAGTGCTAGTTCCTGCAGAAATCTCAGAGACATCTGGCCTTGCTACAGATTTCATCTCTCCGTACATCTCAAAGAAAAACCACTTGGCTTATTCATGCTTTTGCTGACCTTTTCGCATTTCTAAAGTAATCTCCACGCATACTTCCTCGGAAGGCCTTCTCAGTTTTCATTAAGTGTAAGCCATTTAATTATTTTCTTGTTTTTTATTCTGTAAGTTTGTTTCAATATAAGTTGGTTTTTTTTTTTTTTTGCATTCTTTGACTTTTGCTTTTATAGTACGAAACACATAAATTGTTTGTAAGATTGATTTAGTGTTGAGGGTTTCTAGTGAAAGAAGAAGCATGTGACCTATTGAGTCTATGACAATATGTGATCTTGCTTTTCTCTACAACCATGTCCATTATTTCTCAAATCTAGTGGATATCACACAGAGAATCCTCCATGTAAATACAACACTTTTGAAACCAACCAAAGACTGAGCCAAACTCTCTCGTTAGTACAACCACAAATCCAATTCAATTCACAGTTGCACTTTTACATCATACAAAAAGAAGAAATAGGAAAAGGGACAAAAGAATTGAATCATTGCAGTATACATTGGAAAATATTTTTTACCATTAAAAAAAGAAAGAAAGGTTAGAGGTTTAGGCCATTGTCACAGGTTATATATCTGTTATTGCTTCTGTAGTTGCAGTATTGAGGAAGGTGAATCTAGTCTTGTTGTTTTACGCACTCCTTGAAGCTTTGTATTTACGGAACGGTTTCTTGAAGTAGACGCTTAACGGAGTCTTGGGTACAGGAATCAATTTCCCAACAATTGCAAGTGGCCAGCTGCAAGAGGAAAGTAAACAAATTGTTCATTCATAGTTCTGAAAAAAACAGGAATCCATGTTTCATAAGCACTGAGAACAAGTTTGGATAAATTAGACCAACCTGACCAATCCAATGACAATAGAAGCAAGCCATAACTGCCAACTTAGTCTAACCGTGTGGGCAAACTTTCCGAGGAAAGTAACGATGAGTATCTGCATTTTTCAACCAGAAGCATTTACTATCAAAGTCTCAAAAGAGAGGAAAAAATTCATTTAAGGTGGCTTTGTGTGATTGTGTGATTGTCCTACCTGAAGTATAAAGGTGACTCCAACAATTGCGATGAAGAGAGGGTTCTTGGATACTCCTCGGAAAACATTCATTTCATCAGGTTTCCTTGCATTGAATTCGTTGAATATCTGGAAGACTTGCAAGATTAAAAACAGCTCCAAATTTTTTAAGACTAGAGATGAAAGAAGAGATGATTTGCTTACCTGACACATGACAAAGGCATTGAATATCATAGTGTTCTTTACTTCCACAGCATGTGCATGGTTGTCGTGGTTCAAGCCAAGAATGCCTAAGCCTGCAAAGTTGAGAACTAGGAGAACGGCCACTTGATAGAATGACTGCAACATCCCCAGGTTTCAATTTCAGATATTTGAAAGCTAGAAAAATTATTTGGTAAAAAAATCAATCAAGTTGGTTTTTGAGCAAGTCACCTGAACAAGCAAGTTCCTCCACATGATGTTTGTAATAAGAGGTTCCCTGCAAATCCAGAAAACAAACCATCACGAACCATACGAATGAAACCACATTTACCTAATTTTGTTTCACTAGTCATGCACATGATGTTTATACCTTCTTCCAACAGGGGTTCTATGCATAAGATGATCAGTTGGTGGCTCTGTAGCGAGTGCAAGTGCTCCAAGAGTATCCATGATAAGGTTGACCCAAAGTAGCTGCATTAAAAAACAACATTCTCTGTCTTTTATCCTCCATTTTTTACCGTGTCTTAATAGTTCAACCATTCATAAAGCATCAATGTTCATCCTCCTGATAAAGGGGAAGATTAGTTTACCTGGACAGCCTTTAGAGGAACATCACCAGAAGACATTGCTGCTACAACATTGATTATCAGTGCTGCAACATTCACAGTAAGCTGGAACTGTATGAATTTCTGAATATTTGCATACACAGAACGACCCCAGCGAACAACCTAGAAGAGTAAACAGAGTTGTGTGAAAAGAAATGCATATAAAGGAATAGCTGTGGAAGTATACAATCAAAGATGATACTTTTATAATTGTTATAGTAGACTAACCTTTACTACTGAAGCAAAATTGTCATCCAAAATAATGATGTCAGAACTCTCTTTCGCAACTTCAGTTCCTGATATACCCATAGAGAGACCTATATCTGCCTGTAGTCCAAAGCAACAAAACAAGAGTCATATTTGGAAATAAAACACAATATCAGCTGTTGAAGAACTTTTTTATCTTATGAGAAGGATAGAGGCGAGGGTTACTAACCTCATGGAGTGCAGGAGCATCATTAGTACCATCACCAGTGACAGCAACAACATCTCCATTCTTCCGTAAAGCTTGTACAAGTAAAAGTTTGTCATTAGGAGAAGACCTACCCATGACCTGCATTTTTACACCTTATGTTAGTGTTTGAAAAAGCAGCAGTAAGGTCATATGATCATTGACTGTTTAATTGTCAGACCGTTATTTTCTTGGCTACTTGTTCTCTCTCTTTTTCAGATAGCTCGCGGAACACTTTTCCTTCGATGATAGTAGGCTCAACAGCGTCTGTATCTGAAGAAAGTATACCACATTCCAAAGCAATTGCTTTTGCTGTTTGAAGATTGTCACCAGTCACCATACGTACCTTAACACCAGCACTGGTGCAGATTCTCACTGCTTCTCTGACACCAGGACGACAAGGATCCTATATTGCATTGATCAACATTGAAAGCATCACATAGTGAACTCATAAAACAAACCAATAGTTACCAAAGAAAGGCTTTCAGAAAACAAACCTTTATTCCAACGATAGCAAGCAAAATCAATTCATCTTCTGGTAAATCCCATTTATCCAAGTCCTCTTGTTCCTTGGGGACTTTGTTCAGCTCTTGTGTTCTGCATGCAATAGCAACACATCGCAAGCTATTTTTCGCCATGCTATCGATAGCAACCCTGAAAAATTCCTGCAAAACAAGTTTCCAGACACGAATGTTTTTGAAATTTGAGATGAAAGGCATAGTATAGTCACACATTTGGTCTTCCTAGGCTAGCTGCAGAGAGTGTCCAGGTGAAATTTTTAACACCGTTTTTAATTCAAAAAAATTGTAACTTCAAACTCTTTTAGTAACCTCACCTTCTGGCTATCAATGGACTGAAGAGTACCATTTGAGTCCATGTATTGTGTACAGCAAGCCAAAACTATCTCAGCTGCTCCCTTCCAATGAATGAAAACTTCAGAATCACCCTGCAGTCATTTAGTGTTTAGTTACTGATTTTTCAGAAGAACATAGCGGTGAACTGAAGCAGAAGCTTACTGCAATGCCTTCACAGTAAGAAAGTTCTGTATTTTGAAAATTGGATAAAGGATCAAAGAAATTACTCGAAGCACAGCAACACCTCCACGCTTTTTCTCTGAATTAAAAGGGAAAGCATGGATGATAGCAGACTCCGACCTGATGGTCTCAAACTTCATCCCCAACTGCACCAATAGCTTCTTTTTAAGTATATTGCCCATACAGAGGAAAAGTATTCCAAAGATGGACACAGAGTAAACAAACATGTGATACCTTATACGCCCAAGACAAGATAGCCTTCTCTGTGGGAGATCCAGAAATCTCCACCTCTCCACCATCCTACATAGAGTAAGGAACTCAGCATTTTGCCTCGTTTCAATACATAAGAAGATTCAAAAATATCAGAGTAGAGAAATCACCTTGGGATGAAAAATGTTTCCTGTAGTGTTCTGTGCCACTCCTTCACTTATTAAGTCAACAAGTTTAGGGTGGAGTCCAGAGGGGTTGTCTGCTACATCCATCTTTGATCCTCCAGCATAAGTCTCAACCACAGTCATCTGAAATTTTCCAAGGAGTAAGGTTAGCTATCTAGAAGAGTATGATGATTTTCATGTCAATGAAGAAAAGTTCCCCATAACGCTGATACTGAGTTTTACTGGAGACTGACCTGATTCAAAGTTAAAGTTCCAGTTTTATCACTGCAGATTGTTGTTGCTGATCCCATGGTTTCACAAGCTGAAAGCCTCCTAACCTGTTTAGCAATTGAAAACGTTTTCAGAACATAACCAAGAAGAAAGAATTGAAGCTGAGAACACCAGTCTAGATTCTTACCAAAGCTTTGTCTGCCATCATCTTTCGCATTGAGTAAGCCAAACTGCAAATTTGGAGTCAAGAAATAAGTAAATCAACACAATGTTGCTAGTTATTTTCTGAGTGGGATGATATTAAGTAAGACTTACGTGAGGGTAACGGCTAAGGGAAGCCCCTCAGGCACAGCCACAACCACAATAGTAACCTAAACAAGAGCCAGAGTTAATTCATATGTCTATCTAATATAACATAATCTAAAATTTGTGTGATTAATACTTACAGCGATTGTAAATATCTTAACACAATCATCTACAATGTCACTGATACTTGTCGTCCCTTTGATAAACTGAGTCGCTCCATTAGCGTCTTGGGTAGTTCCGGTGAAATATCTGTAACAAAACTCACGATTAACATGGCATGAAGTTGTAAGCCAAGAGATTAATTGACCAAGGTAAATGAATATTACCTCACAAGAAGAGCCACCAGGACAACAAGAGCCACTGAGAGCCCCACTATACCGATGAAGGTTGCAAGACCATTTAACCGCACCTGTACAAGATTGCCAAAAGGAACTGTTAGGCTTCTTCAGGACACTGTAGAGACCACAAGCCCAATAAACAAGTGATCAATCAAGATGATATATACCTGCAAGGGAGTTTCTTCACCAGTATCCTCTGAGATACTTGCCATCAACAATCCCCACTCAGTGTTGATTCCAACACCAGTAACCTGTTAAAAAGACTCATAAGAATTAACTACCAGGAAGAGTGAACAAATATGTGAAAAGATAAGTGAAAAAAAAAACAAGGAAAAAAGCCGCAAAGATTTACCAGCATGTTACCGACTCCATCAGCAACTTTACAACCAGACATTAGAAAAGGGGATTTTTGATCCTTGTGAACCTGCAACAAAGGTCTGTGTTAGCAAGTAGAAAGAGATGATAAGCATGAAATTGCACAAGCAGAAACATAATGATGAACTCACAATCTTGCTTTCTCCGGTCATGCTAGATTCATCAATAGCAAGAGAATGACCACTAATCAGCACTCCATCCGCAGGGACCTATATCATGAATACAACAATACATAAGGCCAAATAGTTATTTAATTCTGAAACCACGGATGGAATATAAAAGACCAAGAATACATACCTGGTCACCTATTCTAAGAGGTATAACATCTCCGACAACAACGTCATAGATTGAAATCTTCACTGTTCTCCCTCCTCTCATGACCTGTAAGAGTTTTCGATTTATTTAATCATCAGGTCAAAAAAAAAAAAAAAATGATTTCAAAACAAACTAAGATGTTAACGCAAGCACCTCCAGTTGGATATTTCTTTTTTCATCGTTGAGGTTTTGAAACTGAAGAGATTGGCGATAGTCACTAACAGCTGAAAGAATCAAAAAGATAAAGCGTAAAGAAAGATTCCATCTTAAATGGACTAAGAGCAAGATTAGGAATGTTTTCAAGAATTTGTCACAGAACACGAATACAATATGTAGATAGAGGACGAAAGAAGCATGTAATATATATACCTGTAACAACAATGACAAGCAAAACCGCAAAGGCAATGCTTCCACCATCAAGCCAACCTTCTTTCAAACCCTGATGAAGTAGTAACCAAAAAAGAATTCAAGTGTGTTCCTAATTTTGAAAATCTAAAAGAGCTTTACAAAAGGAAAGCATACCTCTGTCTTGATTCCCAATGCCAATGATGTTATAGCCGCTATGATCAAGATGATGAGGGTTAAATCTTGCCATGCTTCCCAGAGGAACATCTTTTGGGAAAACATAAAGTCAAAAAACGTATGAGTTATATCCACAAACTGATAAATAAACACCGTCTAAGAAGTTATAAAAAGACTTATGCTTACAAAAAAGTTTTTGCCCTTCTTCTTTGGGTAGGTGTTAGATCCAAATGCATTCTTCCTATCTGTCACCTCTTTCTCATCCTCATTGATTCCTTGCTCCAGATTTGACTTCAACTTCTCTGCAACACCTTTGACCTGAAAAGATCATCATATTTTTAATGTCAGTATTATCAAATCTCCCCGTGCATAACACACAACGAACCGCAATACGAGAGTCTTGAATATATATCATACCCCTCCATGTTGCTGCAAATTGTTCATGTTCTGGTTCCTTGTCATTGACACAAGTTTTTCAAGATCAATGTCAAATTTACCAGTTGAAGCTGCTGGTGTTGATGAGCCAAACGCTGCATTGATCCCAAAAAGAAAAGTAAAGATTAATAATCATAGGAAAGCAAAAACAGAGATATGATTGAATTATGTGAGATCATCATACTAAGTTGTTGTTCCCCAGCCAATTTAAAAAGCAATGCTGCCTGATTCATAAAAGTAATAACAAACGTGAGATCAATATAACAAACAAACAAGATTGTTGTATATGAGAAGAAGAATTATAAATATAAATACCCTAATGACTTGAGCATGTGCCCTGATCATCCTCCTTCGATTATCATAATGTTCTTCTTTGTTAAGATCCAAAGTGTAACGAAATCGACGTGATGCGTTCAACACAAGAGCCGCTTGCTGCACAATATATCAAATCCAACGTTACACAAAATCGTAGGCTAATAATCAAAGAAGAAAAAAAGATATGTATACCCTCCAACGACGGAGAGATTCGACGGAAGCGTTCTTGGTGTTATCAATGTCAAAAGGATCATTAGGATCATGTTCGAGCTGTTCATGATCAGAATTATGTTCTTCAGTTTTAGCAGAACCAGCTTCCATATCGTCATGACGACCTGACATTGACGTCAGAAGCAATCCATTGCTGGACGAAGTGCTCATTCTTCCTTCCTTCCTTCCTTGTTGCTCTGATCACGTCCCAGGCTTCTTCCTTCTTTCCAAAAATAAGGAAGAAAAAGAGAAAAAATATAACGCAAAGAGAGAAAGGAAAAAAAAAATAGAAACGACCTTCCTGTTTTATGGATTTGGTCGTTATGAAATGGTGTGACGGAGAGAGAAAGGTTTGCCTAACTCGTAAGAGAGAAGAAGAGAAAGGCAACAAAAATAAAAAGAAAGAAAAAAAAAAAAAAACAGAAACAGAGACACTCTCTTCTTTCTCTTACCTCTCTGTCAATCACAGAGAAAAAAAAAGAAAGAGAAACTAATTTTGAGCTTTTCTAACAAAAAAACCCAAAAAACCAAAAACAAAACAAAACTAAGAAGAAAGAGAGAGAGTTTCAATGGAATGAGTTCATTACTATTTTTGGTTTGGTTTGGCAAAATTTGTGGAAAGTTTGTTTTTTTTTTTTATGGGAAGAGAGAGAGAGAGAGAGCACAATGAAAGGAAGAAAGAGATTTTCCCGGGAAAGAAGAACATGGTTGCATCTCTTTGCCATTAAATTTAACATGGTGGCATCATATCTCTAATCAATCTCTATTTTATATACATTTCTTTTTCGTAACAAAACCAAAAATAATTTATTCCTTCGTTCTCAGATCTAACTATATATTTGTGTTTGTTATTTCTTGCCCAATTCATTGGAAACTATTCCAAACAAATAAAAAAAACATTTTATTAATTAATCTTCTGTAGAATTTACCTCCCTTTACCACATGACCAAGGCCATTTGGTTAATTTCTTTGAAGTTTCAAAACACGAATATGCAATTTTTCATAAATTTTTTAAAACATTTATAACTTTCACGTCTTTTAAATAATGGATTTGCTACACTTTTATAACTATGATAAACAAAATGACAAAAAAAAACTAGTTAAATTAGGTCTTGATCAAATTATTATAGTACAGTATTCTGATAATAAATTAGGTATACTCCCCAATTATCTTCATTCCTTGATAAATTCTTTCTAATCAAGTTTCCAAGAAAGATAATGGAAAAAAAAGAATTTCAAAAGAATAAAACAATGTGACAGAGAGAGAGAGAGATAGTGAAGTTGCTGAGAAAGTTCGTATTAACCTGATGAACGTGTGTACGACAATAAGGTCACTTGTGTTGCACGACATAACCAATCATTGTTTCGATTTTTTATATATTGAGATTCCATTTATCTACTAATAAGTACGCTTGTTATTTAAATTGCATTGAACTAACTAGAATCAAAGATACAAGTTTTCTGTCTGAAAACTAATCAGTGGAGAGGCTGAGCAAAGTGATTTTTTTTTCCTTCTCTTTTATGATGTGTGAGCTTCTAAATAAGTGAAGAGTATCTTTTTAATTTGTAAGGATGAAAATGTGTCCTCAACGACTGAGATTACAACAGAGATTATGAACCCATAGAAACCCTAAACCTAACTCAGATTCGATTCCATCATAAAGGAAATGATAAACAAATGTTTCTGTTGAGATCTTTTTCTTACTTGCAATGGTTTCTCAGTTCTCACTGTGAGTTGCTCATATCACCAGCTACTCCGATCATTTGATCAGCCTCAAGATTTGGATCCTGCAACAAAGTGATTGAGAAACAAAAATGAATGTATGTCATGTCCTCGTCAGAAGCAAATCAAACTCCATCTCTATGGAAAACTGAGGTCGCTAACTCACCTCATTCTTATTCACAGGCAGATTCTGGGGTGTTTGGGGAGGAGGGACTTTGGATAAATCTCTAAGAGTCCCCTGATATTATATTGTCAAAGGGAATGTTATGGTTAGATTTACAGTCGGATATATAGGCCAGATCAGTGACTCAAAAAGTGATCAATTGGAATAAAGAAATCACTAGCTAACCTTGTTTGCCCACATCAGTCCACATGCATTACAAAGTGTTCTTGGCCCTGCAGGTCCACGTCGCATCATTGGAGTTGACTTCTCACTTGTTCCACAGTGCCGACATCTTAACATGTTCACAATTAAAAAATATAAGAACAGAGATAAGCTTTGTCAACTTTAGTAGACCAAGCTCATCTACAATGACTTGCAACAACATAGTCAGCTCAATTATTGTTCTCCTCTCACAACTAGTAATGCCATGATGACAAGTATACGTTTCAGAATTGAAGTATATAGACAAAATTTATGGAAGTGAACGTCCTAAAATGGTCACCAAATAAATTATTTAGAATCTAGAGTTGATTGAGGTTTTATAACGAGTTGGCTAAAGGTTAATATAACTGCTATGAGTACTTTAAAGCATTTTCAACTTACAAAATCTCTGGCTTCTGAGTCTCACTCCCTTCTACGGCCCAGCTCTGGCTTGACCCCCAATCTGATCCAGTGGATGCAGAATCATCATTGCTTGACTTAGCCGATGTGAACTGACCTCTCTTACGCTGCATTCTGCATGAGACAAACAAAACTGTTAAGTACAAACAAGAGGTATCTCAAAAGCTTACAGACACAAATCCTAGTAGTTGACATAAACGTACCTCGAGGCTACGTCTCTCCTGACTGAGTAGCGAATTATCTTATCAAAATTTCTCCCTTTTCGTTTCTCCCTAAATCTGATTAAAGAAGCTAACCGCTGCGGAACACTAAGCCTTTGAGGAGTACCAGATAGACCCTGGTTCATTTATTAGTCAGCCACAAACTCGATAAATAAACTAAATTCCCATATATGGTATTAAATCTATTATTACCAGTACCCTATTGTTCTGATGAGGTGATCCATAGGATGGCGGGAGTGTCTGTGGTGGTACTTCACGTCCACCAAGTAATAAAAGCACAGCTTGAACCTGCATTAAAAATATTAAGCAACACTTCAACAAGCGGAAAAAAAAATCAACCAGCTGGATACCTTAATTATATATATCCATAATTAAACCATCAAAGAACCAAGATTACTAAAAAACTTAAAGTTACCTTCTCAGGTGAGACACGGTCGAAAACATAAACTTGTCCTTGGAAGGACAACGTCAATTGATCTCCATTTTCAATACCACGGTCTACAACTTCACCGCGGTTATCAGCTGCGTTTCCAGTGTGACTAGGAATGTCTGTCTCCACTCCTTCATCCATCCCACCATCAGTATGGTCATCCATCATACCGTTTCCATTATCAATTTGGTGCAAGCCCTGATGTTCATACTGCACATGCAGTTGTTCCTGTTCTACGCCAATGTGCATTCGACCATTGCTTCCATGAAGTCCATTCATGGTCTTTATTCGTCACTTTGTTACCGATAACATTCAAAAGAACATAATATTAGTTAAGACTGTAATTTTCCTTTAAAAAAACGAAAAGCCAGATTTTCGAGACAGGAAAAGTTGAAGAAACTCAAAATAGTCCCATATATTATCACATTAATTGAGTTTGCAATACAAAGAAACTACCAAAGAGAAAGGAACCTCACTAACAGCAACTAGATAGTCACAATTCATTCCCTACTGCAACAAATCTTTGGGTTCTGACACAACAAGCTCTAAAGATATGAAGTATGATTCTTAGTTCCCAGAAGTTGAAGTGGTCTTCTAAGCCTTTTTTATACAGAATACATCAGCAGTGAAAGTACAAAGCAAGAGTAGATGACACCAATCAAATCTCGAGTAACAACAATTAACAACAATCAAAACACCTTAAACCCTAACAAAATTTAACCAATTCAGCAACAAAATTACATTCTAGTTTCACATTAGCGAGAGAAACACAGAACCTACACTTCATGGCATCAATCAGATCGAATTGCTAAAAAAAAGTATCCTTCTTTCACGCTCTCCCAAGTCCAAAGTCCCAACCTTTTAAGCAAAAGAACAAATAAGACAGAACAATCCCAAATCCCAAATATAACTACTTCCAACTACAAAATACCCACCAATTCAAAAATTCCAAACCTACACATCTATCGCCCAGTACCTATATCATACATACAAAGATTTCTCACTTCCACAGGGGAAAAAAAAAAAAAAAAAAAACTGAAATTGAGGTTTAAATGGGTACCTTTTTGTTCAGAGCAATCCAAGCGAGAAGGATGAAGAACCTTCTCAAAGCTAATTCACGGGAAACAATGAATAGATTAGAGGATTTGATTGTAGAGCGACAAGGTTTTAGGGGACACAAAAAAATACAATAAAAAGGGGTAAACGGAGACGAGAGCCAAAAAAAAAAAAGAAAAAAAAAAAAAGGAAGCTCCTTTGATTTGATTTTGATTTTTTTTTTTTTTTTTTTTTTTTGGCTCTAGGGAAAATAAATAAATATTTTACATTTTTCCTAAACACGTCGTCGTTTGTTTTTAAGCCAACGGCGTCGTCTCGGTTAGAAAAAGGCATGAGGCTACTTTCTTTTGGACCTCATGATGAGGTCCTCATCCTTGATTGATTGGCTTAAAAAAAAATGTTTTAACCTAATTACACATTTTTTTACGCTACAAACAAAACAGTTGATTTAATTGATCACTTAACCGGATTAAACCGCTTAAATAAAACCCGATTTTATCCAAAACTGGTTTCCTAGCTTAGCAAATAAATTAAAAGAAAAATATTTAGGTTCATCGTACGGATGAACTTTTGTATTTACCTCCTCTTTTTAACCAATCATGATGTTCTAATTAATATTTCATTTAATAATAAATTAAAAACAAAATAAATTAAGAAAACAATTTCTGTATACTTTTATTTAAGGAAAGTTAAATATTTGGTTGATTTAGATTTTACAATTAAACGAGATTATATATTGGTTTGAGTTTATAAATGAAAATTAGGGTTTAGTTTTTAGAATTACAAAATTATATGTCGGTTTGGATTTACAGATGAGTTAGTTAGGGTTTAGATTTTACAATCAAAACAATATTATATGTCGGTTTGGGTTTACAAATAAGGTGGTTAGGATTTAGATTTTACAATTAGAACAAAAAATTATATTTCGTTTTGGGTTTAGTGGTTAGAGTTTATATTTTACAATTAGAACGAAATTATATGTCAGTTTGGATTTACAAATGAGATGGTTAGAGTTTAGATTTTACAATTAGAACGAAATTATATGAAGGTTTGGATTTACAAATGAGATGGTTAGAGTTTAGATTTTACAATTAAACGAATTTATATGTCGATTTGGGTTTACAAATGAACGGTTTAAGTTTTTAATTTTATAATAATGCATACAGATTTTATTTCCTTATTTGATAAGGGGATGAATGAAGAGGTTCACCCCTAGGAGTGAACCTAAGTATTGTCCAAATTAAAAATATAAATGAAATCATTTAAATTTAAAAACTTTAGTTTCTTTATTGAAAAAATACTAAAATACTTCTCTTTTTTTGTCAGAAAATCTAAAAATACTTAATGAAAAAAAAACAGTTTAAGGATTGAGGCAAATAAATAAATTGAGTACAATTACATTTACATTGAATTTTTGTTGAATATGCATTTAATGTTACAACAAATATAACAAAAGAAAATCATAAATTAATAATAAGAATTAAATGTTGAGAAAAAGAAAGCTATAATAAGAATTAATGTTAGCAAAATATTAATATAACTAGATTAGGACCCGCGGTACACCGCGGGATAAAATTATTTTAACTAAAATATTTAAATTTTAAATTGTATTTGTTGGTTAAAATATGCTATAATTATATAATAATTGTTAAATAAATCATATAATACCGCAATATAATTTACTTTTTACATAATATTTATTTAATCAATTTAATTAGATATGTCTATTCTCTTATATCGACAGTGTTAACAAAGTAATGAAATGATGTTTTACCCGTGTATCACCGAATTAATGATATTTTTTAATTTATATAAATATCGATATAACCCGTCCAGCTATATAACCAGTCCCGCTATATAACTCGTCCCGCTATATAACCCCATCCCAAGATATTTTAACTCACACTATAATCTTAATTTTTAATATTTATTGTGTATCTATAGTATAATATTTATTATATTTAAAATTTTTAAAGTTTTAAATATTTTTCATATTAAACCTTTTAAAAATCTTTAAAATAAAGAACCGGAATAAACCAAATAAAAGTTCTTAAAGTTTGAATACCTGATAAAATCAAGCTTTCTACTCATTTGTATTCATAATCATTTTGGTCTCTTTTAAAGTATGACTGTAAACCATTGCACAATTTTTTTAGACAATGTAGAATATTGTACCCGTATCTTCTATTCATCTATTGAGTAATATATGTCCGTTTTAAAATTTTGAATTACATCATATACATGAAAAACATCACAATTTTTATTAACTAAATGTAATATAGAATAATTCAAGATAATTTAAATATAAATTCAAATAAAAATAAAAGGAAATCATATATTTATGTTTGAATAATGTAAAAAGATTTTCTTAATTTTAAAAATCTTACTTATAATTAATTTTGAAGTTTTGTTAACTAATATTAAGTCAATGCATTAAAAGTAAAAATTTTCCAAAAAAATATTTTTGAGCAAAAAGTGCTGCAAAAATACTAGTATAGATTACAAACTAAATAAAGAAAAAGAAGTCGAAAAAATCTGGATGGCCATAAAGTTAGAAGATTTAATTAACTCTTATCTCTTATAATCTTAATAACTATATTATAATATTTCCATGTTTATATAGTCTTTCTTATAGTTCTTGATCATATATAGATCTGCCAGAAAAAAAAAAGATCATATATAGACTTCTTATTATATATGATCTTCCCATAGTTATAATAGCTATATATCTTGATTTTCCCTTTCTCTGTTTCCGCTTGCTTGTTCTCTCTATTTGTGGCTTTCATTGAAAGTTGGTTTAATCACAGCAGTCGTGTGTGTCAGATGACGTTCAGCAACCTTCCAGAGGATTTGGTAGTGGAGATACTCTCTAGAGTTCCAGCTGTATCTTTGGCAAGGTTACGATCAACATCCAAAGGATGGAACGCTTTGATTAAAGATGGGAGAGTACTTGCTAAGAAGCACTTTGCTTATGCTCCAAGGCAACCTACGGCTCTCGTGTTGATTGATAACAGGGTTTATTCACTAAGTAACAATCTTCTTGGAGTTGACAATAACGTTGATGTTTCCATCTGTTAATGTAACATGTCACGTTAGCCTAAAAGATCCTCTTTCTAATAATTCCCTAGAAGAAGTTGATATACTCGACGTCTTTCACTGTGATGGCTTGTTACTATGCATAGTCAAGGACTGTAGACTGGTGGTTTGGAATCCATTTTCAGGTCAAACCAGGTGGATTCAACCCAGGGATTCGTTCAAGGACGAAGACTGCTATATTCTCGATAGATCCTCTTGCAACCAGTACAAAATCTTGAGGCAGGATTGTATCATCAATTCTAACCATCATCATTATGAGTATGAAATCTATGACTTTACCTCTAATTCGTGGAAGGGTGTTGGTGTGACCACCAACTTGTTCATTCCTGAGACTAACAGTGGCATGTCTGTAAACGGAATTACTTACTGGTTTGATTTACGTGAACAATTCTTAGTAAATTTTGATTTCTCAACAGAGAGATTTGGAAGTCAGCCTCTCCCAGAGTGTGATAGTCCTTTAGCTTTATCAGTGACAACTGGCCAAGAGCAGCAACTTTGTATGTTATCTCTTCATTTCACATATGTGATGGAAACAAATGTTAACTTATGGATAGCGACGAAGAGTGAGAACACCGGAGCAATGTCATGGATCAAGTTTGATATGATCGTGGCTAGCAAGGAGTCAGAAGCTGCAGAGAAACCAGAGATCGTGGGAAGGATCACTCGTTCAAGAGCTAAGGAGATGGCCAAAGAAGCTCATTCACTCATAACTGATGGGTCATTCGACTTCCCGAGGATCCGAGTCTTCAACATATCCACCATGAAGACTTCACCCGGTAATGATAACTAGGTAACTTAGGTGTGAAGTTTGTACTCTTTTTCCCATAGCTGAGTTTTGTCCCACTGGGTTTTCTTAGCATGGTTTTTAATGAGGCAAATGGATCACTATGTCAAGTTATCTAGAAGTCATTACCAATGGGGAATAATGTACTTCTGTACTAGTACAAGTGACTTCTGTACTACTACAGGTCACCGAGACGTTTTGCTGTTTTTTCTTATTTCCTTTAAACGTCTTGTTGTTTTATTTTGAACTTCCTGTTGTTTGGAGTGTCGAGCCCTAGGGTTAATTATAAAACCCCAAAGCTACGCCTCTTTGTTCTTTAGCGAAGAATGATGTTGTAACTTGAATTGTTGATCTTTCTTCCTCACTTTGGTTTCTTGAATGCGTTCTTGAATTCTGGGTTTCTAAACACTTTGTGATACAGAAACTCTTCACTTGTTTCGTTCCATACAACCACCTAAACATCTATCTCCATCAAACCATTGTTTTCTTCCTTCGATCTTCACACATCATCACCCAAAATCATCTGTTCATCATCACCTTCCATCCACACCACCTATCACTCGGTTATCAGCCTTCATCAGAGTTCTAGTCCTAGGGAAATCCTATCATGTGGTATCAGAGCCAACTCTGTGCCAAGGCTAAGCGATTCTAAACCCTAATCTCTTGTATTTTTGCTTAATTTCGTTTGTTTAGTTTTAGGGTTTGAATTTTGAGTTTCGTTTTGTGTCTAGATCGAATAGGGTTTTGGTTATTGTTGATTCGTTTGAGTCTAGGTCAAGTTTTGTGAGTTTAGGATTTAGTTTGGTGTTGTTCGAAATTAGACTGCAATTAGGGTTTAGTTATTTCGAGTTTGTTAGCTATAGGGTTTGGTATTGTTCGATTTTTCTTATAGTTTTGCTCGATATTAGGTCTGCAAGTCGTGTTTTCTTGTTTAAAATTCAGAGTCTTAGAGTTTATTTTCGTTTTTCTCATTCCAAGAACAATTTACTGCGAGTTTCTTCTTTAATTTGCAGGTACAATGGAGCTTTCTCCAGAGGCTATGGAAGCTTTGAACCAAGCCATGTCTAAGCAAATAGCAGAAGCAAACAAGTTAATGTCTACTCAGTTTCAGCAACAGATGGAGCAGCTCAGTAACAAGTTTGAGAAACAGTTCAAGGACATAGCTCACGCATCTAGTGCTTCAGAACATAGTTCTACAGAACCGCCTAGTCCTAATGAGGCCCTTCGTTTAGCTAAAGGAAAGGCTCACGTGGGAACCTCTTCCAAGCATACACGGTTCAGAACAGCTAATTCACCTACTGGGGGGAGAGAAACTTGTTTCAATCAGAGGAGAGACACTCAAGGCACAGAAAGAGAGCATCGCAGAACTGGCAGAGGACACATACGTCCACGACGAGCTGAGCCAGTAGCTGGGCATCGAATATACATTGAGTCAGATAGAGAGAATTCTGAAGAAGAAGAAGTTTCAGACCATAGTCAAGAGACAATGAGGAGAAACAGAAACCGAGATCATGGCAGGAATTATGATCCTTTGAGGCAGCAGCTGAAGCACCTCAAAATTCAGTATCCTTCTTTTCATGGTACCAATGATCCAGAGACTTATCTAGACTGGGAAAGGAAGATGGAGTCGAACTTTCAAGTTCAAGGTACCTATGGGTTGAACAAGGTGAAGATAGCCATATCCGAATTCAATGGTTATGCTTTGTTGTGGTGGGAGCAGTTGGGACTCACTAGACATCGACAGAGAGAGCCTGCTATCACTACATGGGAACAGCTAATCACTCAGATGAGAAAGAGGTTTGTGCCTACACACTACCAGAGAGAGATTCTTAACAAGCTGAGGCGTCATACTCAAGGCACTAAGTCTGTAAGAGACTATTATCAGGAGCTGGAAACGCTTATGATCAGAGTTGATTTGAGGGAAAGTGAAGACATGGTTATGTCTAGGTTTCTTGGAGGTTTGAACAGAGAGATTCAAGACAAGATAGAGCTGCAGAACTATGAAGATGTGCAAGAAATGGTACATAAGGCAGAGTTGATTGAATCGCAGATCAAGAGAAAGGGAGTGAGGTCTACGTTCACGCCTGACATGTCCAAGCCGAGAGAATTCAGTAAACCCGCCTTCACCAAGGACAGCAAACCCGTGACAGCCATAGTCAAAGAGGAGGTTAAGATCGATTACAAGCCCAAGAGTAGCACCTCTACAAGTCATATCAAGTGTTTCAAATGCCAAGGAATGGGGCATTATTCCAGAGACTGTCCTAACAAGAAGATGTTTCTTCTTCGAGAAGGAGGAGAGATTGTGCCAGTAGACAGTTCAGAAAGTGAACCAGAGCCTGAACTAGATGAAGAAGAAGAACCAGCAGTCATGGGAGAGATGTTAGTAGCACGCAGAGCTTTAAGTGTTCAGATGCATCCAGATGATAGAGGTCAGCGTGAGAACCTATTTCACACCAGGTGTATGGTTCAAGACAAGGTCTGCACCTTGATCGTAGATGGTGGTAGCTGTACTAATGCAGCTAGTGAAGAGATGGTACAGAAGCTTAATCTCAAGACCACTTCACATCCAAGGCCTTATCAGCTACAGTGGTTGAACAACAAGGGGATTTAACAGTCACGCAGCAAGTGATGGTGAAACTAGCGATTGGGAAGTATGAGGATGAGCTGTTATGTGATGTGATTCCGATGAAATCAAGTCATATTCTGTTGGGAAGACCATGGCAGTTCGACAGAAGAGTGTTTCAAGATGGCTACACCAACAAGCAGTCATTTGAGTTCAAAGGACGCAAGGTCACTCTTCTACCACTTACACCCAGCGAAATCTACAAGGACCAGCTTCACATGAACCGCAAGGAAACAGAGAAAGTGTCTCACAGCCTGTACATCAACCACAGCGAGTTCAACAAGCTATTTGAGCCAGAGATGACCACATTCATGTTTGGGTACAAAGATACACTCACCAGCACTAAGCCAGCAGAGGAGCTTCCACGCAAGATCATAGAGGTTATAGAGGAGTACAAGGATGAGTTTCCAGAAGAGATATCTCCAGGTTTGCAGCCACTACGTGGGATAAAGCATCAGATCGAATTGGTACCAGGTTCAGCTCTATCGAACAGAACAGCTTACAGAACCAATCCAGTAGAAACTAAAGAGCTTCAGAAGCAAGTAGTAGAGCTGATGAGCAAGGGACACATTAAAGAGAACCTCAGTCCAAGTGCAGGTAAGGATAATGTAGTCACAGATGTATTGTCCAGGAGGTACACTCGCATTTCAACTTTGTCTTCTAAGCTAGTAGGACTTTATGAGACTGACCTCGATTTTGCTGAGAGCTATGGCAAATGCCATAAGTTTGCTTTTGAAAACTACTATAGACAGGATGGATATCTGTTCTTTAAGGATCGATTGTGCATACCAAGAGGATCCATGAGGGAGCTGTTGATCAGAGAAGCTCACAGAGGTGGACTAGCTGGACATTTCGGAGTGTCAAAGACTCTACTTGGACTGCAAGAACACTTCTATTGGCCTCAAATGAAGAAAGACGTTGAGAAGGTTTGTTCTAGGTGCCATATCTGCAAAATGGCGAAGGACCGAGATACAAAATTTCTAGGACACTTCTGGAGGACGCTATCTACACTCCTAAGGACCTTAGTGAGAAGCAATCTCAAGTCATGGGAAGAATGTCTACCACATGTTGAGTTTGCTTATAATCACGCTAAGCATTCTGCTACTCTATTCTCTCCTTTTGAAATTGTTTATGGTTTTAATCCACAATCACCTCTAGACTTGATTTCTTTACCTTTAAGTGTGAAGTGTAGCTTTGATGGCAAAGAAAAGGCTGAACAGGTGAGGAGGATACATGCTAAAGCTAAGGAGAACATAGAGAAACGGACAAAGCAATACGAGAAGCATGCGAACAAGGGCAGACATGAGCTCGTTTTCGAAGAAGGAGACTTAGTGTGGATTCACTTACGCAAGGATAGATTCCCAGAAGAGAGGAAGAGCAAGCTTCTACCACGAGCTGATGGTCCATTTGAAGTCATCAAGAAGATCAACGACAACGCCTACCAGATTGATCTTCAAGGTAAGTATAATGTATCTTCAACATTCAATGTTTCTGACTTGCTTCCTTATTATGCAGATTCCGATTTGAGGACAAATCCTTTTGAAGAGGGGGAGGATGATATGATCGTGGCTAGCAAGGAGTCAGAAGCTGCAGAGAAACCAGAGATCGTGGGAAGGATCACTCGTTCAAGAGCTAAGGAGATGGCCAAAGAAGCTCATTCACTCATAATTGATGGGTCATTCGACTTCCCGAGGATCCAAGTCTTCAACATATCCACCATGAAGACTTCACCCGGTAATGATAACTAGGTAACTTAGGTGTGAAGTTTGTACTCTTTTTCCCATAGCTGAGTTTTGTCCCACTGGGTTTTCTTAGCATGGTTTTTAATGAGGCAAATGGATCACTACGTCAAGTTATCTAGAAGTCATTACCAATGGGGAATAATGTACTTCTGTACTAGTACAAGTGACTTCTGTACTACTACAGGTCACCGAGACGTTTTGCTGTTTTTTCTTATTTCCTTTAAACGTCTTGTTGTTTTATTTTGAACTTCATGTTGTTTGGAGTGTCGAGCCCTAGGGTTAATTATAAAACCCCAAAGCTACGCCTCTTTGTTCTTTAGCGAAGAATGATGTTGTAACTTGAATTGTTGATCTTTCTTCCTCACTTTGATTTCTTGAATGCGTTCTTGAATTCTGGGTTTCTAAACACTTTGTGATACAGAAACTCTTCACTTGTTTCGTTCCATACAACCACCTAAACATCTATCTCCATCAAACCATTGTTTTCTTCCTTCGATCTTCACACATCATCACCCAAAATCATCTGTTCATCATCACCTTCCATCCACACCACCTATCACTCGGTTATCAGCCTTCATCAGAGTTCTAGTCCTAGGGAAATCCTATCAAAGTTCCCAATAATAATCCAGGGATTCGGTTTTCGCTATCGTTATCATTTTAGAGAGTACGTGAGTTTCTTCGCTTCCCAAGTGAAGGAGAAGGTTGTTGTAGTTTCTTGTCATAGACCCAACCGGCACTCCAAGAACATCATGAACATTGTGGTAGATGGTGAATTCATAGAATTGGGTCATCATGGTGCAAAACCTACACACGAATTATCTCCTACCCCACGTCTCCTCATCTATGTTCCAAGTTTGGTTCAAATCCAACATGACATCTAGTTCTTTGGAGGAGGCAAAAAGGAAAGCACCAAGTCAGCTAGTGCATGGCCTTGTAATTGTCACACTAGTCTATGCATTATATAATCCAACTCTTGCATATATTTCATAAGATATATATGTATTGCTAATTTAATTATGACTTGATGTTGGTTATTTTTTATTTACATATGGTTTGATCTTGATTATATATAAAAATTATTTTGTTTCTTCTATCTGAACACCACAGACTAGTGTGAAAGAGAAAGATCCAGTTTTTTTGTTTTCATGATTTTATATCGGATTTTATTTTAATGTTTGTATTAAGAAAACAATTTGTTTTTTTTTTCTTTTTCAAAAATATATTATATATGAATTGAGAGATACACATTATTACACATAATGCTAGTATTTCCCTGTATATTATATTTATTAATTTTTACAATAATTGGCTAATTTCTTTTGTTTGTTTTTGATTTTTCTTTATATAGTTTTGGGACACAAATTGAAGGATTAATTAAATTACATAAAGTTTTTATGATTTTGGTTTTGAGAAATTATTTTGATTGATTACAAGGAACCCAACCGAAAAATAGAGAAAGCAGAGAGCGAGCGAGCTAGCTTTCCGTGCAAGAAACCAAAGTTGCTTAAAATAGAAAAAAGCAGAGGGCTAAGCTTTGTCTTCACTCCTCATACGTCTACAAAAGCTTCTTTCTCTTCATCTTTCTGAGTAAGCTCGCAGCTTGCTCTATCATCCTTACGCTAACGACGACGATCCTTGTATGTAAAAGCTTCTTTCTCTCTTTATCTTTCTGAGTAAGCTCGCAGCTTGCTCTATCATCCTTACGCTAACGACGACGATCCTTGTATGTAAAAGCTTCTTTCTCTCTTCATCTTTCTGAGTAAGCTCGCAGCTTGCTCTTCCATCCTTACGCTATAACGACGACGATCCTCGTCTGCAGAAGCATCTTTATCCGATCCTTTATCTATCCGAGTAAGTTCGCAGCTTGCTACCTCTTTCATCCTTACGCTAACGACTAGCGAGGATCATACGCAAAAAAAGATCTTTATGTGGTTGAGCGCTCTTGATTCTCCACTATAAGTACCTAGCTCTTGATTTTCGTTTTTCTACACACAAATATTTTTTTTCTAATTAGCTTTATTTGATAACATGAGTTCTTCTTCGGGTAGCAACAGCGTTGGGGATGCAGAAGCTGTTCCTAACATTCCGCTATACGAAGGCCACGAGACAGGTAGATGAATCTCTTGTTTCGGTTTGCTTTCCTCGCGCTCCTTTCTTACTTTGTTTTGGTTTTGACATGTTTTTTTTTTTTTGGCAGATTATATTACCTCGCTGATTCAAGATTCACTAAAGTTGAAAACTCGTGATATCCATAGGCTCCTCATCAATCATGAGATGCCGTTATCACTCGAGGTACCACACCGCCCTCAGCCACCGGCGTTGTTTATGGTGCCGAACCAGCTTGTTCTTGATGGTATTGCGGATGGCTACACTTGGCGGAAAAAAAAAAACGTACCACTCAAGGTAAAATTTATGAACTGTCAATTTTGTTAATTATTAGTGTCTAGTTCGATTTCAAACATATTTTTTACATATTGTAGGTTGATGGTGAGTACGTTATCGATGAAGTGTATCATGAGAACACTACAGAATTCGACCGGAAAATGTTTCGTAGGATATATTTTCTTATAAATGGCCAGGGAGATCAGTACAGTCTCGTTCATTACCATCATCCTCGCCTGAACAACAAGTGAACGATAACGACTTTGGGAGACGAAAATCAAATCACAGCTTCTTGATTTTTTTCTTCTAGTTATCTTTTTAATAATTTCTTCGATCCTCCTCCCTCTCTCTCTCTTGGGATCAATTAGTACTTTAAAATAAAAATAAAAATAAAATAAAAGCACTACGTTTCTTTTCTTGTCTGAACGATTACTTTGTCAATATGCTTATTTATATTCTGGTTTGTTGTAATTAGTCTATCTGTTTACCACATTCCTTTGGATCAGTTCCTCTTACTTATTATTACAGTATTCAATGTAATTTTCTTTTAATGAAAATAATCTAGTACTATTTCTTATTATGTTTTTTATTCTTTTACATAGAAAATAATAATATTAACCCAACTACTGAGTTTTTAACAACTAATCTAATCTCTAGTAACAACAACTTACAACAATCAAAACACCTTAAACTCTAACAAAATTTAACCAAATCCAGTAACAAAATTACAATATAGCTTCACATCAGCGAGAGAAACACAGAAACTACACTACATGGCATCAATCAGATCGAATTGCAAAAAAGAGTCTCCTTCTTTCACGCTCTCTTAAGTCCAAAGTCCCAACCTCTAAAGCAAAAGAACAAATAAGACAGAACAAATCCAAATCCCCAATATAACTACTTCCAAGTTCCAACTACAAAAAACCCACCAATTCAACAAGTCCAAACCTACACATCTAGACTTCTAGAGCCTAGTTCCTATACCATACATACAAATATTTCTCACTTCCACACGGAAAAAAACAAAAAAAAAAACAAAAAAGGAAGCTCCTTTGATTGATTTTGATTTTTTTTGTTGTAGGGTCTGATGATTGTAACGAAAATAAATAAATAATTTACATTTTTCCTCAGCACGTCGTCGTTCTTTGAAAGCCAAAAGGTGTCGTCTCGGTAGAAGAAGGCTTTAGGCTACTTTTTATTGACCTCATCCTTGATTGGTTTAAAAGAACGTTTTAACTTTTAACCTTTTCTTTTTTTTGGACAAATTTTTTTTTAACATAATTACACATTTTTGCACTACATACAAAATAGTTGGTTTAATTGATCACTTAACCAGATTAACCCACTTAAATTGAACCAGATTTTATCTAAACTTGGTTTCCTAGCTTAGTAAATAAATTAAAAAAATACAAATGAAATCATTTAAATTCTAGATTTTTAGTTTATTTAACCAAAACACTTTAAAATACTTCTTCTTTCTTTTTTTGTCAGAAAGTCTAAGAATACTAAATGAAAAACCAATTTATTTAAGGATTGAGCTAAATAAATAAAATGAGTACAACATTTACATTTAATTTTTTGTTGAATATGAATTTAATGTTACAACAAATATAACAAAATCAAATCATAAATTAATAATAAGAATTAAGTTTTGTATAATTTTAATTTTTATTTAAAACTAAAATTAAATATAAAATTCCTAACTAATTATGATGAGACATGTGTCAAGTAAGTTTCTCCAAGTCTCTCATTTGAGAGACTCAATTAATTATATTTCTTATTTTTCAATATTATATATTTTTTTAAGACTAAGAGACTTATTGACAAACTTACCTAATAATGATCTAGCTTCTTACACAATGTTTAGATCCGGTGGGGTATAGTCCAGTGAGTATTAAAATTAGCTTAGATATGATATGATTTAGCTGCTTACACATGATTTAGATTAGAATTAAGAATGTTTAGATCTGATCATGCTCAGTTTAGTAATCGGTGGTTAGACGCCAGTAAAATTATTAAAATTAGCTTAGATATGATATGATTTAGCTTTGTAGTTTATATATCTAATTTGATTATTTTCTGCAAAAATATCGTTGGTGCTCTCATTACTGAGCCTAGGAATGGAATAATTGCACTATGTCTACTATGATTCCAAAGAATGGTTCCACTGGACCTTTTTCTATACAGGATTAAACTGTATCGAAATAGGAAGTAAGTTTAAAATTCCTTTACATTCTCCAATTACTTTGAATTTTTAACAGGGCAAATCATCATAATTTTATGTTTTAATTTTAGCATCTGGCAGCACCTTGGACATGGGGGTGCCTTGGTGTTTTCATTCCCTTGACTGATGGTGATGAGATCAGGGTGAACTACACTGGGAACATTCATCTTCTAAATGATATTGATGACTATCTTAGACGTGTCATTCGTGAATTAAATGGTCGGTGAAAACTTCCATAATTATATTTTTTACTTTCATAATTATATATCTATATATATATATATATTTTTCATAACTACTTTTCAGTATTATATATTTTTGTGACCTGAAATTCATTGAAATACTCTCACTATATATGTCCAAGAGTCTACCCAAACTAAAGTCTGGTATCCAGTTGACTAGAAATAATTTTAGAAAATTACTTATGACACCAAGTCCTACCAAATTAAAGCATTATGGTGTTCACAATTACTTCAAACAAGTAGTATCCCATAATATTAAAGTTTTTCGGTTTTTTTGATAATGTTAGTGTTTATATACAACTACATTTACATTGAATTTTTTTATTGAATATGCATTTAATGTTACAACAAATATAACAAAAGAAAATCATAAATTAATAATAAGAATTAAATGTTGAGAGAAAAAAAGAAAGCTATAATAAGAATTTAGTTTTAGCAAAATATTAATATATTTACAAACTAAATAAAGAAAAAGAAGTAAAAACAATCTGGGTGGCAAAAAAGATAGAAGATTTATTTTTCTCTCTCTTAAATTCTTAAAGACTATATATGATCTTCCCATGTTTATATAGTCTGGATTATAGTTATTGATCATATATAGACTTCTTATATATGATCTTCCCATAGTTATAACTATCTTGATTCTCCATTTCACTGTTTCCGCTTGCTTGTTCTCTCTATTTGTGGCTTTCATTGAAAGTTGGTTTAATAGCAGCAGTCGTGTGTGTCAGATGACGTTCAACAACCTTCCAGAGGATTTGGTAGTGGAGATACTCTCTAGAGTTCCAGCTGTATCTTTGGCAAGGTTACGATCAACATCCAAAGGATGGAACGCTTTGATTAAAAATGGGAGAGTACTTGCTAAGAAGCACTTTGCTTATGCTCCAAGGCAACCTACGGCTCTCGTGTTGATTGATAACAGGGTTTATTCACTGAGTAACAATCTTCTTGGAGTTGACAATAACGTTGATGCTCCATCTGTTAATGTAACATGTCACTTTAGCCTAAAAGATCCTCTTTCTAATAATTCTTCAGAAGAAGTTGATATACTCCACGTCTTTCACTGTGATGGCTTGTTACTATGCATAGTCAAGGACTGTAGACTGGTGGTTTGGAATCCATGTTCAGGTGAAACCAGGTGGATTCAACCCAGAGATTCGTACAAGGACAAAGACAGCTATATTCTTGGTAGATCCTCTTGCAACTAGTACAAAATCTTGAGGCAGGATCGTATCATCGATCCTAACCAAGAATCGAACGAGTTCAAAATCAACGACTGGTTTGAGGGTCTTATCAATTATACACAACATCGTCACGAGTATGAAATCTATGACTTTACCTCTAATTCGTGGAAGGGTGTTGGTGTGACCACCGACTTGTTCATTCCTGAGAGTAACAGTGGCATGTATTACTTACTGGTTTGATAGACATGAAAAATTCTTAGTAAGTTTTGATTTCTCAACAGAGAGATTTGGAAGTGAGCCTCTCCCAGAAGGTGATAGTCCTTTAGCTTTATCAGTGACGACTGGACAAGAGCAACAACTTTGTATGTTATCTAATCATTTCACATATGTGATGGAAAGAAATGTTAACTTATGGATAGCAACGAAGAGTGAGAACACGGGAGCAATGTCATGGATCAAGTTCCCAATAATAATCCAGGGAGTCGGTTTTCGCTATCGTTATCATTTTAGAGAATACGTGAGTTTCTTTGCTTCCCAAGTGAAGGAGAAGGCTGTTGTAGTTTCTTGTCATAGACCCAACCGACATTCCAAGAACATCATACATATTGTGATAAATGGTGAATTCATAGAATTGGATCATCATGGTGCAAAACCTACACACGAATTATCTCCTACCCCACGTCTCCTCATCTATGTTCCAAGTTTGGTTCAAATCCAACATGGTATCTAGTTCTTTGGAGGAGGGAAAAAGGAAAGCACCAAGTCAGCTAGTGCATGGCCTTGTAATTGTCACACTAGTCTATGCATTATATAATCCAACTATTGGTATTTCACGACTTTGGGAGAAGAAAATCAAATCACAGCTTCTTCGGTTTTTCTTCTAGTTATCTTTTTAATAATTTCTTCGATCCTCCTCTCTCTCTCTCTCTCTTGGGATCAATTAGTACTTAAAAAAAAAATAATAATAAATAAATAAATTAGCACTACTTTTCTTTTCTTGTCTGACGATTACTTTGTCAATATGCTTATTTATATTCTGGTTTGTTGTAATTAGTCTATCTGTTTACCACATCCCTTTCGATCAGTTCCTCTTACTTATTATTACAGTATTCAATGTAATTTTCTTATAACTTACAGTATTCGAACTCCTCTCTGGCTCTCATGTTGATTGATTATATAGGCTTTTATATAGTGAGATTCAATCTCCATGGAATTCACACTAACGTTGCTCCTTCTATTAAGGTAACTGGACAATTTAGCCTAAAAGATCCTCTTTCGTCCGAAGAAGTCGATATATGCAACTGTCTTTCACTGTGAGGAATTATTGTTATGCACTACCAAAGACAATAGACTAGTTGTTTGGAATCCATGTTCAGGGGAAACTAGGTGGGTTCAACCTAAAAATTCTTACAAAGAATTTGATTTATTTGCTTTCGGTTACTATAACAAATCATCTTGTTGGGAGGGTCAGCTAGTGCATGCACCGAGGCTCAGCTTATTCACACTCTGGATCGTCTAGTTCGGAATAAAGTCACTTCTATTCAGCTGCAGGATGGTCTACTTCTCTGGTTTCAATCGAGGGTTTAGTTTTTCTTTGGCTATGTTTTAAAATCTCTTTTCCAACTTTTTCAAACTCAGTAGAAGGACGCAACTTCTGTACAAAGGCATTTTTTTGACTTGAATATATTTTCACATTCATTAAAAAAAAAAAAACATATCATCTTGTTACAAAATCTTGAGGATTGGTCGATCTATGACTTCACCTCCAATTCTTGGAGGGTTGTTGTTGGTAAGACTATAGACTGGTCCATTATAGAGGATGATCACACTGTGAAAGATTGTTACAGAGACTGACAACACTCGTGGCATGTATGTGAATGGGAATATTGTTATAAAGGGTGACAACACTCGTGGCATGTATGCTAATGGAAATACTTATTGGCTTGCTTTTACTCCAAACTTACATGAATAACACCACTATAATTATCTCTTACTAAGTTTTGATTTCTCTACAGAGATAATTGGTAATGTACCTTTTCGAGGAGATGATGATATACATGCATGTTTTTCTTTGGCTTTATCTGTGACTAGAGAAGGGCAACAACTTTGTATATTGCTAAATGGTGCCCTTAGGGCTAACCGTTATTACATATGGATAGCATCCAAGAGTGAGTGTACCGGAGCAATATCATGGACCAAGTTCCTGATCACTGTGTGGGAAGATGGTCCCATCTATCATTTAGGGTTTAGGCATTTTAGGGCTGGTGGGTTGAGTTTCTTGGCTAACCGTGAGAAGGAAATTCTATTGACTTGTAATAAAAACAGCCACGACCAATATTCCAAGAACATCATATGTATACACCATGGGAAAGGGTAAATACACAGAATTGGATCATCATGGCGCAAAACCTACACATGAATCTCTCCTACCCCACTTCTCTTCCGCTATGTTCCAAGTTTGGTTCGAATCCATCATTGTATCTAGTACTCTTTGGAGGAGGCAAAAGGCTACGGAAGCACCAAGTCAATACATGGCTTTGTAATTGTCACACTAGTCTATGCATTCTCTAATCCAATAAGATATATATGCATTAATTGCTAATTTATGTAACTCGTCTTCGATTTTTCAAGTTGAAATAATATTCTTCTTCTTCCCTAGATTCGTAAGTCACTCAAGTTTTGTTTTGTTTTTGTCTCTCTCATTGACTTGACTCATTGTTTTAAGGAAACCACAAAACCCAAAAAAGAAGTCACCAACCATTTTATTACCAACCAACCAATAAACAAACCAAACACTAAACCAAAAAACCAACTGATTCAAACCGGATCAATTCCCTCTCTTTGCTCTCATCCGATCTCTTCTTCTTCTCCTTTTTTTTAATTCATGGTTTCAATTTCTTCTTCTTCTCCTTTTCGAATATTTTGTCACCTCCAAGATCTGATCTGTTTGAGAATTGAGAGAGATGGCGAGGAATAATAATAAACTTGGAAGTGGTGGTGGTAGTCACCATGGGATATGGATATATTTCAACCCAGCGTTTTATCTCCGAAGACCGAGACGTCTTGCTTTGCTTTTCATCCTCTTCGTCTCTGTTTCCATAATTGTTTGGGATCGTCAATCTCTTGCCCGCGACCACCAGGTACCTTTTTTTTTTTTCTCTCTCTATAATCTGATTAAAGGAGTTTTGAGTTTGATGAAGTTGCCTTTTTTATGCGTGTTTTTATAATCTATGCTGATGAATTTTGCAGTTTGAAGTTTCCAAATTAAATGAAGAAGTTTTCAGGTTGCAGCAGATGGTAAGCTTATTTTCCTTTGATGTATTTATACCCAAAGTTTCCTCCTTTTTGCGTTTTCTTAAAATACACAGTGGCCGATATTGATGTGGCATTTATGTTTCTTGCCTTGTTGGGAGTGTATCTATATATTTTGGTTTTGCAAGACTTTGATTGACTTGTGAGTTAATATATCAGTCTTGAGAAACTTATACGCTTTTTATGTTTTTTTTTGTTAGTTGGATGAGGTAAAAAGTGTCACTGAGGAGGATGTGTCTGTCAAGAGTTTGAAGGATGTCCAGGAAGATCCAGTTGATGCCCAGCGAATGCAGAGAGTTAAAGAAGCTATGATTCATGCTTGGAGTTCTTATGAAAAGTATGCTTGGGGACAAGATGAGCTTCAGGTACAGTTTTAGTGTTTATATTAGTGACAATGGCCTCTACAAATTTAGTGCCTTTTTGAAATTGAATGGTTTAGCTGCAATGCTATTAGGTTGTATTAAGTTTCAACACTTTCCATAGGCTTGCAAGTATTGTGTTGTTCAACTAATTAAGCTGAGACCAATTTCTGCTTGCAATAATATGTCTTTGAAGCTATTTTGTTTCCTTCTTTTTTTTTGCACTATCAGCCCCAGACGAAAGATGGCGTTGACAGCTTTGGTGGCCTGGGAGCAACTATGATTGATGCATTAGACACTCTCTATATAATGGGTCTAGACGAGCAGTTCCAGAAAGCCAGAGAGTGAGTAGATTTCTTCCATCCTAGCCCAATTTTAGGAAGATTCTTCTTGGCATGATTGTTATAAACAGGCTTGTCTCATCTTATTGAGAAAATTTTTTGGCATGCTATTGAAATCCAAGCACTAAATTCCTAACCTCTATCATAAAACGAAGAAGAGAAAAAAATAAAATAGAAAAGGCTATTGAATGTTTGTAACGTATCTGTGTGCAATGTTCACTTTTGTTTGTAACAGGTAGCCCGTTTCAAGACAATGTATAAATTGTTATATTTTTGGGCTATAACTGCTCACTTATAATCCTGTTTCTGAGTTATCTATATTTTTTTCTTCTCCATTAATTGAAGTTCAACTCACAACTTTGCCGCCTTCATATGGTTATTGTTTTTCATTTGCAGTTGGGTGGCAAGCTCATTATCTTTCGACAAGGATTATGCTGCCAGTATGTTTGAGACAACCATAAGGTTGCATTTAACAGGTTTACCATGTTGTTTTCTTTCCTGTACTAAGAAGAGGCATCTTGTTTAGGTTATTTGTTGTGTGGTATTAACAGAGTATGTGGAATAGGAAGTCTATTATCTACGCTTATAGCTTTTCTCTTTGTTGGCTTTCAGAGTAGTAGGAGGGCTTCTCAGTGCTTATGATCTTTCTGGGGACAAAATTTTCCTCGAAAAGGCTACTGATATTGCAGACAGATTATTGCCTGCATGGGACACTCAGTCGGGTATACCATATAATATTATCAACTTGAGACATGGAAATGCTCATAATCCTACATGGGCGGGGGTAAGTCCTAGTCTTTTAATGCCTATCTGTCATATTTCTTTTCAATCCTTTTAAAGATTGGATGCTTACTTAGTAAATATACATTTCCTCTTCTTGTCTTGAGAAATTTCGTATGCCTGGGAGCTTTTTAGAGATAGTGGCCACTACTAGCTCCGTCAACAGAAGATGACTTTCTTGTCTGTCGTTTTTTTTCTCTGGTTGGACTAGGATCGCTAACATGTTTCTAAAGTAACTCCTAATTGGCCAAGAAAAATTTGAGATTTAAGTTCCAATCACTTTCCTAGATGTTTCAGCACTCGCCAGGAACAAACTGTTCTGCTTTTCAAGCTATGTGACAATCAGCATTCTGTTTGTGTCTAGACTGTTTTAAAGTTTTAGTTGTAAATGTCATGATGAACGTAAAGCTTCTTCATTAGCTAGGTATTGATTCACTAGCAAGCTCATGTTTAATGTTTATGGAATGGGTACCATCTAATTTATTTACGTGTCTTCAATTAAGTACATGTGGTCTTTCGGTTTGGTTGATTGGTTACTTCTCTCTTGTACTAGAGAGACAGTATTCTTGCAGATTCTGGTACTGAACAACTCGAGTTTATTGCCCTTTCCCAGAGGACGGGGGACCCCAAATATCAGCAAAAGGTACATTTCTCCATAACTTGTAGCACGACTGACTTACTACATATCCATCTGCTTAAGAGATAGTTATATTTTTCAGTGAACAGGAATACATATTTTCGTAGCTTATTCTATATATTTGTACTATATCTTATTTAGGTATTATGTTGGCAATAGGTCAGGAATCAGGATACAAATTGTCTAATTCATAGGAAACAATTTGCAACTCAATGGTTGACCTGTTTGTATCTCGTGTCTCAGGTAGAAAAGGTTATTTCAGTACTAAATAAGAACTTCCCTGATGATGGTCTACTTCCAATCTATATAAATCCCGATACAGCTCAACCATCGTACTCCACCACGACATTTGGTGCCATGGGAGACAGGTATTTTCCAACTTGATTGCATTTTATATTGCTGCTCGTCTGATCCCTTCTGGTTTGGCTTTGGCTCGATAAGTGACGGTGTGACTGCAAATTTTTCATACAGCTTTTATGAATATTTGCTCAAAGTTTGGGTGTTTGGGAACAAAACTTCAGCAGTGAAACATTATAGGTAAGTTTAACTCTAGTCTATTGAATATACATATGTATGCATTTCTTATAAATCAAATGGTAAACGTAACACTGGAACATTTGAAAGCTGATTAAATTCACTCAGCTAATTTCACCCAGCTGCCATCACGTTGTCTTTCTGCTTGATATCTGCTTCTATTCTTTGCTGGTCTTGTAGTTTCTACATCTTTTAGCCAAACAATAATAATTAGTATTGTTATGGATTCAAATCTTTGCATCAGAGATATGTGGGAGAAATCAATGAATGGTCTGCTTAGCTTAGTTAAGAAATCAACACCTTCGTCATTTACATATATCTGTGAGAAGAGTGGAAATTCTTTGATCGATAAGGTAAACCCGTCTGTTCAATGTTTCCATTGTGATATGTGAAAATCTCGTTGCCTGGTATTTCCAGTCTCATGTTCTATCTCATCTATATTCAGATGGATGAATTGGCATGCTTTGCTCCCGGAATGTTGGCTTTAGGAGCATCTGGGTATAGTGATCCTGCTGAAGGAAAGAAGTTTCTCTCACTCGCTGAAGAGGTAAACTTATGGCTTGAATTATCTTTGATCATAGCCTCATAGGTGCTTCAGATCGTCCCGAACTTTCTGCTTTCAAGCTGTTCAACTGATTTAGGCTGTTGGAGCTATAGCCTTGATTGATATTTTCTCACATATCTGCAGCTTGCATGGACATGCTATAATTTTTACCAATCAACACCAACAAAACTGGCTGGGGAGAATTATTTCTTCAACTCTGGGAATGTATATCATTTTTCATTTTCTTTGTCTTTTCCAAAAACGTTGATTATTTTATGTGTAATTTGTTGTTTAGTCTACAATTCACAAAAAAATGATGATTCAGGACATGAGTGTTGGAACATCATGGAACATCTTGAGACCAGAAACTGTTGAATCACTGTTTTACCTCTGGCGGTTAACTGGCAACAAGACATATCAAGAGTGGGGATGGAATATATTTGAAGCGTTTGAGAAGAACTCGCGTATAGAATCTGGATATGTCGGTTTGAAGGATGTAAGTTTTCCTTAGACTCCTAATTAGATCCTGAATTGTTAAAACCTTGATGAATTGAATTATACCGTTACACCATCCACACCATTATTTGTTAACCGGTAATCCGATGGTAGATTCTTATTTACTTTGAATCATATCCAGGTTAATACAGGTGTTAAGGACAACAAGATGCAAAGTTTCTTCCTCGCTGAGACGCTCAAGTATCTATATCTTCTGTTCTCGCCCACAACAGTCATTCCTTTGGACGAGTGGGTATTCAACACAGAAGCTCATCCACTTAAGATTAATAAGTCCCGAAACAACCAGGTAAATCTCAAACAATCCAACCGCGTGCTGCAACGAAAACCGGCATTTAGAATACGCCAGAGGAATTACGGTCGGATAACAAAGAAGTAACAAAGCTCCCTGGAGAAGTCATCCAGTCACATTGTGAATCTTTGGAACCAGCATTTGTGATTGCGTAGGAAGGGGGCTCTATGGATATATATATATAACTGAGTAATGTAATTTAAGCTCGGCTATTCAAAAAGACCCTTTTACTTAGAAACCATTTTTTGGGAAAGATTTCAAGATATACACCCAAAACCCAACACAGGTTTACCACAGTGTACAAACCGGTGTTTTTGTATCCTTAGTTAAAAAATTAAAGAGTATTATTTTATGCTTTTTTTATATTTTTTATTGTTAACGTATGAAAAGAAGAGTATATGAAAAAGACTGAAATATGTAATGGAAGCAACCAAGAAAAGAAAGAAGAAGAAGCAATTTGCAATGAATGAGACCAAGTCTCTGAAAAGACTCAAGTGTTGACTGAATCTCCACGTAACACCAAAAAGAAGAGTGACATGGCTGTTACTCTAAATATGACCACAGATTCTCACCAGCCTCAGAAAACCTTACGACACGTCCTTTTCTCCAATTCCACAAACACCATACATTTCATTCCAAATTTATAAAAAAATCTGGGTCGTCTTTAGGTGGTGAAGAGACCACTCTCATCAACCATGAACCATACATAAAAACTCCACCGCTCTTCTCTTCTCTCCCTTAATCATTCACACATCTTCTTCCTTATATCTCTCTTCCCATCTTCATCATCATTCCGAATCCTCCACTTCTCTCTCGTTTCTCTACCTACCTTTGATCTGAGTCATTGAGAAGAAAGATGGTGAGCTACTGCGAGTTGTGTAATGCCGAAGCTGATCTCCACTGCGCAGCGGACTCTGCTTTCCTCTGCCGTTCTTGCGACGCTAAGTTCCACGCCTCAAATTTCCTCTTCGCTCGCCATTTCCGCCGTGTCATCTGCCCAACTTGCAAATCTCTAACTACAGACTTCGTCTCTGGTCCTCTCCTCCCTTGGCCTCCACGAACATCGTGCTGCTCCGAGTCATCCTCTTCGTCGTCTTGCTGCTCTTCTCTCGACTGTGTCTCAAGCTCCGAGCTATCCTCGACGACGCGTAGCGTAAACAGAAAAGCGCGTGGAAGGGAAGAAAAAGTGAAGAAGGCTAAGAAGGCTGTTGCTGCGGTGACGGTCGCGGATGGTGTTTTTGTGAAGTGGTGCGATAAGTTAGGACTAAACAGAGATTTAACAAACGCCGTCGTTTCGTATGCGTCTCTCGCTTTGGCTGTGGAGAGGAGGCCGAGAGCGACAGCGACGAATAGATTAATCTTAGCGGCGGCGTTTTGGTTCGGGGTCAAGAACACGATGACGTGGACGAGTTTAAAGAAAGTGGAAGATGTGACCGGAGTTGCAGCTGGGATGATACGAGCGGTTGAAAGCAGAATGGCGCGTGCGATGACGCTGCAGCTAAGACGGTGGCGCGTGGATTCTGAGGAAGGATGGGCTGAAAACGACAACGTTTGAACGAAAACATTGACGTGGGTCCTTCCGCATTGCAAATTTTAGGACATAGTGATTAGTGTTAAGTTTGTGTTGTGTCATTGACTCGTTGAATATTCTTTTTCAACGTTTAAAATGGTCTTTAATATGATGAACCAAAGTGAAATCAAAATGATGGGAGTATAAAACAATTTCTTTAGAGGAGTTTAAACGTTTAAAATCAATTTCTACTTTCTAAATCCGATTTGTCATTTTATCATTTTATCACTGTCATGTTAAAACTTAAAAAATCGTATTTCTCGTTTTTTAACAGAAGAAGTAATTGTTAATATTTGAGAATATATATTTTTTTAACCCAATATTTGAGAATATATATGTTATTATTATCTCACAAAAAAAAATTACAAATTTAAAAGAAATTATATTTATCTTGTTTTATGTAAAATTCATTATTATCAACAACAACAACAACAACAAATAAAAAAAAAGAGTAAAAGAGAGAATAATTCCTACTGTTTCCTAAAGTAATTATAATTTCTGTAATGTTTATCTTTACCAACAACAAAAAAAAAAGTAATAGAAGAAAAAAAGAAAAACCCTTATTTGTGGTTTTTACAAACCCTACTCTGGAAAAGTCCTAATTCCAAAAGCTGTGTACTTTCAACAAAGTCGACTAAAGAAAGCATCTGGGGCATACTGAAAGATCGGACTCTTCAAGCTACAATCTTATTCTCTCCTCTTGTTGTTGAATCCCACCATGGAAGCTCTCTTTACTTCAACACACATCACCAATTTACAGACAAGGCCTCTCCTCAAATCTACACTGCACACTTCTTCCCAGTCATCTTCGTGTTGGTTTTGTAATTCGCTACCGAAAAAGCAATTCAAGAACCTGAGAATCACCAATGGATCAAGTCACGGGCTTCGTGTACAAGCTCTCTTACGTAACGAGACACCAAGTGAAGGCGAAGATTATAATATAGCTGAGAGTAGTGGGTTTGGTGTTTTTCCTGAGGATGTTTTCTCTTTATCACAGGTACTCTTCTTTCTCTCTTGTCTTTGTGATGAAACAATTCAACGAAAGTTATAAACTTTTTGTTGTGGGTATGCAAAAAATTCAGCAAAAGATTACAATTTTTGTAACAGAGTTTGTGTAGAATCGAATCTTAGATAAGTGCAAAGATGAGTTTGTAGTAGATAATTTTGTTGGATTGTTTGCTGTGGCATAAAAGATTAATAGATTGTGATGTTGTGTGAAGGAAAATCTCAATGGTGAAACTTCTCATAGTGTAATCGATGTGGAGGCATCTCTTGCTCATTCTCAGGGTGGTGGGGGAAATCGAGCCGGGCTTTTTAGAACTCCAATATCTGGTGGAGTTCAAAATGCTACATCAGCTCATGCGTTACCTCGGCCTGCTTTAGCTGTACGGAACTTGTTGGAACAGGTAAAAGGGTTTGTCTTTTAGATTGTTGTATAGATGCTTTCACTTCATAATGATAAATTATAAGTTCTCTATCTGTCTGGTCTTTACTTTTTTTGTTTGGTATGATTCAAGGCTAGGTTTGCTCATCTATGCACAGTGATGTCCAAAATGCACCACCGCAGGGAAGGGTACCCATTTGGCTCATTGGTTGATTTTGCACCTGATCGTATGGGGCGTAAGTTACTGACCCTTTCTTTTCTTTGTTGACTGCTTCTATTGTCTGCTTTTGTTGCACGCTCAGTTTTTCTTCAGAATACTGGTTTAATGATTTACTAGTGGACAATTAGTTCCTAAGTCTAACTCCCACTGTAGAAACTGTGCTCAATATTGTTTTCCGTAAATCTCATTAAAGATGTACATGTAGTAGTGTTTTTGGGTCAGGATAGTATTGAAAGCAATGCTGATTTTATAATGGTACAATTAATGTCTTGAGTTTGTTGGCTGAGATATGATATATGCTTATTTCTTGAATGGCGTCTACTTTTTGTTATCAGATCCATTATTTTTATTTTCACCGCTGGCCATCCACACACGAAATCTGTTGGCTGAACCTAGATGCAGTCTCGTTGTCCAGGTAATATTGGCTACTATGTTTTCACTAAGCAAAAGGTTTTCCCTTTTTGTTCTGTAACCGGGGATTTGTCTGGCAGATACCTGGATGGAGTGGCTTATCGAATGCAAGAGTGACATTATTTGGTGATGTGTACCCATTGTCAGAAGATGAACAGGTAGGTGTCTAGCTACTTTTTTCCATTTCATTTCATGAACAGGTAGGTGTCTGTGCATAAATCTATCTGAGTAAGGAGTTGTAATATCTCTGGTTTTGGCTTGGTAGGAATGGGCTCATAAGCAATATATTGCAAAGCACCAGCACGGGCCTTCCGAGCAGTGGGGAAACTTTCACTATTTTAGAATGCAGAACATAAGGTTTGTTACAAAACTTGTGCCTTCTAAATTACCAATACTTGTAGGATGATTGCTTGTTTCCTATTTACTGATCCACTCTATTCTCAATGTGACAATTGGCAGTGATATATATTTCATTGGAGGCTTTGGCACGGTGGCTTGGGTTGATGTCAAAGAGTATGAAGCTTTACAGCCAGATAAGATAGCTGTTGATGGTGGTGAGGGGAACCTCAAGGTACGTTATTTCAGATCCCTTTTGGTCGCCTTAGAGACTCCAATAAACTTGCTCCCCATTCTTGGCCTTTTGTAAACTGGAATGATTTGAGTGTGCTCTAACGTACTTTCCCTATAACTTCTGATAGGAACTAAATGCCATCTTCTCGAAACCGCTTAGAGAGCTACTGTCTACTGAATCAGAGGTGGATGACGCTGCTCTCATCTCGATAGATAGCAAAGGAATAGATGTAAGAGTTCGTCAAGGTGCTCAGGTAAAATAACATCGTCTAAAACAGTTCTGTCCAGTTGATGTTAAACACCTGGTCATGCATAGTGCCTCTCAGCTTTATCTTTCTGTGTTGAATTTGTATGTTTGTTTGTTTTTTGCAGTTCAACATACAAAGGCTAGCATTTGAGGAAGGTCATGGTGTTGAGACGCTAGAAGAAGCTAAATCTGCACTAAGGAAAGTGATGGAGAAGGTGAAGCTGAATTTGCAGAAATGACAAAACCCCTTTTTCTCTCTATACGGGTCTTATAAATTAGTAGGACCAATAAAATGTTTGTGTGGTTTACTCTTTTCCTCATTTTGACTAGCTGAAATTTTGTAGTTTTCTATGTTTTGGCCTCCTTTTTGTAGAAAAGAGAAAACAAAATTGGGGGTTAAGAAATGACAAATCAGAGTTTTCTAATAGATATTTTGGGCGTTAATGATACTTTCAAAAGTTTGAAATTAACAAAAGCCAATAAATATTTTGGTTGTTTAATGCCTCAGCACCACCTTGGTTGGGACATATACATTGCTCTACATACGAGAAAAATTATTTGGCATTCAAAAAAATTGGAATCGTTAAAGCAGAAACTAGTGGGACAAACATAATCACACTAGCCTCTACACAGAAACGAACTGTTAGATACCTTATTATATTTGAACCAAAGTTGGAACATAAGTGAGGAAAAATGGGCATTTAGAATCTGCACCATGGTGATCCACTTGTATGATGTATATATCCTCTCCTACAATGTGTAACACGCTTTTGGACCTGGCTTGATAGCGATACACGAAAACGTTCTTCTCATGGTCATCCAAGACTGTCATCTCATCAATTCGTAAGTAAAAACGCTGAGACTTGCTCCATGACACGGCTCCGGTACTCTGATCAATCTTAGTTGCTATCCATACCTCAGAGCCATAAGTTGAAAACATACAAAGTTGTTGCTCTTCTCTAGTCACTGATAAAGACACATCATAATACGAACGAGTATCCGTTGGAAGAGATAGTCTTCGAAATCTATCAGCTGAAAAATCAAAACATATTAAGAACTTATCAAACGGTGGTCCGTATTCATTAGTAGCAAGCCAGTAAGTATTTCCTTTCACAGACAAGCCACGTCTCCGACTCCCAACACTTGGTATGAACCAGCCTTCAGTCTCACCAACAAACCGCCACGATTTATAGGTAAAGTCATAGACTTGGTACTCAGTTCGCACTGGGATATGGTCTTCATGTCGCTGCATCCTCAAGATTTTGTAACATGAGGATCTGTGATCGTAGCCTAGAGCATAGAAGTCTGATTCCTTGTAGGAATCTATGGGTTCGATCCACCTTGTTTCACCTAAACATGGATTCCAAACGACCAGTCTATTGTCTTTGGTGCTGCATAGCAATAAGCCGTCATAGTGAAAGGCGTCACGTATATCAACTGCTTCTGAAGATTTAGGATCTTTTAGGCTGAACTGACATGTTATCTGTACAGATAAATCAACCTCTTCAATTCCATGGAGACTGACGTTCATTATATAAAGCTTATAATCAATCAACATGATAACCAGAGACGGCTTTGGAGCATAAGCAGAGTGCTTCTTAGCAAGTATCTCATCATCCTTAACAAGAGCGTTCCATCCTTTAGATGTAGATCGTAATCGTGTCAGAGATATAGCAGGAACCCTAGAGAGTATCTCCACTACCATATCCTCCGGAAGATGATTAACTGTGTTTCTCTTCTTCATCATCTTTACTGTTTTCAGAAATTAGGGTTGCAAGAAACAGAGTTTTGAGACCAAGTCTTAGGTTTGAGGGAGAGTTGTTTTCTCATAATTTATGTTTTTCAAAGTGTCATGACATCCACATGATTCTAATGTGGGCTTCGGCCCAGATCATGTTGCTTTAACGCCAAGTCTTAGGTTTGAGGGAGAGTTTTTTATGGTGGTGCTTTGTTCTTAGCCTATAGCGACCTAGACCATTCCTGAATTAAAGTGGCTCGAGTTAAGAAGCTAACAAATATTGTAGTCCTGTCTTGCTAGTTTAAGACCTCTGATCTATTGTTTTTTGATGATGCAGGCTTAAATTTTTCTGTTTTCTTTATAAAAGAGCAGGTGTTTTCGTACACTTAAAAAAGACAGATAAGTAACTATATTGTTCATGAACTCATGATTAAAACATGTTTTGTAGTCATAACCAAAGATGTGTTGTAACTCGAACTTGCTACAAAACCTGTGTTTTCAGTTGTGTTCTGTGTAGTGGCTGAGCTAGTTGGGCTTAAAAAAATGCAGAATGAACTTTCAATGTAGGAAAACATGAAATGGATTTTACTGAATAAACCTATTAGCTAGTGAGGCTTAAAAAATTCAGTCCATCGGTTTTTAACATAGCATCTGAAAAACTGAACGATTTCGCCGAAGAGAACCCTCTTGGTGGTTTCAGAATGCTTCTCTGTGATGCCTACAGCTATGCTTCGTTTATCAAGAGAGATACCTTGTTGGATTTGAGCCAAACCTGGAACATAAGTGAGGAGACGTGTGGTAGGAGACTTTGCACCATTTTGATCATCCTCATGTATGTATTTATCCTTTCCCACAATCTGTATAAAGTTTTTGGAGAACACGGAGTTATTACAAGACACTACAACTTTGTTCTCCTGGTCGACCAAGAAACTAGGACTCATCCCAATACAAAACTGGAAATGGCTTCGGAGATCAAATTTAGACACTGTTAGGAACTTGCTCCATGAAATATCTCCGGCACTCTCCATCTTAGTCGCTACCCATACCTCAGAGCTCCAAACAGCAAGCAAACAAAGTTGTTGCTCTTCTGATCTAGTCACTGATAAAGCCACATCAAAATAAGAACGAGGAGAATCCTCAGGAAGAGACAGACTTTGGAATCTCTCCGTTGAATAATCAAAATTTAGTAAGAAAACACCTAGTTGTCGTCGACAATAAGCAAGCCAGTAAGTACTTCCCTTCACAGATATGCCAAGACTCTGAATCCGTGGTATTGACCAGTCTCCAGTACTCTCACCAATATCCTGCCACAGCGTGGAGGTAAAGTCATAGACTTGGAACTTAGTTTGAGTTGGGACACGACCAGGATACATCCTCAAGATTTTGTAACAGGAGGATTCGTAATCGTAACCGAGTGCATAGTGGTTGAATCCCTCGTAGCTAAGCATGGGTTGGACGATCCACCTGGTTTCACCTGTACATGGATTCCAAACAACTAGTCTATTGTCCTTGGTGGTGCATAGCAACAACCCGTCGCAGTGAAAGACATTACATATATCAACTTCTTTTGAAGAGTTCTTAGAAAGAGGATCTTCCAAGCTGATTTGACATGTTACCTTTGCAGATGGAACATTCTTCTTGTCGACTCTATGGAGATCAACGCTCACTAGATAAACCCTAAAATCAGTCAACATGATAAACAGAGGAGGCTGCCTTGGAGCATAAGCAGAATGTTTATTAGCAAGTCTCCCATCTTTGACCAGAGCGTTCCATCTTTCGGATGTCAATCTCAATCGTGCCAGAGATACAGCAGGAACCCTAGAGAGTATCTCCACTACCAAAGCCTCTGGGAGATGCATTGAGCTCGACAAACCGTTTCTAAAAAGGATTAGGGTTGAATACTAGTAAGCAAGGGAGATGAGAGGTTTTGGACCTAAAGTAACCAACATTCGAAAAAATTGCTCTCTGTGTGTGCCGCCTTGTTTCACGTCCTAAATTCAGCTGAATTTGGGCTTCTAGGCCCATGGGACAAGACAACCATAATATACTCTAATCTTAGACCAGCTTTACTGGTAATTTCTCTCAAAGTTTCTCTTCTATTTGGGGCCCACAAACATAATAAAAAAATCATTTTTCGGTACATTAACAAAAGAATCGATTCCCTGGGAAAGAATTGAGAAACCCATTGAGCAACGCTACGTGGCTTGTTTTGATACGTATCAACATAAATATAAAACATTTTTTTTTTTCTTTTCTATTTTCTTCTTTCTTTCTTTCCCAATCTTCTCTCTTTGCTCTCTCGATTCGACTGGAGGATTGATGGTCACCGGAGGATGAGATTCTCATCAAAACCGAACCAAAGCCCTCGTCTTCGTCTTCACCGCAGCAACCCACGACGGAGACGAAACAAGTCGACGGAGATGATTCCGACGGATTCGAGACTGCCAGCGAACGTGAAATCAGCGATGAAGAAGGAGATGAAGATGGTACTAAAAACGACGCCTTAACTAGTCAGGAGGAGAAACCAAAACACTAGGAGAAGAAGAAAGTTGAGCTAATGAGTGGAGGAGAAGCCATAACCGACGACGGATCAAACAAGGTGATTCCACTTTGATATCTTTAAGGTTTGGCTAATTCTGGGTTTTAGAGGTTCATTAGCTACTTGCCATTACAATTTTTCTGTGAAAGTTTGAACCTTTGGATGAAATTAGTAGAGAAATGCTTTAGAGCTAGTGTTGATAGATATTGAGGATTCATCTTTTTTTGTTTGATTGTGTTGATAGATATTGTCAACGTATGCTTTTGCTTTTGAGCTTGTGAAGGAGTTTCCTAAGTCTATAGAGCTTCGATCCATATGCCATTGTCAAAGTATACTGTTGCTTAGAGTTGATTTGTGTAAGTTGCTCTGATAACCAAGGAAGAAAGCTTATAGGGAAATCCACTCTCACTGATTCCTTGATTGCTGCTGCTGGTATCATTGCCCAAGAGGTTGCTGGTGATGTTTCTTTCTTTTCACTGAGCTCTCTAACTTCCTTAATTCTTTGTTTCAGATTCTGCTTCAGTTATTTGTCTTCTTTCTTTAACGGGATTGAGTTTAAAATTTTTGGACAACATGGAAGCTGTCTAAAGCGTCGCCAAAAGATTCTTATTAGCTTTGGGTGACACATGAAGATATCACTTAGTAATGTTCCGTTTTTAAGAGTAGCTGCTATAGCTTGCACATTTACTCTGTTTGCAGGTTGAAAGTTGAGATTATTATTGGAGTATCAATCTGAATCTCTTCTTTTACATGTATGTGAGCATCCACATTAGTTTTTGTTATCAGGTTAGCACAAATGGAGAAGTTAGCAAGGTTTTGTGCCTGGAAACCATGATAAGAAATCTGATATGGTTCTGCGTTTTCGTTTCCAAAAGTAGTGAAACAGACTCAGAGGATGAGGACGACGACGATGCAAATGAATTATAGCTGATTCCAGCTAGTGAAAAGCTCAGCACTTATTTCCCATCAAGTGAAGGTCTCATTTTGGTAGCATATTATTGAGACATCTATGTACAACTCCATTTCTTTTCTCGTCCCCATGTTTTCTGACCATTGTGGTGTTGCGATCTCATTCGAGTTCTTGTAGACGAACTCAGCTTAACATAAAATGAAGAGTTTACAATGGTTTATTGTGGAAGCTTAGGTAAAATATTGACAAGAGTTTACAATGGTTTATCTTATTTTGTTTTCTTTATTAATAAGATATTTTTGTGAATTAGATTTATATAATAGTTTGAACAAAACAAAAAAGTTGAAAATTTTGACATATTAAAAATAAAAATAAAAATAGTAATTTCTATGGATGTATATAATAAATAAATTGTTAAGTAAAGTATATAACAAATATATATATATGTTTAATATTTCCTAGTTATATAAATATTTTTTTTTTCTTTTTAATATAATGTAAGTAATTGAAATAATTATTTTGTTTTCTATCTAATGTAATATAAATAATATAAATAATTTTGGTATTCATGATAGATTAGTAAAATTTGATAGTTAATTAACAAAAATAATAAAAAATTATTTAAATGATGAGCAATCTTTTTTGGGGTACTTTAGTGGAGAGATGATTTTGTTTAAGTTCTAAGTGAGTTGTTTTAATTATTTTAGTATTAATTATATAATTAATTAATACTTGAGTAACTTGAGAGGGTTACTGGAGTAATGATGCTCTTAGAGCCTACCAATTAACCTACATACCACTCACTCATGAGTTGTTACAATATGAAAGAAGAAGAAAATAAAGCTCATATAGGATGTCGAAGTTTTAGGTTCATTCAAGATGTATTGCAAACGTAAGTGTCGTCACTGGCTTGGTTTTATATACAGAAGAAACCAGAATAATTTGATTATCAGGGCACAATTACAGAGGAAAAAAACTGGAAATAATTTTAGAAAACAAGTATTTAAAGTAGCAATACATATTATATCATATTTAACATCTCAAGAGTTAGATAACGTAATACATAAATAATTTAGTGTGAACATTATATATGACCAGTTTAATACTTTTCCTTTTTGCCTACTCCAAGAACATTGTTGGTTGGATTTGAACAAAACTTGGAACATAACTGAGGACAAGTGACCATGTAGATTCTGCATCATTATGATCCACTTGTAAGCATTTACCCTCTCCCACAACGTGTAAGAAGGTGCTGGAGACCCCACGCATACATCTACACAATAAAACTTTCTTCTCCTGGTCGACCAAGAAATTCATCCCATTAAAGAAGCGAAAGCGCTGATGGAGATTGGCTAAATCCACTGATAGGAACTTGGTCCATGACGCAGCTACTAAACTCTCAATCGTTGTTTTCTTCTCCTGATTTACTAGCGTCTTATCAATCTTAGTCGCGATCCATACGTCTATATCGTGTACTTTACCGCTTTGAGTAGTTAGCAAACAAAGTTTCTGATCTTCTCTAGTCACTGATAAACTGATAACTTGATGAGAAATATAATTACCCGGAAGAGACACTCTTCTAAATGTCTCTGTTGAGAAGTCAAAACTCAATAAGAAATCTTCAAGAGGGTTGTCTTGCGTAGAAGCAAGCCAGTAAGTATCTCCCTTCACAAACACGCCACGACCATTCCACCGTTGTATTAACCACTCTGTAGTCTCACCAACAACCTTCCACGTATTAGAGGTAAAGTCATAGATTTCGAACTCAACTAAGGTTGGCTTCAAGGAATTATGCTGATCCACTCTCAAGATTTTGTACTTGTTGCAGGAGGATTTACCGAGAGCAAAGTAATCCTGTTTCTTGTAGGTATCTCTTGGTTGGATCCACATGGTTTCACGTGAACACGGATTCCATACCACAAGTCTACTACTATCTTTGGTAGTGCATAGTAACAAGCCTTCGCAGTGAAAGACGTTACGTATATCGACTTCTTCTGAAGAGTTAGTAGAAAGAGGATCTCTTAGGCTAAATTGACTTGTTACCTTCACCTTGCTGTTGTGAATTCCATGTTGGAGATCGACACTCACTAAACAAACCCTGAAGCCAATCAACATAGTAACCTGAGACTGCTTCTTCGCAAGTATCTTATCTTTGATCAGAGCGTTCCATCTTTTGGATGTCCATCGTAGTCGTGCCAGAGAAGCCAACGGTGCCCTAGAGAGTATCTCCACTTCCAAATCCTCCGCAAGGTACATTTTCACTTGAGATTTCAATGGAATAATTAGGGTTACATATATATACTTATAGAAAACGAGAGAGAAATGAGAGGTTTAAACATTCAAATCGGTTGCTTACCATGACAGTCCTTTGTTCTTTGCTGCTGCTGCCGCTTCACACGCTTCTTAGATTCAGCCATCATTTGGTATAAGGAGAAGAAGCGTACGGCTTCCAATATCTTAAGATTGGTCTTTAATATAAGAAGAAAAAAGTAACCGACGTGACGTTTCGAAATGTTTGTAAATTTTTAAATTTCAAAAATTTAATAGGTCAACTGTTAAATTGGCATTATTTTAATTTTTTTTTTCTAATTGATATAACTGGTCGAAGAGGGGTTATTGATCTTGGAATTGGTTTGGAATGATTCTTTGGCTGAGGCATGAAGATCTAGGCGAAGACGAGAATTCATAAAACTCGTCACTGGTCATTTTGGTTTTATATATATAAAAGAAAACAGAATAGCTATACCAAGACCACTACTAGATAGCTTGTTGGATTTGAACTAAACTAGCAACATAAGTGAGGAGAATTGGGCATCTGAATATATCTCCATCTAATTCATTCTCTTGTCTGATGTATATATCCTCTCCCACAATATGTAAGACGTTTCCCACAATGTATTAGGCGTTGTAGTAGGGTCCAAGTATATGTTGACAGACTAAAACTTTCTTCTCATGGGAGATGAACCCTAGATAGACCGCTTTATAAGTAATTACCTTCACAGACATGCAAAGACTCGACTCCCACGCCCCCTAGACATATAATGGATTCAATCTTGACACCATAGATGTGTTGGAAACTTGAAATTTTGATATAACTTGTCTGGTTTAGTTAACAATATAAAATCTCCATCAACATAGAAGAAAGATAGAATGCAAAATATGAACTTTCAAAGTAAAAAACCATGCATAAACTCAAAAACCAACTGAAAAAGGTTTGAACATGCAGGCCATCGGGTTTATATAACTTTGTATTCAGGTTGAATCTGAAGATCTAGTCAACCAGAACCATCTTTTTGGTTTCAGGATGCTTTTCTATATATGAATCATGGACCAGCTAGGATGCCTCTCAATGGTTACATCTTCTTGGTTTCGAGTCATATATATATATATATATATATATATATATATACTAGGTAATAACCCGTGCTATTGCACGGCGTAAATTTTTTGTTTCAGATATTACATTTGTAAATATATTTATTTAGTATAATATTTATAGTACATTTGTAAATTATAATATATTTATAGAATTATTAAAGGTAAAACTATTTATTTTTTCTGAATATATGATTTTAAATATATTTTTATATATCTCATAATATGTAGGAGATAATATTTATCAATTTTTGAATAATATTTACCAATTTTGGAATTTGTAGGAGCAAAATATTGTGTATATAAATAAAATGAATAGCAGTGACAGTTTTATGTAATTTTATAGAATAGTAAGGACAAATAATTAATTGGCGATAGAGCTCTCTGGCGAGACACGTCAGTTTTTTTTAGAGAATGCTTCTGTTTTAACAAACCAAAATTTTGCACTTTTCACTTCTCTTCTTCCACATATTTTTGAATTGTTTCAAATCAGCAACGTTGTTGAAAGAAGCCATGAAAAAATAATAGGTAGAATGTTTTGAAACTTTGAATAAGTTTGATGGTGAACTGATGGAAATGATGAGGATAGGAAGGTCGTATATATAGTACTTTTGTAATTTCAGTAAGGGTTTTCGTATTAAAGTTTTGAAAATACAATTCCCACTAATTAAGTTTTGTCATGGATCACAAAATCTTGGTTTAGGTAAATAATAAGTAATTTCTTTTTTGATAAAAAATTAGGCAAAATTTCTCGTATAACAAATATTATTGCGTTTTGGTGTATATTTGATTTTATTATGTGCTGATTTTTTTGGAAAGACTATGAATTCATTTAGAGGACTCGCACTTATTTAGGACTCGTAAATGAAATCTTAATTGATATCTTAATATTAATATATAATTGAGAGACGTGATAATTATGTAGTATTTTGAAAGGGATTTATGTAGGTGTTAATAAGGTAATGAATATTCTTTTCTGATTGATTGATTATTCACATATATTTTAGGCGAAATTTTTCTTAAATATTAAACAGTCTATGAGTTAAAATTAGATAATATATATCATATTTTTTATTATAATATTTTTTAATTAAAGAATTAGTGTTTATTTGATGAAAGTAATTGATTTTATAAATTATCAAAATAGATGTATTTTCGGTTTTGAACATTTGATGAGTTCAAATAAGATAATATATATCGTCTTAATATTTGTAATTAAAGAATTATTGTAAATTTACATGAAAGTATGAAATGGATAACAGTTGATTTACAAAATCATTAAAATAGATATTTTTCCGTCTTAGAACTAATTTGTATATAGTTCCGGAGATTACTATGATAGGGTGAATTTACATGAAAGTATGAAATGCATAACATCAAGGGGGTTTAGGCTATTACGTCATAACCATGATGAATAATGATTCACGTAAACCTTGATGAAAGAAGCAGTTGATTATTGAAGATGGATTTTTTTTGCTCTGGCTATAACGCTGAAAGAATATATTTATAAGTGATAGGCATGGATGGGTAGGGTTTTTTTTATGGACTTTTTTAAAAAAAACAATTGCCAATAAATACAATGGCACAAAAATGTAATCCCCTATACATTAATAGAGGAACATTTTGGCAAAAAAAAGCTGAGGTGTCAACATTACACAGCTCATGACACTCTTTACTTTATTTGTATAATTCCTTTTTTATCATTGTGTTTTTCAAAAATACAATTAACACCCAAAATTAAATTTTTTATTATTTTTCTAACTTAATTATATCCTTTAATTATATTTTCCTAAAATCTTTAAAATGAATTTTAAGAACTCTTTGTTCATATGATATAATAATATAAGATTGATTATAATAACTCTCACGGGTTAAATTTTAATTATTATACCAATTTTTTTTATAAATATATACTATACAATCGAATTTTAAATATTTCAATTACTCAATAATATAATAAATTTTTGTAAATAAAATTACATTAAAAATATTAAATAATTATTTTATACCGCACTATGTGCGGGTTGTTACCTAGTTAATTATAATAATTGGGGTGACTTTGCTAAATGGTGCACTGAGCTCTATAATGCTGACACATCAGCTTTTTCACCAAAATGTTTCTCCTTTAATATATAGGGGATATTATATTCCTTAATGTTGCATATTTTTCATCCTCAGATTCAGATAATGTGTAGTTTATTTCCCTTTTAATTGTTGGTAACTCCTAACATCAAAAGCACCTTTTTTGTCTTGTCAACACAAAGACGGAAAATGATATGAATCCTTCAAACTTCAAGCCTAATCAGTGGCTTTAAAACAAAAATAAAATAAAGATCACATTTTGGTGATTTTATTCACTTTGACATTGTTTAAGGCAAATCCTCATCATCTTTATTTAGTTGTTACGTGAAGACATAAGCGAAAGTTAAAATTTAAGTCTCATATCACAAGTTAACTAAAATCAATTACAAATCACCTCGTCTAACGTTGTTTCTTCTAGTGTCTTCCTTTGAAATATATATAATAGAGATCTGATCATCTATTTTAAGCTTTAGGTCTCCCTATCCGTAGTAATCTTAAATAATATCCAAGTTAGAATAATATATAAATAAAAGAATGTATAAATAAATTTTAAACTCAAAAAAATCATTTTCTAACACAATTATACTGTTGTGTGATATATATCTTAGGAGGCTAAGTTGCATTGTTTTGACTTTATGAATACATATTAGTGTACATGCATGTAGGCTCATGGTGTCTCCATACCGTAATTAACCTTTAGATAAAATAGAAAATGTTATTACAACTTACTCGATATGGCAATAGGAAAAAAGTTTTAAGGAGAAAATAAGAGTAACTAAATTTTTTATTTGATTGTTTGGTCATTCTGTAAAGGTTTTCTCCTCCACGTAACCACCAGTCCGGACTACTACTTTACATTTTTGCATAAACTTCAGTTCTCTGTCTCATATCTCAAATCCTCCATTTTCATTTAAAAATGAATTGTGCAATGAACAAATCATTTACGTGATCTAGAAGAAAAATGCTTTAGAGACAGTAGAACTTTCCTCTAATCATAACAATAATTTCAGTACGAAATAGAATAAAACCACATGAAATATACATATTAAGGAACCAGACTCATATGCTCAAATTAAACCCTAGAGCTACTCTCTCAAATTAAGAGGTAAATGTAGTACTTAGGGGCCGAATTCCACAAGGACTCTAGATTACACAATAAATTGTAGAGTTTTATAATTAAGCTAAACAGATTAAATTTAATTGAAATAACAATGCAAAATATTAAATAAAACTGTTGTAAATTCAGAAGTTCAAAAAGTTAGGCCTCGGGAATTTTTCAGGAAATTATGAAATATTAAATCAATCAATAAATTAGGTTCAAGCAATTAAGATCAGATCTGAAACTCTAAACACTTTTGTAAAATAAATCAGTTCTCACTGCAAATATTATCTAAATTTAAAACCAGAAAATCCAAATCTCTTTGCAAAATTCAAGGTTAAAAATCAGCTTTAAAAACAAGTTTAGATTGTTCACAAAATTACTAAATCAAATCTCTTTGCAGAAAGTAATTTTGCTCATCAAAATGTTTTATCAGGAAAATCAATTATATTCTCATATCAATTTATTTTCCTAGGGTATTAATTCTATATGGCCAATCAAGGATTAATATGAAAAACAACCAATGATGAAGATCTAGAAAGATAAAGAATCCTAAATAAACAGATATAATAATTCATAAAATCTCTATGAAAAACCCTGAACCTAACAAGCAAACTACTCAGACATTATCAATGAAGAACAAAACATCTTTCTGAATAATAAGCAATTGAAATTAAAAAGAGTAAGAAGGAGTTCAAGAATTCTTCTCTACAAAGCAGATCTCTCTCTCCCAAAGCTCTCAAAATCTCACAGGGTTGCAAAAAAATAAAAACTTGCTAGAAGAAAACTTAAGGGTTTGTAAACCTAAAAATACTATTTATATGTCCTAAAACACGTTAGAGACTTGTGTTGCAAATATGGAAAACTTCGGGCAACTTTGTAAAACTTCCAAATTTGTGATTCTTCATCGGCTGAAGAGGGTGTCGATCGATGCTCCTAAGTGGTGTCGATCGATGCCCTTGTTTTGATCCGAGTCCAAATTGATTCTTTTAGATTTATGCTCCAAAATGATCCAAATTGCTCCATTTTGCTCCTTATGTGCCAAAGTCCTAGAAAACCTGCAAAGACTCAAAAACATCCTAGAAAACAAATCAAAAGAGTCTAAAACACTCCTTATATCATGGTAAAAAACCACAAAAATCATGATATATCACAGCCAGTCAACCATTATAGTAGCAGAATTTGGCCGTTTAAAATTAGGATAAATTAGAATTTTATATAAAGAGAAATAAGAGATTGGAATCTAAATTTATGACTAAACATGGAAACTGATATTTTGATAGAAATGTAAGCTAATTTATTGGGATTTAAAGGCAATAATGGACGTTACTAAAACAATATTTAGCTTTCCACGGTTTATTGAATTGACGATGAAGAACATCAAATCTTAAACAGTATTAACCATGCTCTAATTTTGATTTTGTCATGCCATGCTCTAATTTTGAAATTGTCAAGAATACATATGACCCATTGTTAGCATTATATTCATTCATAGGCCCATATGCATTGGTCTTAAGATTTAGAATACTAAAACGTTAACCAATTAATATTTAATAGAAAGTAGGACGTTAAAAACAAAACACTTACGCCAAACTTTCTGTGGGTTTACATGGGTTGCAATGACAACAACTGTTTCATCTTTTAGCGTTAAAAGTTTGGCATGGGCATCGACCGCAAGTTCTATCCAAAGAGATATGTATATGTTGCCACCACTATAATAAACACCATAAATGTTGCACAGTTACAGATTTACAAAGAGTAGAACGAATCTGGAAAAAAAAAACAAAAAAACAAAACCAATACCTCTCTAAAATGTAAGTCAATATTAAATCGGAAGTTGTCTCGAAGGGTGGTTTTGATATTTGTTTTCAGATGTTCGAGATAAGGATATTTTGCCAACAACATCTGGTGAGTGGGTAAATGTAGATATAAATCATATATTAAAGAACAAAGTGGAAGCTAGGATACCAGAAATACAAACAGTGGAAAATAGGTTGTTACCTGGAAGCTCCTCACCCTTGTCTACCATATCAAGCAAGTCTGAAAAAGTAGAGAACCTAAAATAATCAAAACCAATAGAGCATTGTCCTTTTTTAACAGTCTCCAAAGACATTTTCTCCGTGAAAACAATTGTCCACTTGTGGTTAGTGCGACGATAACGGTTGAAGGATGCAACAACATCAATTGATCTTGAAAATTAGGCACACTATTAGGAAGGATTGAAGCTTGTATAGCACAATCCTGAAACAAAGGCGAAATGAATGTGTTAAAATGGAGGTAAATCAGGGGTCAAGAGGAACAATAATAAAGATAATATACATTTTCATCATGAAAGAGATATTTTCATCAGAAACAATAAGTAAGATATTGTTTCTTCGAAAGTCTCAAACTTCCCAAATATGGATGACCCGAACAACAATCCTATTTATACCAGTGTTGTGTGTTTTGTTGGAGGTTGAAAAAAGAGTAGAGTAGGGCGGTATTGTTTTAGTTTTACCCATGCTATGAGAGAGAAGGTAAGTGTCGTCAAAGGTTGTTATTTAAAAAGAAAACTTAATGCAATGGTTGAGGGAGAGTATGAAACGGTAGTATGTACCAGTCGGTAGTACTCACACCAACACTGCTCCACGAATTAGAAGCAAAGTCATAGACTTCAGACAAAGTGTGCCGCCATTGGTAATCAACAATTCGACGATGCATCCTCAAGATTTTGTAACAGGAGGATATATTATCGTAACCGAGAGCATAACAGTCATATTCATCGTAGGAATGTCTAGGTTGGATCCACCTGGTTTCCCCTGAACATGGATTCCAAACAACCAATCTATTGTCTTTGGTGCTGCATAGCAATAAGCCATCGCAGTGAAAGGCGTTACGTATATCAACTTCTTTTGAAGAACTAGAGAGAGGGTCTTTTAGGCTGAATTGACCTGTTAGCTTTGCAGATGGGGCAACGTTGTTACTGTCAAATCCATGGAGATCAACGCTCACTAAATAAACCCTAAAATTAATCAACATGATAAACATTGGAGGCTGCCTTGGAGCATAAGCAGAGTGCTTCTTAGCAAGTCTCCCATCTTTGACCAGAGCGTTCCATCCTTTAGATGTAGATCGTAATCGTGCCAGAGATACAGCAGGAACCCTAGATAGTATTTCCACTACCAAATCCTCTGGGAGATGCATTGTGCTCGAAAACGACTGTTTCTAAAATGATTAGGGCTGAATACTTAAGTAGTAAATAATTTTATTAACAGGGCTGCGAGGAGAAAAATTGGAAACAATTTGGAAAGCAATTATATAAATTAGCAATAGTATATATATAAAAAACCTCTCAAGAAATAGGTAGATAGTTCATAAATTAGTGTTACCATTCTAAATCAGTGGCTATGGTTCTCTTCCCCTTTGCCTACTCCAAAGAACCTTGTTGGTTTGAACAAAACTTGGAACATAACTGACCACAAGTTTGGACCCAAAATTTTTCCTCATTCATAATTCTCACACCATAATGGGTGTCGTTTCTAAAGATTTTGTTTACAATAATATACAAATGCTCCATCAACATGTAGAAGATAAGATACAGCAACTGTTTGTGTAGTGGGATGAATTATGCTCAAAAAATACTAACTTAAAAGAATGCTGTGACGATTTTGCATAACAAAAGGGAGATTTGATTCTTTGTCTCTCTTTATGGATTCAGTATCAGTTTGGTTCGCCACATCTCTGCAATCACCTTACGCGGTGCAGGATCATCTGGCCCTTTGTCTCGTTGCCCCGAGGTGAAGTATAGCTGGCCTTCCCAATACCCAACCAGCGTAGTCTTCACACGGTATGGCAACTTTCCAATCACATACCATTTCTGCAGAGAACAAAAATTCCAGCTACTGTTTACACTTTTTAATAGGATAGAGGAGTTTTAAGCATGAATGTCACTGGTTTTTTTACCATTGTATTCAGGTTGAACTGAAAGATTTCACCAACAAGGACCATTTTTTTGGTTTCAGGATGCTTCTCTGTGGTGCCTCCAACGATTACGATGGAGTTGTTAACAACTTTCCAAGCAAACTCAATATGGGAATCCGGTTTTGGCATCGATGGCATAACTTTCCACTTCATTTCCTCATCCAGCATGTATACATCACTGAATACCACCTAAAACCACCAAAGTGAAAAAAGGACACATTATGTTCATAAATTGCAACACTTCAGGAGTCATGAATATATAATCAAACAGGTAGTCTATATTGGATACCTCCATACGGCGTGAGCATTTGAAGATGGGAGATCCTGGTTTAGCCATGAAATCACCTTCTTGACCTCCAATGACAAAAAGCCGGTCATCCACTACTACGCATGCTCTACAAGTCAAACAAGAACAGTCAAAACTCAAATAAAACGGAGGAAGGTGTATGAAGTAGCTATAAGGATTAACTACAACAGAGATGAGAAAATAACCTGTGAGGTCCTCCACGAGGGATTGGAATTTCACTTCTCCACTCCTTTTCCAATGCTTTCCCATCTTTTACTGCAATACTCCAGTGTTCAAGCCCTGGTGTATGCCGATTCTCCTTGCTTCCACCCATCACGTGGAGTCTACCTCTCCAAAGCTGAGTAGCTGGAGCATACCTGAATGTAAACAAACTTTGTCACTCAGTTCCTCTTAATCATTTTGCATCACAGAATATCTTTTGAGCAGCAAAATGATATCCAAACGAGCTAAACCGCCATTTTCTCAAACCCGAACATCATCTGTCGGAATGGTAATCTCATCTGCAGGGATATTCAAAATTACCTAGGAACGGGTAAAGGAACGAAGTCACTCCAAGAATTTGTATCAGTGTCGAGCACAAATGTTTTAGCTGTAGGACCTCTACATTGAGGACCATATTGACCAGTCACAATGTAGATGTATCTCCCATCCGTTACCATCCCTAAATGTGAATGTGCCATCTCTTTTGGCATATCAAATCTTCCTCCCCATGTATTATCTACGAAATTGTATATATCAACATGGGAATGTACCTGAATGTCGAACACACATAAAAAACACAGCTCATCATTGGTCAGAAACCACCAAATACTACTGATCAAAGATCTCTTTTTTCTTTTCTTTAAAGAAAGATATATAAGAGGCTTACAATATCAATGGTGCCGTATCCAGCAAACACATATAGAAAATTCCTAATCTGAATTGCAGCTCCATCTAAGCGAGGCACAGGAGCAGCTGCCATCTTCTCCCATTTAAGTTCAGGAGCAGCTAAATCTTGAAACGTTGCAGAAAGCTTTCTTTCTCGAACTTTATCATTCTTCACCTTCTTCTTCTGAGTATCGTTTCCCTGAAGAAGCACCAAAAGCAGACGCAAGAAGTGAGAAACTGAACCTAATTATCTTTTGTTTTGAGATCCAATTACATCAACAAAGAGACAATATTGAAACCACTTACATTGGAATTAGGAGGAAGTTGGCCGATCACGGTGGTAAAGGAGGAGGGAAGAGACATCCCAACCGAGGTGAAACGATGAGAAGAAGCCCAAAGGAAGTCTCCAACAAGTCCGGCAGCTAAAAGCGCGAGACATGAAACTAACACTACCCTCCCACAATTATGTTTCGCAGCTTGCCTCGCCATATCTTCTCTCTGCTTCTCTCTGTCTCTCTCTCTCTCTCTCTCTAAATTGGCATCTATCTCCCTTGAGGGTTTCACAACTTCAAGCAAAGGTTTAAACTTTAGTTTGAATACAGGTAAAAACACACAGATTTTGGTTTTTGGAGGATGCAGAGGTGACGGATCTTGATCCCCGAGAGGGCAAAGCCGTGTTTTTTTCTTCTCTCTGGTTATATATTTATTTTTCCTTATTATTTAAATAAACATTCTAATGTTTTGTGAAAAAAAATTAAAACATTCAGGTTTTAAACGCAAACGCAAGTTCCGAGCTCTGTGTTCTCCCTACTTATCGCCGCCGGTCTCTATTGGGTGTCTCTCTGTTTATCAGAACTGATTCCGTCGCGCTCCAGCTTTAGCTTATTTGGGTCAAAGGTTTTGGCTTTCTTCCTTTCTCACATGTTCGATTCTCGTTTGTGTTAGTTGTGGGCTACTCGTTTCGCTGATTTGTTATCTGCTCTTCTTCCTTACTAGAGTCCATTTTGGACTACAATCCTGAATTCTTAGGTTCCGTTTAGAATCCTTCCTACTCTTCTTGTTTTGCCTTTGTGGCTGCTACTGAAATGGAGTTCAAAATCGTATAAATTTTTAAGTTTTTTGTGGTTTTTCTGGCGCAGGGGTTTAAGTGCCTGTTTCTGGAATGGCTCAGTGTGTGAGGTCAACTCTAAATCCGTTGAGAACACCCCAGAGCGTTGCTAGAGCAGTGTCTCTAAAAAACCCAGCTTTTGCATCAGTCTCGTTCCTTAGAACATTACCGGAGTTCAAGAAATACCCAAAACCCTGTTCATTAGTTATGTCTTGCCAGGGGAAGACCCAAAACCAGCAGGAGGAACGACCACAACTGTCTCTTGACGATTTAGTCACGAGTAACCGGAAAGGAGAGGTTCTTGGCACAATCAAAGACTCGCTTTCTAATTGTCTCTCTGAGACGAATCTTCTAACGACTGTTCCTGGTCTGAAATCTAGAATCAGGGGAAAGGTTAGCAATGTTTTCTTTTTGTTTCATATATTTCTGAAAAGACCAAGCCTGTGCTAGACCAACACAATTGTCGATTTTAGGAATTGAGAACTGATCAAGATAGTAAAATTGATATTGCAGGTCAGAGATATTTATGATGCTGGTGATTATCTGGTTCTTATTACAACTGATCGGTTGAGTGCATTCGATAGAAATCTTGCTTCAATTCCCTTCAAAGGCCAGGTTTGTGCTCTATATTCAAAGCTTTACAGTGTTGCTGAATAATGGATCAAGCTGCAACGAATAATAAGTTTGTGTGTGCTTAACTTTCAGGTTCTTAATGAGACAAGTTTGTGGTGGTTCAATAACACACAGCATATAACTCCAAATGCAATTGTTTCATCTCCTGACAGAAATGTTGTTATCGCAAAGAAATGCTCGGTTTTTCCCATTGAGTTTGTGGGTTAGTGCGTGTTGGATCTAGATAGAGAGTACCTTGTCAGACGCTTTTCAGTTCAGCCTCGATTTGCTTTAGTTCTAAGCTGTTCTCTTATGTTTGTTATTTGTAGTTCGAGGATATGTGACTGGAAGTACTGACACTTCTTTATGGACGGTGTACAATAAAGGTGTTCGGAACTATTGTGGGAATGAGCTCTCAGATGGTACAGTTTCTTTTATTGCCATTTATTAGTTGTCTTCTTCTTTAAGTGCATCTTAGAAGATCATCACTGATATGCTGATTACTAAATTATGCAGGATTAGTAAAAAACCAGAAGCTTCCAGCTAATATACTTACACCGACAACCAAGGCTGCGGATTATGATGTGCCCATCTCTCCAAATGAGGTCTAATAACCTGTTACAGTAAATAAATGTGGAAACCACAAGATCCGTTTTTTGAGTCATTAGGTTGCTCTTTCTGTGATCTGCTTAGCTGTAAGACAAGAATATATAAGCCACAATTGTGTAGTTCTGTGTTTCTTCTAATTCTTCAGATGATTCTTGCAGATAGTTGAAAATGGATTCATGACTCAAGCTGAATTTGATGAAGCAAGTATGAAAGCTTTGAGCTTGTTTGAGTTTGGGCAGGTTAGTTACAACTCCTCCTTCTAAAGCCATAGACTATAGTGATTTTTATAATTTCTAAATTGCAGACCACAAGAAATCAGTTTCTTGATATATTTTGCTGGCTTCATTCAATATTGAATTGTTGTGCTTTGTTGGAAAGTCTAATAGATTTAAATTATATCATGCTTACTTCAGCGTGTTGCCAAGGAACATGGACTGATACTGGTAGACACAAAGTACGAGTTTGGAAAAAGTAGTGATGGCTCAATCTTATTGATTGATGAGGTCTGTTATCTTTTCTCTTTATTTCCATGTCTTTCCTCTTTGAATGCATAGTTGAACACATATCTGCACAAATTGCCAAAATCACTGATTAGAATCATCATCCACTTGTACACATTGTGCATAGATTCATACACCCGATTCCAGCAGATACTGGCTTGCAGGTTCATATGAAGAGCGCTTCCAAAAAGGCCTGGAGCCTGAAAATGTTGATAAGGTTAGTGATTTTGCCTAATTTTGCTCTCAGTCAGGTTTCATTAAGTTGTACTACTTTGTTCACTCACATGTTCTCTTTTCTTTAATCCAAATAGGAGTTCCTAAGATTATGGTTCAAAGAGAACTCCAATCCGTACGAGGACGAGGTATGTTACATCTTCACAATGTAATTTTCATTTTTCCTACTCTTATCTGAGAACCCCTGCTAAAATTTTTGTTGTCTCGATCATCGGTAATTTTCAGGTCCTGCCTGCTGCTCCAGCAGAACTCGTGACTGAATTAGCTTGGCGGTATGTATTTTGATCTATAAATCTTACTAGAGGATTGTTCTATTACATGTTTTCAATATGGAAAGAAACATTGTGTTTACATGCTTTGTAAGATGAGACATTCGCTGAGCTACGCTAGTTTTTGCTAGTAGTTTTGGTATTAAAAAAAAAACTGAGGCGAGAAGCCGTGATGATGGCAGGTACATCTTCTTGTATGAAACTATCACTGGATCAAGAATTGACATTGTTCCGACTCAGGTATGATCCCGCTCAATCCCAAAATCTCTACTGTATCAGCCACGTTTAATCGGAGTTTCAAGCGTATTGATCTATAGCTTTGTTTACAGGAACCGATACAAGACCGAATCTCAAGAAACACAAGCCAAGCACTTTCATCTCTCCGTCAACTTTGATCTTTGATATAACCTTTAGCCAAGGAGGCAGAGAGCATTCTTGTTGCATTCTTGTATCTGATTGTTGTCGTAATTGATTTTGAACTAAAGACAGCTTAAGTTCAATGAATAAAATTAATTGACCGGGTAAGAACCCATACACTAAAAGAGTCTATTTCCTTTCATTCTTGACATAAGGCTTGGTAATTTAGAATATATATATAGTTTATATTAACGACGAAAAGATCAGTAGAAAACGAACAAAACAAAGACAAAGACATTCATCTATATTGACAACTGATGTTCAGAACCAGGATTATAACCCAGTAGAAAGGTAACAACTATCGATGAACAGACGAAAAACTTAGAACTTGAAGGTTTTAGTCACTATATTGTTCTGCCTATCAATGCTTTGTCGAGGTTAGTACTTAGCTGTAATTTCTATTGCATATTGGCATTCCACAACTGCCTTTTTCCAAATATGTAATATCCTACCCTTCTTTCTGTTCCATATTATAAAACCGGCTTTAGCTTCTACATATAGACAAAATACTTCTACTTGCTTCTTTTATCAGTCTCTACTTTTTTCTGCAACCAAAGAAATTAAAACCATGTAGTTAATACCAATTAAATTTTAGAGAACCTTCAAGTTGCAGTCTGGCTTAAAATGCCTACCTTTTCATACTTTCTTTCTGCTTCTATCGAACCTGGAAAGTTCCAGGAAGATGTATTAACAATAGTTATGCGATAGTGTGATTGAACTAAGAGAAAGTTTGCACCTACCAATTGCTAGGCTGATTGAAGTGACGAGGCTGCCTTATTTTCTGTAGTAACAGAGAGAGTAGCACAATTCTCTTTCTCAAACTCGGGGTCTTGAATTTCACCAGTCTTCGATGGGGAAGCAAAGAAGCTATCAGGCAGAGCGTTCTCCAGATTTGTCTCTTGCCTTGAGCCAAAACAATATAAGAACGGATAAGAGTGGATGTGTAAATCATACAGAAACGACTTAAAGCCCTGAAAATGATCAGAAAACAATTTTTATTATCTTAGTAGGCATACCCGTTGTTGAGATAGTTATTGTAACCACGTTCTTGGCTGATGTTATGATCAGTATCACTCAGAAACGCTCGATTTGCTTCAGACTGAAAATGTCCTGAATCACCATTACCTGCTTAGGGGTTAGATAGGAGGGCGAAAGTGAATAAAAAGCTAGATAAAGCCAAATTACATGTAAGGGGATTAGAATAACCTTCATTGACATCTTCACTGGTGTTTTCTGATCGAAATAGCAAGCTTTGATTGCCACGAGAGGCAAAATGAACGGGGGAGCCAATAACAAGACCACGCTGGTGATGGAGAAAGGATTCACTGTCCATATCGGGTAACTGCAGATTCAGAAATCTTCTCCTCTGGAATTCTATTGCTTTTTGCAGGTCAGCTGCCTGCTCAGCTTTTCTCCTCATCATCTCCTGTGTGTTAGAAAACATCCTTGGTGCTGGTAGCAAACAAAACAAGACTGGTCTTAGAAGAAACACCAAACAATTAAGAAAGAAGCGATTGAGTTTTGATGAAACCATATCCAATCAAGCGTAGGAAAAAGATTCAACTAACCGAGGTGACAATCAAAGAGATCCCTGGAATCCATTCCAGATGGACTTGAACCAGGAGAATAGTTTCCTCTCTCCATCTGCTGCAGCATTTGTTGCTGCTGCCTTCTGCTATTATTTGATAAAAACGATGATAAGAAACGGAAACACGAAAGAGAAGAAGAATGTGAAGAAGAGACAAAAAAAAACAGACAATGCAGGAGCAGTGGTTTCAACATACTTTTCAAGGATTCTTCCCTTCTCCTTGTAGGGTTTAACGAGCACACGTGAGTCACAGATGAAATGAGGATTTCCTCTGGCCAATATGATTCTCACAGTTTCAGAGTGGACAAAAGTGACAAACCCAAACATTCGTTTCTGCTGGTAGGGAATCCTAACATCTTGCACTAGTCCAAAATTGCTACAAGGAAACAAGAACATGATTAAACAGAGGCAGGCACACGTTAATAGACATCCACCAAACTTTTGATGATGCAAACACATAAAAAGCATTGATCAAAAAATTGTATTTTTGAAAGGATTACCCAAAATAATTGGAGACATCTTCATCAGTGAAGGAGCTGTCAGCTGGAAATGTCAAGTAAATCTGTTTAGATGCAGAATTAGATTTATCTCCCATTCCCATAAACTCATCCCTTTCATGCCGGCCTGGACTACCATACCAGTAACCCTCTTCCCCAAATTGTCCTGCTCCTGATCTGCAAAACCAAACACCACCAAAAAAAGAAAACTATCAATTTACATATCATATAGGCTAACACAAAGATTTCTTCAAACATAAGATTGACTAAAGACCTAGGAGGCAAAAAAAAAAAAAAAAAAAAAACCCAATCATTGGTATGTAAATGAATACCAAAAGTAGTAAAACCATACGAAAAAGACGTTAAGAACCACAATGATATAAGCAATAATTGACATCTCAGAACACCTAAAATATCATAAAGATTAAAACTTTTCCATGATCCACCGCAACCAACAGTTTTTTTGAGGTTAAATCTGAAGTCTTTACCAACCAAATACACATTCTTGAGAGAAAAGAAAAAAAAAAAAAAAAAAAGAAGCTTCATTTCATAGTTACCTGTGAGCATTACGCTGATGCAAGAGCAAACTGAGGCCTTTTTCATACGACATTGGGGAACCAGAAGCCGCCAAGTACTGAGCAGCGGCCATTCGCTGCCTCTGAGCCATCTTCATCCTCATCATCTCCTCTTGCTGTCTAGTAACGTAATCCGGCGAGCCAAAACCACCAGGGGAGGAATCAAAATCATCACCCAAACCACCGTGTTGGAACCTGCTGTAACCGCCGCCGCCAAATCCGGGTTCCTCTGAGCCGAAACAAGCATCACTGGCTGAGAAACTCCTCTTATGCAAATGCGCATCTCCACCATTATCAGACGAGAAACCAAACGGATCCACAGATTCGTCGTTGTTCTTGGAAGAAGACTCGTTGAGGAACGACAAGTAGTTCCCTAGTTGCTGGTCATCGAGTAAATCGCCGTTTCCAGTAGAGTCACCAGCAGCAGCAACAGCACCAACACCATCTGAAGCAAAAAGAGACGAACTTGCTTGAAACGGACTCGTAATCATGTGAGGGTTACTTCCGAGTGAACCAGGGGTGGTGTAAGAAGGAGACAGAGGGTTTCTAGAAAACTCCATAAACCCGTTTCCAGTTGAAGACTGAGACAAGGAGTGACGGTGGATGTTAATGGGTCTGGAGATAGGGTTCAATGGGGACGAAGCAGAGGAAGAAGAAGATCCATTAGAAGAAGAAGAAAGACCTAAAGCAGATTTAGCTTTGAGACAAACGGACTGTAAGAAAGTGTCGGGTCCAAGAGCCAAACGCATCAAATCTCTATTACCCAAGTCTTGTAAAAGCAAGTAACCAATGATTTTGGATGCGAAATCGGGTTCTAAAGTTCTGATCTTTGTGAAAAGTATCGAAGTAGGATCTCCCGGATCCATGATGGTCACTCTTAAATTTTCTCTACTTTTTTTTTTTGTTTTCTCTGAGAGAGAAAGAGAGAGAGAGAGAGATTGAAGAAGGAGCAGAGGCTCTTCTTTTGTGTTTTGTGAGAGAAGAGTAGTGGGTTTTTACTCAAAAACTGTGGTTTTTTTTTTGTAGCGTTTAATGTGATGTTTTTTTTTTTTTTTTTTTTGGGGAGATTTGATTTGAGTATGATTTTGTCTTCTAATGAGGATTTATTTAAAGAGGAAAAAAAAAAAAAAACTACTTTGGTAATGTTGTTCTTTCTTTTCGGGTTCTGTTTTTTTTGGTGTTTTTGGTGTTATCGGGTTTAGGGTCTTTTTTTGAAGTTGGTCGAGACTAGGAGCGGGATTATAGTTAAAATCGATTCGTCACTAAGTTTTTGTTTAACAATAAGTTCTTTTGACCAACGGAGGGGTTATTTACCACTGGATGCAAGATTGTTTTGGTTTTTGATAAAGATGGGATGCATGGTTTCTTCTCTACACTCTCTCTAGTTATATTTTTTTTCTTGTCAACTGGTTGAATTTTTTAGTTCTATGAAAAATATGTTGTGATTATGTGACTTATTTATATGTACATAAAAAGTCTTTAAAAATTATGTGTTCTAGGTTTTTTTCTATGTTTTTATAAATCTTCATCAATTAATAAGGTGTACACGTTACGAAATTACTCAAGCTCAACCAGATTTATACGAAATTTAGACATTTTGCTTTAATAATAAGATGTATTATTTACATGTTCTAGATTTAATTTATCTTTTAAACTAACATATTAATTAGTTTGAGATTTTAGATACAAAAAAATTATGAAATATAACTCTTCAAAGATATTTGTATATCCCTACATTTTATAGTTTATTGTACATTGATTTTACGTGTCGAAGTCTTATTTACTCAATTCGTGAAAATAGAAGATTATTTGAGCAATTATAAATAATAGGTGTTATTAGTTATTTATTACTACTTTTTAAAAAATAAATTATATTTATGCATGAGAAGATTAATGATTTGTAAAATTCAATCAAATTTATTTCTTTTAATAAAATATGTGTTATTGAAATATTTATAATTTATATAATTTTATAATTATGATATTATTAGGTCAGTGATTACAAAAAAATGAACTTTCCAAAATATTTGGGTATTCATACATTCGAAAGTCATTTGATCAATTTCGGCTTACAAGTGTAATTTATTTATGGATGTTTAACGTACATGAATTTTAATGTGGAAAGACAAAGAGTTAGTTTGCTCTGCGATGGTTCTATGTGTCGTGCTTTGTTCGAATAATTTGGAAAAGAATAATTTGTCGTTATATTTTTTTCGTCTTGTATATCATTTAAAATTAATGAAAAATTGGTGTTAATATATTAGTGATTACGACAAAAAAATGAACTTTCCAAAATATTTGGATCCATACACTCGAAACTCATTTGTGCGATTTTCGGCTTACAAGTGTTATCTATTTATGGATGTTAAACGTACATGAATCTTAATGTGAAAAGTCGAAGAGTTAGTTTGATCTGCAATAGTTTTACGTGTCGTGCCTTGTTCGAATAATTTGGAAAAGCAAAATTTATCGTCATACTTTTGTCGTTTTGTATTCATTTAAAATTTAAGTTTATATTAATATTCTTTTACTTGTTTATTAATAAAATATGTATTATTCAAACGCTTGGATTTTAGGTGACTTTTTTTGTTGTAACTTTTTGAATAAAAATTTAGTAGATGAAAATTTTAGCTTTTAAAGATGATTATAACGATTATAAAAATGTGATGACATTTTTGGTTGTAACTTCTGATGTTAATTTGTTTCTCATCTCCAAATTGATTTAAGTTGGGTATTCGTTTTCCTGGGCTTGGTGTTCATTATGGTCTTGTAGCTACTTGGTTTGATACCAACATTTATGAGACTTTGGTTACTGAGGGGGTGAAAGGCAAAAGCTTATGAACAGCTCGATGGCACAGAGAGATTGTCTTAGTTATTTGGTCATTTTCTCTACTTGGGTCTCTCAGTTATTTGGTTCTTTTCTTTCTACTTGGGTCTTCCATCTTTGTTTGTGAGTTTGTGGTTTTTTGATTACTCAAAGGCTGTCAGGAAGGAGCTTAACATCAAGGAGGCTCTTACAACTCAAGAGAACAACAAACTTATTGAAAGACTTCAGATGAGAACAACAGTAGCTTATAGGTAATGTCTTTACGGCCAAGTGCATATTGAACCCTCCAAAGCTATCTCTTGCAACGAAGACGGGATTCTCCAACAAGCTTCAACTCGGCATCACATGCAAAGAACAACAACAAACCAGGGTACAACATCCAAATTTTCACACATAAAAACATAGCAGAGTTGAAATTTCACATCAAAATTACAATACACTACAAATATTTTACATCAAAATTACAATCTGACAACAAACCTAGATTTGAAACACTGAAATGGTAGTCAATGTACATGTAGACTCAAAATATTTTTACAAACTACATCTAGGAACCAAACCATACTAAACTTCTAGATCATCAACAGATCTTCTCGTCTACTTATACATGTTTGCAGGTCTAAGCAAAACTATACAAAATGACAGTCGCCTATATCAATTGACTCCATGTTGAAAACACAACACTAAATCACAATTTAGCATTGGAATCCACTAAAAATTCAAACTTTTTAATCCAGAAATAGTAGTTTATCGGTTAGAGCATCATGGTATCAATGTGAGATATAGAAAACGATCTCATCATCCAACACTGGATTTAAACAAAAAGTCTTAAACCAAACTCTATTCGTTCTGAAAGCTCTTTAATTATGTTTTACCTGCCAACGATTTCGTTATACCCATGACCACCAAATGATCCGGCTTCTCAGCAGATTCCATAACAGCCGCATCGAAAAAATCCTCGCCGCCGTTGTCAATTTCTATCTTCAGCTCCCTCTTTCTCCGATTCGCCGCGAGACAACCGATACCAAGGCGGTTTATCCACTCCATTTTATCCGGACTCTTTGATCGAGCAGGAAATCTAAGGCGTAATCCGAAACAGAACTGGACTTGATTAGGCCGAAGAAATCAAGGTGAAGAAGGAATCAAATCGGGGATTGATTCACCTTTTGGATCGAGAGAGAAAAGAGATATAGGATTAGGAATTTTTTTTATATATATATTTACTCAATAACCTACCAAAACACGAATTAGCAATGTTGCTCAAGTTTCTTCTCCCAGCAACGTTTCTCCATTTAGTGGATCCAATATTAGGTTTTTAATTTATTTTTTGGTCCCAAAAATAAGAGTAATTGTGAGAGAGTTCACTGGTGGAGATGCTCTAAGCACAAATCTCTCAAAAACAAGCAATGAACCTAACAAGAACTCATTGCGAAAGTTTTTTCTCTTTTTTTTTTTCTCTCTGAAACGAGAACGACTGAAGAAAACCCATAGAACGTCGAACTTAGGCTTAGATATGACCTTCTAAGATTATCCCAATAACTACACTAAACCAGAGAATATTATAATTAATCCGAACCAGAAATAGGCTGATGGTTTTGAGCGACACTTTTGGTGATGTTAGCCCATCCACTAAGATCACGTACGTTACAAAACCTATAATGCAAGATCATATATATATATTAAGTTGTTTGACCAAAAAAAATATATATATGTATATTAAGTTATGTCATATTTGAGATAAATTTATTTATAAAATATAATTTATAAAATCTAATGATACCATTAATTCCTTGACTCTGTTTATTTTCATCATCTCATGTATAAAATACAACTGATAAAGTACATTAGAAAGATTGTTAAAGGTATTTATCCAATTGTGAAATGAAGATTAAAAGATTGAGAAAGAACATCACTAGTATTAATTTTTCACTACATATGTAATTATTTAACTTTATTTTATTATATCTAGAACTTTATAACAAAATCAAATAAAAAAATAATTTTAAAAAACTCTAGAACTTTATTCTTCTATGAAAAGTTGCAAACCCCGTTTTGTATGTGACTTGTCATATATTCTTCGTAACGCCAATGTAACTGAAAGAGATTAAATAATTGTTATTCTTGTTAGAGAATAAAAACAAATGTATCATTACTTTTTTAACTTTTTACCGCAAAAAACTGAAACGGACCCTCTCTTCTGCTTCGATAAGGGCGCTTTTTTTTTAATTTATTTTTTAACTTTCCCCTGACTCTACTCTAAAACCCGCGCGTGGCATAAATATTTCGTCAGTTGGCAAATATTCCACTAAGACGAGTGTACGGGTGCTTAAGGTACTCCACATCTGATCTCCACCGTTAAAAAAGTGAATCAGAAGTTTTGCCTTTTTTTACTTGGGACACGTGAGGGTTCTCAATGGTCACAGTCACAGTCAATTTGACCAGAGTTCGTATTATTTTGTTGGCAGAGCCATGCATCAGAAGACAATTATGATACAAAAAAGTTAATGCTCTTCATGGAAAACGAGATTTATCAATTTGCCCAAAACAAAACACCAAAAATTAAAAAGTGAACGTTATTTTTTATGTGGTTTTTTTTAATGATTTTTTTTTTTTTTTTTTAGCTAAATAAGATTTATAAAAAACTGGTATTATGTATTTTCCGAAAATAGATAAAACAATGATGACTATCGAGGACCAGTATCTAACATTTTAAAATTAAACATGGGGCAATAAGTTTTAGTATCCTAGGTGTATGAGTAGAGGTGTCACATCATGAATACCAAAAACAAATCATGTTTACATACTTTTGTTCTTTTGGGCTAATTTGGTCTCTCTCTAGTCTAAAGCTGTTTTCCAACGTAAACTAAATCTTTTTTTTTTTTCCCCAAGATTAGGGATAAAATTATCTAACATCAAGATGAGGCCCAGCAAAGGCCCAGTTAAATCATGTTATTTTTCTAAACAGAGCCCAGTTTCCGGAAAATATGTTTGACCAAAAAAAAACAAAACAGTTGTGGCCCAAAGATGTTTTGGTGATTCTTTACGTTGTTGGTTGCATTTTTCACCTATAGAAGTGTATGTAAATGGTATCATTACATCACATATAGCTGAAAATAGGTGTTGACAAATAATACATCATTCCAATTAATGATAGGTTTCATTTTTTTGTTAAGTAGGTGTGTGTCGTGGTCTATGGACTATGGATACTATGGCATTGATATACATATGTGTCTCTATATATACAAGTTTTATTGTAATTTCATTTTTGATATATATGGGGTCCTCCATAGTTGTTATCTTTGATCGGAAGGTTTTCACTTCAATGTTTTGTTAACGTTATCACAGTTCCCTGTCGTACCATATGCTAAATAAAGTTATGTCATAACAAAAATTATACAATAATGAATGGAGAAATCAGATTATATAAGCAAAAATGAATGTAACCATATATAGTTAAGCATATGGGCTTCAACTACGCCCTCGCATTTAATTATATCTTCCCTTTCTTTCTTCATTAAGACATGTGACTCTCTGTTTGTTTATTTCTTTCATTTTTCCATTTCTAGTTTTTAATTGTTTCTTCACGATTTTTTTCGAAAAACAAAAATACGTTAGGGAGACAAAAAAAATTATGTTATGTTCTTTCGTGAGTTCGTATGCTTACTAGTTACGTTAGGGAGACACACATAAGAAGTATTTTCTGTCCCCCAAGTAAGACTTTTGTTGCAGTTTAACTATTTTACGCAAGATATACATAATGAGAGGAAGACATCTATTTCCGTGGCGATATTTTTGTACCGACAATTATAGTAAGTAAGAACAATTAAGGATATAACTTCATTTCTAATTCAAGTACCATTCATAAAGTGCAGCAGAATCCAAGCTGCTAATATTTGTGAACGTACGGATTGTAGATCTTCTCTTATTTTTACCATGAGAGTTTAGAGAGTTTTTGTCGGTGAAAACAAAATTTAATTAATGTCATAACTCATAAGTAACAAAGCTAACTTCAACATGTAGAATTGTAGATCTCAATCTACACCTACACGACTATATGATCTATAAGAATACGACGGCACCCAATAAAAGCCCATTGTTTACGTATATTATTAATACGCGTGCCATCGATCTACCTATCTCCTTCTCTTAACGCATTTACGAGTGAGAAAAATACTAATAATTCATCGTATGCGTACGTAGATCTATAATTAAGATATACATGCTTTGTCATTTGACCCCCCCCCCCCCCATAGATATACATGCGCCATAGAAAATGTAGCCGTATTAAAGACAATCCATTAAATGAATTTAGTTGTTTGGTGATTACAAAAGCTTATAAATTCACTTTCAACGTTTTGTTTGTTCTGTTCCTTGTTACAACTATTCGCTCTCCCACCAACAAAAAGAAATAAACAAAACAGTAGAATATATTTTTCTCTCTATATAATTGTTGTAGCTACTCCTTCTTATAGAAAGAAAAAAAAAATTATGGAACTGGAGGGCTCGAGTAGTGGCCGGAGGCAGCTGCCGTCAAAGGCAGAGATGAGCCGTGGAGCATATTTGGTGTGGGAAGACTTAACGGTGGTGATACCCAACTTCAGTGATGGTCCGACCCGAAGGTTGCTCCAAAGGCTAAACGGATACGCAGAACCGGGTCGGATCATGGCTATAATGGGTCCTTCCGGATCCGGAAAGTCCACTCTTCTTGACTCTCTCGCAGGTTCGTTCTTTCTTACGATTCAACTGCTGCATGCATAAGCATACGGCATACCACATATGATTTATGACATATCTATCTTCTGTGAAAATATTTGGTGTTAAGTGTTAACTACTAATTTTTAATTCATAATATTGTTTATAATAATTGTTTATTCTAAATATTAGTCGTAATCTCGATACGTACCTTCGACGTCCGAAAACACCAAGATTCTACAATTTTGTGAATTCGTACATTTCTATTAATTCATTATATTATGTTTTACCAAATTTATCACATCATAATAGATGATTGTAACCTGCTAATTAAAGTTATAACTTATAACCCTTTAATGAATAAAGAAAAGTTATAAGCCTTTTGGGTTTTTTTTTTTTTTTTTCAATCTTTCTAGTTGTTATGATCACCGTATGATATATAGCTCGAAAGCTGTTTTATTGAATGTCGATAAACTTGTAACTGCGGTTGCATGCAAGGAACGGCAGAAAAAGTACTGCATAAAGTTGAACTCATAAATGCAAAATTGATTACTGAAGTCTGAAGCTGCCCTACCTTTCAGATATTTATCTCCATTACCACATCCCAATACAAAAAAAGAAGCATATTTATACTACTGTTCTGTTATTGTCTTCTCAAAGATAGAAATTATAATCGACTAATAAAAATAAAAAATTTCCCGAATTATCTATCCACAGGTAGACTTGCAAGAAACGTGGTCATGACCGGTAATCTTCTATTGAACGGCAAGAAAACTAGATTAGACTACGGTCTCGTTGTAAGTTTCCTCGTTAATCTTTCATCCCAAAATTTCATAACTTGCAGCTAATTTGTTAGTTCACTAGGAAGTGGGAAATGTTCATGTGGCTTGTAATCGCGAAACGTTATCAATTTTTCATTTATGGCAACAATTAGACAGCTCCTACCTAAGTACTCTACATAGTGGTGCAAAGGTCAAAGATCTATTACATTATTTATTTTCTATCAAATTTATGATAACATAGGCCCATTGAAAATGTATCTATTTCCCATATACGTATAACAATAAAAACGTTACCTATCAACATAATAATAGAAACCAAGGTTTATGTGATATGTATAATTAGCATATTTAGATTTATTTTTCAATTGATTTCAATGCAACAACGAGGTGTATTGCTCTTGAAGTGTATCGATTTTGTGATTATATATAGGCATATGTGACACAAGAGGACACATTGTTGGGGACACTAACAGTGAGGGAGACGATAACATACTCAGCTCACTTGAGACTTCCAAGTGATATGTCTAAAGAGGAAGTGAGTGACATTGTGGAAGGCACAATCATGGAGCTTGGTCTTCAAGACTGTTCTGACAGAGCCATTGGAAATTGGCACGCTAGAGGAGTTAGTGGCGGTGAGAGGAAACGTGTCAGCATCGCTCTGGAAATCCTCACTCGTCCTCAGATCCTTTTTCTCGACGAACCAACGAGCGGTTTGGACAGCGCTTCTGCGTTTTTCGTGATCCAGACGCTTAGGAATATCGCACGCGATGGCAGAACCGTAATATCCTCGGTTCATCAGCCTAGCAGCGAGGTTTTCGCACTCTTTGATGATCTTTTCTTGCTCTCGAGTGGTGAGTCTGTCTACTTTGGTGAAGCCAAGTCTGCTGTTGAGGTAAACCCTATACCCTTTGCTTCCTTGCACCACAAGAATGATAAAGTTTCTTTTGTTTATTCTTATCTTGACAGTATAAAACTCTGTTTTGTTTTTGCTTGTTTGAATGAAGTTCTTTGCAGAATCAGGTTTCCCGTGCCCGAAAAAGAGAAATCCTTCCGATCATTTCCTGCGATGTATAAACTCCGACTTTGATACAGTCACAGCCACACTCAAAGGATCTCAGAGAATTCAGGTGTGGGAGTAACCCTTATAAATATCTAGTAAACAAAATCCATCTAGTGTTTGTCACAAAACATAGGAAATTATAAGTCTTTTTGATAAAGAATCAATCTGTTGATGGAGATTTTTTCTAAGGTCAATACTTATTCTACTACAGGAAACACCAGCTACATCAGATCCTCTGATGAATCTAGCAACATCTGTGATCAAAGCAAGGCTTGTTGAGAACTACAAGCGTTCAAAGTATGCGAAATCAGCAAAATCTAGGATTCGAGAACTATCTAACATCGTAAGTTTTTAGTTCCATTTTTCAAGTTTAACTCACGGGATGTCTTGGATTCCATAACGTGTTTTCTTTCGCAGGAAGGAATCGAGATGGAAGTAAGGAGAGGAAGTGAAGCGACCTGGTGGAAACAACTAAGGACATTAACAGCAAGATCATTCATAAACATGTGTCGTGATATAGGTTATTATTGGACAAGAATAATAAGCTACATAGTTGTTTCTATAAGCGTAGGAACCATCTTCTACGATGTTGGCTATAGCTACACATCAATCTTAGCCAGGGTTTCTTGTGGTGGATTCATCACTGGTTTCATGACCTTCATGTCCATTGGAGGCTTCCCTTCTTTCCTCGAAGAGATGAAGGTAACTAACTAATAAAAACCCCTACTAAAGTCTCACAAATCTTGATTCTGATCGATCGATGAAAATGGGATCTTGCGTTGTGAGTTGTTTCAGATTTTCTCTAAGGAGAGGTTGAGTGGATACTACGGCGTTTCAGTTTACATCCTCTCGAACTACATCTCTTTCCCGTTCTTGGTTGCGATTTCGGTTATCACAGGAACTATTACTTACAACTTGGTGAAGTTTCGTCCCGGGTTCTCGCATTATGCATTCTTCTGTCTCAACATCTTCTTCTCAGTTTCTGTGATAGAGAGTCTCATGATGGTTGTGGCTTCTCTTGTTCCAAACTTCTTGATGGGTCTTATCACTGGAGCTGGCCTCATTGTAAGAACAGAGCAACCTCTGTTTTCGTCTCTATTACAAAATTCTTTGAAAGATCTTGAATCTGACTTCTCTTTTTATGTATGGAAAAGGGAATCATCATGATGACTTCTGGATTCTTCCGTCTTCTTCCTGATCTTCCCAAAGTCTTTTGGCGTTATCCAGTTTCTTACATAAGCTACGGTGCTTGGGCTATCCAGGTCAGTCAAGATAGTAACCCTAATGAGCTTATCATGATCCAAGAAGAGGAAAACGTTTTTGGGTTATAGAAAGGATTGAACTTTGGAATTTGTTTTAACATAAAAAGAAACATTTGGGATTGTTGCAGGGAGGGTACAAGAACGATTTTCTAGGGCTAGAGTTTGAGCCTCTGTTCCCTGGTGATCCTAAAATGAGGAGAAGAAGTGATAGAGAAGGTATTTGGAGTAAAGGTGACATATTCGAAATGGTGGGACTTAGCTGCGGTTGTAGCGATCCTTGTGTGTTACAGGCTTCTCTTCTTCGTAGTCCTAAAGCTGAAGGAGAGAGCAGGACCAGCTTTAAAGGCGATTCAGGCGAAAAGAACGATGAGGAATCTCGATAGGAGACCTTCTTTCAAGAGAATGCCATCTTTGTCTCTTTCACTGTCGTCAATGTCTTCAAGGAGACACCAACCTCTCCGTTCACTTTCTTCTCAAGAAGGCCTCAACTCTCCTATGCACTACTAAAAGACATATATAATATATAAGTTTTAATGTGTTCTGCATCTTTTGATCGTTGGATAAAAAGAACAAACTAATAACCAAGTCTGGTTTACTAAGCCCTAACGAAATGTTCCACTATTGAAACTTCACTTAAGGGTTTATCCGTTTATCTGACACAAGAGAGGTAAGGGGTGCACAAGTAAAAGAAAAGAAAAAAAAAACACACATTTATAGATTACGGTAATAGCAATTCAATATATACGGTACCAATATCATGATAAGAACTATAAACGAAAGCCTTATTACACCAACACGTTCTGATAACGGTCATCCAACTTTCGAATATCAAATAAGGCCACTCAAATTTTGAAGTAGTATTGTATATGGATTAAAGAAAGATAGGTAAATTTGAAAGAAAATTATATAACACAATTAAGAAAACAACATTCCAAGATATATAGTTTACTAATAATTTGTGAAATCTTTAAGAAGTAAACTGATGCGTCTTTTATTATATCACAGTCAACGTAAACATACCTACCTCTCTCGAAGACTTTGAATAGTTCTCTCTATTAAAATAATCCCATCTAAAACAACTCGTTGGATCATTCTAAGAGAATGCTTTCTCCCCATTTTTTGATGGGGACAACATTTTTGGATATTTTTAGAGTAAAAGTATTATGAAAATAATATAAAATCATTAGTTTAGATCTTTTGTTAAGAAGTTTGTTATTGGGAGAATATATCATTAGTTTAGATCTTTTGTTAAAAATTTTGTTATTGGAAGAACATGTTTAAGATCATACGATTTAATAATATAATAATCTTAAACATATTACAATTATAAAAACTTTAAAAAATAACATTTAAATTGCAAATCTAAAAAACTTTTACTAAAATTCAAAATAAAATACCAAATTTTTATGAAACAAAAAAATATTTTTTAAAAAACACCAAACAAACATATTACTTAATTAATTAAAGCACACAAACATTTTATTTAATTAATACATAGTTTAATGTCCAAATTTATTCCATATATTTTCCTTTGCAAAAATAATCAACCACTAGCGGACTGCCACGTCGAGTTAGAACTCTGCAAAAAACTGTTTTAATTGAAGACCAAAAAAAAATTCTAAACCCACTGTTCAATATTTTCTAATTTAATTGGGCTTAGAACAGCCTTGGCCTAAGAATTAAGAATTGAGAGCACTATTAAACATGCACAAGTACTAATCAGAATTAATTTCGAGATTCAGATTTTATATCTCTCCACATATTTACATTGTATCTACAAAGATATACTGATCTGTAGGATGGATCCTAAAGAGAGCATAAGAACGTACCAAAGATTGTTTAACCACTCTGCCATATAACATAAAATCTTAATCGTTCTTGGGTCAAAATAAACTACATATCATTTGTGGAGCATAATACATGTTTAGGACAATCAAATTAATGTTAATCCGTGACTAAACTTACGAGAATATTTCACATATGCATGCCATTACCTGTGAATTTGTTAATGTGAAAACTAAATAATAGATTACCTATATACAAATACCGTGTTGTAAGTAAAAAATAAGACTCAAAACTCCTAAGAAGAAGTCATATGATCTTTTAATATTAGAACAATACAAAAAATTTCGTCAAGAGGTAGTTGAACAAAAAAAAAAAGTTCGTCAAAAGGTATATTTGCTGACTTCTGACTGTCTTACACTTTATTTTCCGAATATTAGGAATAATAAAAATTTCTCAGTGTGACCAAATTAAAGTCGATAGTAAGTCATTGAAAGAACATTCGTCATTGAATAGGTATAGTCTCATGCAAAAAATTTTCAAAAAGGTATTCACAAGGAATAAAAATAAAAACTATGGATTATATAGTATAAATAAAGTATACAAATGTAATTAAGTAAACTTTTCCCATTGATATTGTAAAATGTTGCAATATCCATGCTGCTTTTGACAAATTCAAAATTTAATAGTAAGACTTTCTTTTAGTCGTTGAGAAAAAGAATGTAAAGTCAATTAGGTTGAATATTTCCATGAAACAGAAAAAAATTGTCGTCATATTCCGAAAACAGAATTTGCTAATCACAGTCCATTCGTTTTAACAAAATTAAATCTAAAGCGTTCATGAGGTATAGTTGATAAATAAACCACTGTTGTGATCTTGACACAATAGAAACGTGCACTTAGATTTGCAACTAGTGGAACCAAATTACGAAATTAGAAACCCCATGACCGCACACTATGCGAGATTGAAGACCTGACCTCAATGTTCAAAAGTCCTCAAAAGCAGCCACGCGTTGTTTGGGGCTCCATTTATTATTCTATCTGTAATTGCTGAAGTAGTAGTAATCAACTAATCATCAAACAAGATGTGATTAGATATCTTTACTCATTTGCTTTTATTCTCTTCTCTCTTTCTATAAAAAGTGTCATGTATGGATATCGAAAATTCTTGAAAATTAAGTCAACTTTAAAACTTCACACAAAAACAAAAATAGATAGACTATAGACTTTTAGATTATAGACAGGCTATATAGTTTAGATTATTGAAACAAAAACTATAGCCGCGTTAATTCTTTCTTGACAATGAGTTAACCAATTTATATCATATTGTTTGTATAAAACTTGGTTAGGAGAGGACCTTTAAATTTTAATTAATAGAAAAGATCTTTGAAAATGAAAACTATAGGTTTGTGCGATGTCATTGGTGTAATGGTTGGTTTAAGAACTAAGATATTTAATGACTTAAATTTAATTAATAGGAGTTGTTCAAACCTTGCAAACTTCTGATAGTATATTTTTGCAGATCATGTTTGCGTGTTGCCTTGTTGATCTATGTTTCCCCTCTAGATCAAGACACATAATACTATAAATTTTAAAACATTATCTACATTCGGCCAGTACTATTTTATTTGATCATGTACTGATTTTGTTCATCACATTGCTAATCAAAATTTCCAAAAATTAAATACAAGTATAGAACTATTTGTCTCCGAAAACGAATTTGGTATTTTCATATTGCTACGGTACAAACTGTATCACATTTATTATAATTAATAATAAAAGTAATATAAAAATAATACAAAATTAATGATTACAACTTTGTGTTATTATTTTTTACACGGTTTAAAATCTTATACAAATTATTTCGTTTTGGATACCGAACATGTGTAATGGTAGCTTGTGCTTTAAAGGCTTACTATTTGCCACTATACTAAGATCACAAACGATAATTATTGAACAAGTATTTAAATCATAATAAACATAAAAATATGATATATAGTATACACAATAATATTAAAAATTACAAATAAATTTAGGTTACATGTCTATATCATATAGTTTAGATACCTAAAAACTACTCTACATTAGAAAATGTCAAATTTAGAATTGGCTATTTCAAATAATTTTAAATGTTCTAGAACTTTTTAATATTTTAGATAATTTTTGAAATAATTTAAAAGATATAAACTACTAAAACTATGTATTTACAAGAAATATATTTTTTTAAGTAAATTTTTTAACAAATACATGAAAATGATAATTTAATCAATTTAAATATTAATTTATCTAAATTAAATCAATACTCAACATAGACTTCCATAATGAAAAAGCAAAGAGGGAATCTGATGTTTTTCCAACATAAAAAAAGTGATCAATACAATGATTATCTTATATACAAAGTATAATAATATTATATTATGTATATTAATGTGACTTAATAATAATATGAAGAGAGAAGACTTGATCTGGGAGTCAAAGATGTGATCCGGTGCGTTGCCTCGTTAACTTCAAAGCAATTTCACTGTTTTCTTTCACCAGAAAGCTTGGACGCGTACCGCTCCGATTTCCTCCTCTTCTTTTATTTATTTATTTATATATATAAAAATTATAAATCTGCCGTCTTGGAGATGAGAGAATGAGATTATTACATAACACCACCAAAGCTTCTTCTTCTTCTTCTTCGTGTGACCCACTTTGATCTCTCTCTCCCTCTCTATCGTCTTCGATAATCACAGGATTCAATGTCGTCGACCTACAAGCTCAATAATACTGTATGTACTTCAATCTCTTTCTCTCCTCCTTTCTGCTTTCTGATTCTGTTTTACTCATTTCATTACGAATTAGCTTCTTTTATGCGTGTTTCTTAAATCTCTCTGCTTCTTCTTCTTCTTCAATTTGGGCAAATTTGTTGAGTTGGTGAACAACAACCAAAAAAAGGTTTCTTTTTTGGATTTATGATCGTGCGCAGTGGTTGCTTCGAAATTGAGAATGCTTTTTGTTGAGTTGGTAGTGATGAAACTGTTTTAGACAGGATTCGATATTTTGGTTCCTGTTTTATGTTTGCTATGTCTTATATTCTAGAAAGCTTGTGTTTTTATTGTTTTGCTTTGAATCTAAAGGTTTTGACTTTATTTGTTTTTGGCAGGATTCTTTTGGAAATGGAGATGCTAAGAGTTTGTGCCCGAACCCAGTGAATGGTTTTAGTGATTCGATTGCTCTATCAGAGAAGGCTGTTCAGGAGCTACTTATTCAACAGTCTCCTATGCAGGCAACCGACGACCATCTCATTGAGTTTTCTGAGGCTTTGAGAAGTAAGTATAAGCTTTGGATAATATGAAACATAAGCTGTCTAAGCTTTTTCCTTTCTTTTTTGTTGGGATTTAACTTTGAAGTTCTTGCATATTTGTTTGTAGCTGTTGCAAAGGCACTAAGGGGAGCTGCTGAAGGTAAGGCGTTGGCTCAAGCCGAGGCTGCTGAATGGAAGCGTAGATACGAGTTAGAGAGGTCGAAGAACGTCGAGTTGCAGCATAAAGGTTCTTTACTAACTTGAAAGGATTGTTTTGATGTGTCTTCTCCATTCGGATGACTTCACGAAGTAGTTCTTATAGTTTTGATTTGAATGGTGCTATTGGCTTGAAGTATTTGACTAACTAGAATTGCTTACAGAACTTTCAAATGGAGTGTGTGCCAATGAATCTAAAAGTCCAAGGATGGAGCACATAGTAAAGTCTCCGAGGCTTCATGCTCAGGAAAACAGTTCTTCTAATGGCATGGAGCGTATTTGCTCTCATGAAGTGCTCCAAGATGGTGGATTTAACAGCTCTAATAACAAACTGAAGAGGAAGGTAATAATATGTTGTTAACTGTTGCGAGCCTTGCTTTTACCTTTGGCTATGCAAGTCAGTAAGCATAAGCAGGCAAAGTTCACTTATAATATCAATCCTTATGCATGCTTGAATCAGTATCCACTGGATTTCCTCATTTACATGATATGCTGCTAAACATGTATCTGAAGTTCATTTACTTCGTAATGAATCTTGCATTAGCCTTTGCTGGACTTGCACATTCTAGTATCAGATGAATATTGGTCCCCGTCAGAGTTGTTATGTTTCTTCGCATTTGCTGTATCCCAGTTACTTTGACATTCAAAAACTGGCAACGATATTGCATGAAATGATTAGGATACAACAATAAGGAAGGAAGAAAACTCTATTCTATAGTAAAATAATCTTTACAATTGGTTGCAGGCATCATTTAAACTCTCATGGGGATGTAAGGGGATGGCCAATGACCAACACAAAAAAGAAATTGTTTCGTTTGAGAGAGGAAATATCAGTACAGCAGAGCGCAGTAGTAAACAGGTAGGAGTATTGTTCCACCTTAGTATTCCTTTTGCTTCCATTCTCTAAATTTACAACTAAACCCAACAGCTTATAATGTCAGATTTCACTGACATGGGAGTCTGATCCACAGACTGTGCTTATAATTACCAAACCCAATTCAACTTCTGTGCGAGTTCTCTCTGTGGATATGGTCAGGTCAGTATTGATAATTTTGCAGTTTCTTATATTAACTCTCACTGCTAGAATGAATTTTCAATTCTCTTTCAATCGGTTACACTCTAGGATTATGCACGCTAACCATAGGATTAGTTTTTGTAACTCTCTCTGAATGTCTGCGTCTGCGTTGCTGCTTCACACTAACTAGCTTATGTCTGCAGCAATATTGTTTATGTGTACATTTGAAAGGTAGAGTCTTGGTTCAGATGAAATAACTAGATATTGCTTTATCTCCATTTCAGATGGTTGAGAGCGCAAAAAGGACTAAATATTTATGTGGAACCACGAGTAAAAGCAGAACTCTTATCAGAGTCAAGTTCCTTCAACTTCGTACAAACTTGGGAAGATGGTAAGATATGATACATTGTTTTCAGATTGTTCTCCGCCATTGATGCATATAAGAAAATTTTATAGAGTACAGACCAGCTACTTTAAGTAGACAACATTGAATGTTTAGGCCTTGTAATCACTTACATTTTTACCAATTGATGATTTGTGATGCAGACAAGGAAATTTCACTTCTGCACACAAAGGTTGACCTTCTTATAACTCTTGGTGGGGATGGCACAGTGCTATGGGTAAGTCAATCTTGGTTCTATCCTAAGCAAGGTTATAACACTTTATATTTTACCACAGATACAATTTAACGTGGATTATTTTACGTTGTTTCAGGCAGCATCAATGTTTAAAGGACCAGTGCCTCCAATTGTTCCATTTTCCATGGGATCTCTTGGATTCATGACTCCTTTCCGTATCCTTTATCTTTTCATAAGCTGTTTAGTTAAGCTGCATTACACATTATTTGTTACAGAAACCTTTTCTTAACTCCAAAACCAGACAGCGAACAGTACCGAGAATGCCTTGAAGCGATTTTGAAGGGTCCAATCAGTATAACACTACGGCACAGGTTGCAGTGTCACATCATCAGAGATAAAGCAAGGCATGAATATGAAACAGAGGAGACTATGCTTGTTCTCAATGAAGTCACCATCGACCGTGGAATATCTTCTTATCTCACAAATCTTGAATGTTACTGCGACAACTCATTTGTTACATGTGTTCAAGGCGATGGACTAATATTGTCTACAACATCTGGTAGCACTGCGTATTCACTTGCAGCTGGAGGTTCAATGGTCCATCCACAGGTAATAAAGATTCCTTAATGAACTGTACTATAGGTTTGGTCTAAGATATCAGAAACAGATAGTGGATTATATTTTAACTTAATGTTTTGCAGGTTCCTGGAATCTTATTCACGCCCATCTGCCCGCATTCTCTATCATTCCGCCCACTGATATTACCAGAACACGTGACAGTGAGAGTGCAAGTGCCATTCAACAGCAGAAGCTCTGCTTGGGTCTCCTTTGATGGGAAAGACCGGAAACAGCTTGAAGCAGGGGATGCACTTGTGTGTAGCATGGCACCATGGCCCGTCTCAACTGCTTGCCAAGTTGAATCTACCAACGACTTTTTACGCAGCATCCACGATGGTCTTCACTGGAACCTAAGAAAGACTCAATCTGCAGACGGACCTCAGGACACTTAGAAACAGACTCCTCCAGCTTTTTTCTCTTTCATTCTTAACCATATATAGTCTCAACGCCTATCTATATATAGTATCTGTTTATCTGTATGCATATAGATAAAGGTGAAAAGGAAAGTGATAATTTCTGTGAGAGAATGTGTTCTGTATCCATTGTTGTGTAAAGAAAATGTGTAATAATGTAGCTGTTAATGACCCATAATTCTGGTGATGTGATGATCAGTCTAAGTTAATGAATCAAAGTTACTTCTGCATGATTTTGTGTCCAATGGCCCCGTTTCCAAAATGCTTAAAGGCTGTCTCTTAGTATGAGCTTAACGGTGTTACTTTACTTGCTACATAGCTTTCCTGTTGTGCATATCACAACATCATTCAATATTATAGAAGCGCACATCATTGCTTGAAACCAAATCATTCAAACAAATGTCTTTCCATGTCATAACTTGATAAACCTACTTCAGTAATAAGATGCATCATCATCATCATCCTCATCATTTACACTGTCATCTATTTCTTGATCAACGCCTGCTCTAGATTTTGTTCTTACTGTTCTGCCTGAACCTTTCAATGGTTTTGCCTTCTCTGCCTGCAGCTCCATGGCTTTCTCTGATGGTTTCCTTTTTCTCTTTCCTCGTGTATCACCCAATTCTTCTGCAAATAGACAGCCATGCAATAGTAACGTCAGCATCTTTATCTGTGGTATAACACATCATACATCCACAATACTAATCCACAAATCAGACCTCTATTCAGCAGAATTATACTTTTTGCACTTATAATCTCACGTGTATAAGGGATGCATATACTTTGTTTTTCATATGATGCTGTTAATATCTTTCTTACCTGCTGGTGGACTTAATACATGGTCTGCCCCATGTCCATTCTGAACAGCCTCTTCAGAAGCAGGAGATGCAGATATCTGACCTTCAACTAACTTTATGCTTTCAACCAAATTGTCTTGCTGGTCATTTGTATCTGGTATCGGTTCAGCTGGAAGGTAGCGGAGTTCCTCCACTGACATATCTGAATCGCTGAAAGCATCCTTTTCGACTGTCTCTATGTCAACTTCTTCATCTTCATTAACATCTAATACTTTCACCTACACGCATACAACCATTTTAGAGTTTCAGATAAACATGTGACAGAAAGATAATGACTAAGTATCTACCTATTCAATTTCTCTCACCTTTTCTGTTTCAGGTATCAAATCAAATTCATCTTCGCGTTCCACATACTCTTCATTCTCCTCAAGCTCCTTGAAATCAGGAGCAAATGCACTCCAATTCTCTGTGTAATCTTTTGCCCAAATATATACTAGACCCGGGAAACAGAAACGATTATGGGATGAACAGGATGCCAAGCTAGATCAATCAACGCTTCTTTTGGACCTTCTAATATTTTCACAAGATGCCCCGCTCGATCCCATATGTAGATCTTATGCTCCCCTTTGCAGGCAGAACCCCCAACTACCCACTCACCATCACCACTGAAACAAGGCGCTTTCCAATGCATTTTTGTAACTGAGTCTTGAAATTCCCTGAAGAGTGTTAAGCATTTTGATCCAACAGTCTTCAGCTTCTCAACACCATCAATCCCATCAATGTTCTTTCCCAAATCCTCAAGCGATTTAAGCACATTCTTTGCGGGAGAAGATTTTCATAAATCCTAATAGTACGATCATGAGAATTCGTGAGAAGATACTGCCCATTCCTGCTAAACACTATGTTTCTTCACTGGTGCCCACAGACACAGGAACCAAAGCAAGAACACGAACACTCTTGTAATCTATCACAAGTATCTCTCCTTTGGAATT